>BMAC01000244.1:267882-319738 GCA_014905375.1 Phtheirospermum japonicum
TTTTTTTGCAACCCCCCGTTTGTTCATTCCTTGTAGATCGCTCGCCTCGACTCCCGGAGAGGACTTACGCACAACCGCGTCGACACAAGCTCGGAGATAGGGGCATTCTCTTTTCCCTACACTTTTTACCGCTTTATTTGGCTTAATTTGCAATGAGGACATTGCTAGATTTTAAGTGTGGGGTGGTGGTTAGAGTTCGCCTTAGGCTTTTAAGATTATTTGCATGCTTGCTTGTGTTAATTTGAGTAGCGTGAGTGTTGTTTTTGCTTGGATCCTTGGCAAAGTGACGCGGTTTTGATGATTTGGTTAGGGAGTTTAGATTTTCGATCGGATTTAGTGTACTTAGGTAATTTGAATTGTTGGAAACTTTGTTCGGCTTTAGCTTCGTGCTATCCTTGAGCTCATATAGAACTAGTGCCTCAACTAGCCTCGTCATCAAACACTCTCTATAGGATTTTGTTTTGTATTTTGGAGTCGTCAATTGCTCCATGTGCTCGATCGAAAACATTGTAAGTTGCTAGTAGCAACGAGTGGTCGGAGCCGTTGATTTCTTTTTGTATATATCTTGTATTTAAGTACCTTATTTCCTTGGGTACCAAAAAGAAAAAAAGAAAAAAAAACCGAAAAAAAGAAGAAAAAAAATGATGATGAATTAAGCAAGGATAAGTTATAAATCCTTGTAGTTATTAAGTAATAAAACGTGCAACTCTTGCACGTTTCCTCTTTCTCCTTCTTTTTAGGTTTTGTTTGTTAAAGAGAGTTGTAGACGATCGGGGTTAGTAGGGAGCCGATTAATGGTTCGACCGTGGATAGACCTTAGCCGGGGCAAGGACGAGGGGACCGACTTGGAGGGTTACCTAGTACTTTTAGGTTTCGGGAGTCGATCTAAACTTTCTTTGTCAAGACATCTTTGTCGTCCTTTTAGCCGAGCTAACGAGCATTTTAGCATACGACGTCTCGAATTAGGTTTGTGCATTAGTTTAGGATCACCCGGGGGTAGTTTAGTAATTCTAGATTAGTATCGCTTGAGGACAAGCAATCATTCTAAGTGTGGGGTGGTTGATTTGTTCTTTTTTGTACACTTTTTTGTTACCTTTTTTGTGTTGCATTCGCGTGTGTTTTTCTTGCATTTACGGGTTGTAGGAGTCGTTTTGGCCTATTTTGTTAGTTTTAGGTTTTTATAGCTTTTGTGCGGTTTTTAGTCGCTTTTCGTACTTTTTTACCCTTTTTTGTATTTTTGGCCGTAGGATGAGCAAGCGGATCTCGTGCACGCACAGGGCATCTCTTTCGACTCGGATTGGAACGCACAAAGAAAGGAAACACAGCGTGAATGAGGAGCGACAACTGGCGGACGTTTAGAGCAAAACGAGAAAACCGAGTCGGATCAGCCGATCCAGTCGATCGACTGACGACCAGTCGATCGACTGTCGATTGACAGGTGGGTCTACTGGAAGGGTGAAATCGACTAAAATCCAGTGAGTTTGGGAATTTTGAGCGAAGCAGCCGATCGAGTTCTCCTCAGGCGATTGACTGAGACGTAGTCCAACTCATGATTTTGGTCCATTTTGACATTTTTGCCCCTGTATTTTTGTATATATAGGACCAGCTCTCAACCTTATCCAACAACCCTTCCTTGGTGGAATTTGGGGATTGCTCCATTTTCTCCAAGCCTTCACTTTTGCTTTTGTAAACCCTAGTTCATAAATCCCTAGTTTAATGTAGTTTTAGTTAACTTAGTAGTTATTCTAGTTTAGCTTAGCTAATTAATTGTTAGGTAGTTGTTTTTAAGCAAGTGTTGGGAGTGAGTGACACCTCCCTCATTTGTGGTGCTTGTTGTTTGAAGATTTGAAACTTTTGAGTTCAATGCAATTGGTAGTTTCCTTCCTCTTATCTTCTTATGTTATTATTGTTGATTGTTGTTATTGATGTTGTGTTGGTTTTTAGGTTTAGTTTGTGTTTTTGTTCTTGGCATTGTTCTTCAATTTCTCATTTCTAGATTTTAGTTTGTTCTTGTTCTTGCCAAACCCCATTGTTGCATCTTCAAGCTTTTTACCCCATTTGTCCAAGCAAACCTTGGGTTTTCAAAAGCCAAATGGGTCTTTCTTCTTTGAGCAATTTGACTTCTCTTAAATTTAATGCCTTTTGACCAATTTCAATTTCAAAGCTTTTGAATTTTCTCCAATTTCCCCTTCAATGTGCAAGCATATATGTCATTAATTAATTACTCTCAAGCAAGCTTTGATTTGTATTGATGCAATTAGTTTAGAAAATAGGGGTTTAGTGTTTAGGTTCGTTAAGAACCATTAATCGGAGCTTGTCGAAAATTGGGATTGACGACCTCAATACTTGATCGACATTTGGGATTGACAACCCCGAATCGTGGGTTAAGTGCTCGGCGAAAACCGATTAATCGTGGAGACGAACCGAACACCCTAAACCCTCATTTTCATTATTTTCATTAAAGTCTCCTTTTAAATTCAATTCAAAACTCAAACCCAAAACAATGACTTAATACTTTCTTAGGAGTAGATTCGTGTAATTTTAGCTTAACAAGAGAATAAGTAAAAAACCACCGACCGCCGATTATATCTATCCTCGAGAGACACGACTCGGGAAAACTTACCGCTCTACAATCGACTCCGTACTATTGCGGAGAGGATTTCTTAGAGTGCTAAGAATTCTTCGATAAAATTTTAAGATAATAAACCAAAGGAATCTGTCATACTTATCAGGCAAAAAGAAATGTCGCACACATTATTCCATAATAGAGATAAGGTGTAAAAACACGTGTAAGTGTATCACAAGCACTGTTTGTATGTTCTTGATTTCACATGTAGAGACACATCTCATATATCCTACTTATATTATTCATATATTCAAATTATGATTCAACTTTTTACAAAATGCAGCAGGACTTGCTATTTGATGCATGTTTTAAAAAATGGGTCAAATTCACCTTATTTTCATATAGGCGGGGAAGATGATACGGGGAGATGAGCTCAAACACGGCTGTGTCATTTGATAAATGGGTATTAGAGGAAAGAAATCTTCCAATCACTAACCTTGTAGACACCATAAGGATCAAATTGATGGGTCAAATTAGTGGTAAGCAAATATTCATCATTTTTATTCATCAATTGCCAATTTTCTCTCTTGTTAAATCCTTGTACAAGTTGTGCGGTTTTATCATTTCTAATTTATAATATTTTTGGTTACATGTATAAGCAAGGGAAAGCATGTGAAAGGCATGGACGACTGATTTGTGCCCTTCGATTGTCAAAAATCTTCAATTACTCATCCACAACATACTACTGTTGAATCAGCCAATCAAAAACTACCTTTTCAAGTTGAACAAATTAGTTTTGAATTTCTCAATGTTAGCTTATTTTCAAAACTGCTGATTCAGTTCCAAGCTATTTAATCAAGAGTATTTTTGTATTTTTGAAATGATAGTTTTGAATTTTCTAAAACTAGTTTATTATCTAAGAGTAGTTTTGAATTGCAGCAGCTACACGCATGCAAATTTTGGAGATGTTCTACTCCTAACAATCTTCCACTTTCATACTAATGAGTCACCCAATTACAAACTGTTGATTCAGTACCAAGCTATTTATCCAAGAATAGTTTTGTATTTTAAAAGGATAATTTTTAATTTTTTTAAAACTAGTTAATTATTTAAGACTAATTTGCAACAATGTACTAGTTTCCCGCATCGGTGAGGTACTTATCTTTTTGAGTGCTTTTACGAGGCCTCTTCGAATTGTAAAATCTCCAATGCTCATTCGCTACGTCCAAGACCAACAATGTTCAGTGGTTGGCGCCCAAACCACTGTTGTTCCCCGTGGACAAAACTGGAAATAAGATTAGTGCCTCCTCATCTCGTGACGCTGTCATAACTTCATTTATCAATTGTTCGCTACTGAATCGAACGATACGTGTTTGCATAAAATAGACATACTTTGTCATAAATCTATGCTAGAAATAAATTAAAGCTTAATCATTACTACTGTCTGTGAAGATTCTTACCCAACAATCCGCTCGAATAATCGTGATTATTTTTCTTTTATCTACAAGTCCTCATCAAGTGTCCTCCGTAAGCATCAAAGACCTTTTTCATGTAAATTTGAATATACAAAATTGAACAACACGACACAAAAATTGGTATTATCGAAACTTTCACCACAATATAATAACATAGATTATAAGATATAGCATTTATACTACCAATTACACTTATGCAGCTGCTGATGTACACCCCTTTCAGAATTTCCATGATTTGTTTAACTGTCACAAGGACAAAATATTCTTCATCGTGGTAACTGTCTCGCTACATAAAAAAAAAAAAAGAAATCAATTAAATTACGTTTGATTTTATAAGGGAAAAGAGAGAGTGGTATATTACATACTTAAGTCCCTTGTTATATTTATCTAATAGAACAGTAAGGCATTTGTTGGATAAGTATTGTGCGCAATGCCCACAAGATTTTTGGTCAAGCATCCGTAGAAAATCAATTTTATGTTTATACTTCCCCACATCACTTGAAATAGTCAGAACTTTTTTTTTTTATTGAGCTGGATTTGGCTCGTACTCGAAGTCGTCATCAACCACAACTTTCCTCTATTTTCTCTTAATCCTCCTTATCATTGAATTCTGATGCACCATTGTCTCATTGACCGCTTCTGGAGTACGGGTAAAATGTAGATCCGGACTACTCGCATGATGTGCTTGTGTTACAACGTGCACTACCGACTCAACTACATTCACATACCACCTGTTCACAATTATACAGCAAGTTACTGACTATGTTTGGTTGCACAAATTTTAAAATACAAATAAATAATTCTGGCATTTGTAGTGTAAAATATGAAATCGGTTAAACATTATGTTTTTCGTGAATGAAAAAGACGATCATTGATGCTAAGTTGGGGGAAAATGCAAAAGTAAACGTACAGCTCTCAACGCAACAATGCGAACTACCTGGTATCCCGATTAATGGGTTACCTTCGCAAGGGCAGACGTAAGAAAATCACAATATGAATAACTTTATTAAAATTATGTAAACTACATTTTAGTGAATGATAAATAGCTACTGTTCTTCAGTCAATCTCAGAGCTTCCAGTCGATCCCGTTGTGCTCAGTCGATAGGATGGAAATTGATCGACTGCCCTGATTCCAAGAGGTTGGCTACTGCTGAGCAGTCGATTTTGGAGCTTTTAGTTGATCTGTGATCAGTCGATCGGGTAGTTGATTGGGATCTCTTCAGTTGATCCGGGCTACCTTCACCTCAGTTTTCTCGTTTCGGCACGGACTTTGGGCCTTAATGCCTTGACTCGAACCTAGGCGTAAGCTGGCACGTCTTGGAGTAAATCTAATTCCTTGAGCCACCTACAAAACAAGAATTTTAAACGTAAAAAACCCCAAGAATCGCACGAACATTACCAACATCGGATAAATGAAGCTTAAAACAGTATAATAAGAAAATTACCTAAATACTTAACGAAACACGACTCCAAACTTCTAAAAAAAACTCTAAACCCTAATTACAAATATGAGAAAAATACCACAATTACATGCAAAATAATTCTAAAACACAAATAACCAATAAAAATAACTAACTCTTACCTCATGCTATTAATGACGTAGGATTTAACTCATAAACACTTATGGCTATTGAAAATGGATTATATGGATATGAGGGGCTCATTCGAAATTTATAGTGGCTAATTTATATGGATATGGCCGGAATAAGGGTAATTTCTGTGCCTTAACGTCATGTTCAAAGTTAACTACACACAGTGATTTCAAAGAGATCTCAAAACAGAACTCACTCAAGTACATGGAATGATGATAAACACTCGGGCTACTCACAGGCTTTTACATGAAAAAGAATTTGAATTGAGCCTACTTTTAAGGTTTTGCGAAATTGTTTGCATCCAAGTACCATTTTACAATATATAAAAATAAAATCTTTGAGAAATTATGCACTTATACACGCTCAAAGACAAGAACATCAAATCATACTTAATTAACTTTGACAGGCAAGCCAGACAAACACAATATCGCGTAGGAGTAGCAATCAATCACGTTTAATTATTAGTTCAAATTATACAATTATTAAAAATACAAATCATCACTCGACCATCCTCCCCTCCCTAAAAATCCGGCATTCTTTGTATTTCCATAAACATATAAGAATTAAAAGAGGAAGGGAAAAAGAAAAACGTCCCTGAAGATTGAGCAGCCGAGCCGCTCCACGCAGAAATGTGCAATATCCTTCGAATCGTATGATGTCATTTGTCTTGAACAAAAACTCGCTCAAGTGACCGGTGGCACGTCATGGGGGATTGAATTGGCCGGATTACGGCTCAATGTTGAGAATTTGCCAGCTTGCGGCTGATCTAAAGTTGCCGAATTACGGCTAAATTAGGTCGGGATGCGACCTCGGTCAGCGGGGACGGACTTGTAAAATAGAGCGGGAAGACGATGCTAGCGGTAGCCTTAGCGGTAAGGCTTACTGCTAGTGTTACCGTTAAGTGCTTCTGTAGATGTTTAGCCGTACTCTTAGCGGTAAAAGGTACCGCTACTCCACCGATAAGGTGCTCTGTTCCCCGCTAGCGGTGGCCTTAGCGATTGCAGCCACCGCTAATCCACCGTCAATACCCCTCTGCTGTGGCTAACGGTTGATCTTCATCGTTAAGCCTTGGAAAGATGCTAACGCTAAGGTTAATGGTAACAGTTACCGCTAAGTCTCCCCAAAAAAGGCAAGTTTTTCGAGTTTTCTGCACATCAATACACGCGTAAACGTACCACGACAATTAACTAGACCATACAAAATATAAAGACAGAAAGTAAAAGAAATAAAATTCAAAATAAAAATTGAAGAAAAGAAAAAGAAAAAAAACTCTTGGGTTGCCTCCCAAGAAGTGCATCTTTTAACGTCGCTTGCTCGACGCGATTTCATCTAATCAATTTCCACCTTGAGGTGGATCTCTGACTTCACCACATCATGAGATTGAAACTTCATAATAAGATTTTTGTTGGGCCGATATATTCGAGGTCATCTTCAATGTCGTGAAAATCAATCCCAAACAACTCAGCTACCTCTTCCAACTCGTCCAACACCGTTATGCTTTTGAGCTCTTGGACGCAAGACTCAATTGGGTCAACAAATGAACATTCCTCTGGCATGACTGAAGACGGGCAATTATTGATATCGTTCAGTGAAAAAAGTGACCGTCTAGTCAAGAATTAACATGGTCATCCTTACTTTGTTCACATCTATCACAGCATGAGAGATGGACATAAATGAACGACCCAGAAGTATAGTATGTCCCTTGTTCTCATTCGGCATCTCCCCAACATCTAAAATAACAAAATCGTCTGGAATTATTAATCCACCCACTTGTACTAAAACATCTTCAAGAATACCCTACAGGTGCTTTATCGATCGATCCGCCAATCGAAGACGCGTGGTGGTTGGATTCAATGGTCCAAGATCAAATTGCTTATATAAAGAATATGGCATCAGATTTATACATGCGCCAAGATCAGGCATTCCTCGCACTCTTTGCCTATTCGCGAGCGAAATATCGATACAAAAACTCCTCGGATCTTTCTCTCTTGGAGGTAAAGGCTCCTTGCAAACTGCACTAACCTCTTACATCAGCTCCACGCGCCCATTCGTCGCCAAACGCCTCTCTCTTGAAGCAAGTTCCTTGAAAAACTTCACATACGCTGGCATTATCTTGATCACATCTAAAGGAGAAAGGTTAATATTGGTGTTCTTCAGCAAATTATAGAGCTCCTTGAACTTTTTATTTTCTTTGTCCGGTCATAGGCGACTTGGAAACAGAACTCGATCGGTAATCTAGGGTGGTAACTTCTCTGAGTTAGCATTCGTTAACTGGCTGGGCTCGTTAACTGGCATCTCAGTGGTAGCTTGGTGCGGAATCGTCCCCTTAATGGACCCTGGGACATAACGATTAGATGATTTGTGCATCTTGTCTATCGGCTTAGGTATATCTTCTTTTGGTGGAGCTGGCGTCAGAATTTTGGCACCCTCTACCCCTTCTTCGTCTTGCCCAATTATGTCATTATCAATACTTTTTCCACTTCGTAGGACATGAACAACTAAGGCTTGCTCGTTCTGATTCAGAAACTGTCCTTCTCATTTGCCATCTTTGCTATAGAGGCCGCTATTTGACTCACCATTCTCTCAAAATTGTTCAAACTCTTGGTATGTGCATCCACCATTGCAGTAAGGTTATCTACCTTTGTATTAACTTGCGCAAGTCCTTCCCAATTCCGCATGGTCTCAGCTACTTGATTCTGCTGCCGTACCAACAACTTATCGTTTGGTTGAATCGAAGTTGACGCTTGCCCTTTCGGAGGAAATTTATTCGGTGGGGGAGGTGCTAGGTATTGAGGGCCGGTTTGTGTCGGCATCGGCACACTCAAGACCCCATTTGAAATTTAGATGATCATGCCGCATCTGATTTTGATTGAATGGTTTTGTGAATTTCTGCCCGAAATTATTTTTTTGCTGAAAATCTTGAATGGCGTGCACTTCAACGTTCTCATCTTCGTCAAACGTCATTGGACATGTGTTTTCTCCATGCCCAAATGTTCCACAAATTCCACACGTTTCGTGTGAAGGTTGAGACGGCTTCTCCTCTCGCTTCATCATCATGGTTGTCAACAATTCAAATTGCCTTGTGAGTTTATCAAACCTATCATTCTCCTCTCGTGAGGTTGACACTTGGTTCACCTTGACTTTCCTAGGCCGGGAGTTCGTCTACCGGGAATTCTCACTCATTAACTCAAATAAGTCCCATGCTTCTTCCGCAGTTAAGTTTCCAAAATCTCCAGCATTTGCCTCCACTTGTTGCTTAAAGATCGTCAACAAACCCTCATGAAAATAGTATTTGACCATCTCGGGACTGTTGTTATGGTGTGGACATGCACGGAGGATCTCTTTATAACGTTCCCACGCCTCGTGGAATAATTCACCATCCAATTGCTCAAAGTTTGTAATTTCCCTCCTCAACTTCGCTGTCGTTTAGGCTGAGTAAAATCTACCCACAAATTTCTTGTAAACCATATCCTAATTGGTTAGGGAGTTGGGTTGTAATGATAGAAGCCATCGATTTGCTTTGTCCTTTAGAGTGCTCGGGAAGTACCTCATTTTAAGCTGCCTTTCATTCAGTCCTTGAGTTGTAATTGCAGATAATGCTACGTAGAATTCTTGAATGAAATCGAGCGGGTCTTCATTTTGCATGCCGTAGAAAATGGGAAGCCAGCTAACATCATCGGACCTTAACTTATAGTCTCGAGCCGCGGGGCTAAAGACTATAGCTGAGCTGTATGGTCCTATGGTTGGGCACGCAAGGTCGCCTTGTAAATGTACGTTCTGATATCGAGGGGCTCGTACCCCTCTTAAATTTGCACGACCTCCGTACTCCTCCTTATTCTTGTAATAATCAATATCTTCATAGAAGTCGTTATTCTCATCCTCATATGCATCGTTCAGCCCATTGTTGTTCTGCCAAACATTGTACGGTCGCCCTTCTCTTCTATTTTGGAAACGATTCAGTGCCTACTCCTAATTTTGGTTCTCGTTGTTTCGTTGGTTGTTTTGGGGCCGGGGCCCGCCATTACCAAATTGGTTGCGCAAAAACTCCTGATTTACCCGATCATCCGAAAGTGCTGTGGTGGTTGGTTGATAGGATTGTTCCCTGGAATCAAGTTTTTCCGGTAGTCTTAGAGATGGGGTCCCCTATTGTTTGCATCATTGAGGATTTTGTTTTCTCCTTGGTTCTCGTCATTGTTTTGCTCTTGGTTGTTCTCTGGATTATCAATAGGATCAAAAATCGGCGGGTCTTCATCCCGGTCATCATTTCGATTGTCTCCCACGTGCATGTCATCGTCGATTGGCATGCCGTATTGTGGATTGAGAGGGGGAGTGTGGATGTCATTTCCTCTCCCTCGGCCATCATTTCTTCCTCCTCTTCCTCCGGGGCCTCTTCCACCTATGTTTCACATGATGGCTGGGGTTACTTCGGATGGACTCCTGTCGGGGGAGAAAGAGAGTTATCTTGGTCTCCCTACGCGTTCGGCGTTGTCAATAAATGGAACAAGTTCATTATTAAGGCTTCTACGACCTTGCATCAAAAGCCCACAACATCAACGCATCAAGTGGAAAACCAAGAACACTTATACATATTGACGGATAAACAAAAAGTAATACGAACAAACATCTTCAACACCTTTGCCAATTCCCCGGCAACGACGCCAAAATTTTGAATCGAACTTAATGCACCTACTTTTTAAATATGTTTGTCAAGCATTTAAGTTCGCTCGAAAGAGTACGAGGTCACTCGTAGGTTAGTAAGTTGACTCGAGTCGAATCTCTCGAGGAACTGAAAATCAAAATTTCAAATGTTTGTTTATTCACTATATCACACACGAACATATATAATTGGGTTTTTGAAATTATAAACTAAGAATCGTAAAGCAATAATGATTATTGAAAACTAATTAAACTAATTATCATGAACTAATTAACCAACTAGAACTTAAAGGCTAAATTAACTAAGAACTTATGAACTTGGGTTTTGAAAATTGAAGAACAAATACAGATTAAAGCAAAAAACTTATCTCTAAGATTATCAAGCAATCGAATAGCATGAACTAAATTACCAATAAAATTACTAAGCATAATCAATAAACTTACCAAGCATGAACGATAGCATCACCAAGCATAAACAAAATTATTACTACGATTATCAAGCATGAGTAAATAAACGAAATTAAAAACAAAAGATTAAATCTATATTAACTAAGAAATCCAAGGTATCAAACATCAACGGTTCAAAATCCCAAACGAAAGAACAATTATCTAAAAGCATAAATTAACTAAGAATTAATCTAGAAAGCGACTGAAGGAGTTTAGAAAACTTATTATTATCTGGGAAGCGATAAATCTCCAGCGAATCCGGAGTTGAGACGTCGATCTTGATTGAAAAGCGAATCTTGAACGAAAGAATGGAGTTTAGGAACTTGAAATCTTGGTTCTTCAATCTTGATCTTGTATCTACGTAATGGACAGTGGAAATGGGCTATCTCTGCGTCTCCTAACCCTAGGAATGTGTGGAAGTGTCCCCAAGACGAGTTATAGATGGGTATATATAATTTTCCCAAGTCTTGGAGCACAAGTTAGGGTTAAAAACCCGATTCTGGCACGTTAACGGTCAACTTAGAGGTCATAACTACCACTAAATCCTACCGCTAACCCTTCTGCCAGTCAGTCAATCAGGCAGTTGACACTGGGTAACCCGGTGTTGATAGCATACCCAGTGTCAACTATAATACTTCAAATCGAGGCCCGATTTCGCTAAAACTGCACTTGTAGGCCCACCCTTGACTATATCCAAATCAAAATAATTCAAATACCTAAAATAAATATAAAATTAATTAATTATGATTAAAATACGCTAAAATAAGCTGGAGATACATAAATATGAAAATATGCTCAATCTATCTAACTTATACCAAAACTAATAATAAAAACTAACTAAAATACTAACAAAAATTAAGACAAATTCATGTTAATCACCAAGCTCGATTTTTGTTGGTATTGCTTGGATGCTTAAGTGGACCCCACCGAGCTCGACCGAAACTCACTCGGTTAAGGAAGCTTCTATCTCACCCTCCTTTTAATTGGTTTTAATTAAAATGCAATAAGGGCATCACATGGTTTAAGTGTGGGGTGGGTAGGTGGTTAGGGCCTGGGTGTCACGTGTAAACACGTCCCTATAAAAAAAATTTCTTGAGTGCTTGAGATTACACATATATATTATCCTTTGTGAGGAAGCATAATTTTATTTTTGGAGCGAAAATGTAATAATGGTCGAGCGTTTGAGGTTGCGTTATATTTATCTATATTTTCAAAATTATCT
This sequence comes from Phtheirospermum japonicum, assembly GCA_014905375.1. Taxonomy (NCBI): domain Eukaryota; kingdom Viridiplantae; phylum Streptophyta; class Magnoliopsida; order Lamiales; family Orobanchaceae; genus Phtheirospermum; species Phtheirospermum japonicum. Next base: position 279,841 of record BMAC01000244.1, read on the forward strand.
ATGTAGCACGACACGACTCATTGCTTGAATTTATTATCCTTTGAATCTATCGTTTGTTCGAGGAAGAACAAACCAATAAAGCATGGGGTAGTTGATTAACGCATATTTGTCCTTATTTTTATTAGTACTTTAGTTAGTTTTTTGTTTTGTTTTTGGTATAAGTTGGGTAGATTAAGCCTAATTTCGTAATTTTATATTTCCAACTTATTTTACTGTATGGTGATCTAAATTGAGGCAAATAGGTGATTATTCTCTGTTTTTCATCTTATAGCTAAGTAACCGGAGGAGCTCAGCGCATAAGAGACGAAGTTCAATAATTAAGATATGAGAATCGAGCGTTCCGACGAAGAAGTAGCAGAAATTGTGAGTTAGCGGTAACCCTTACCGCTACCATTACCTTTACCTTACCGCTGAAGACGGACTGAGAGCTTAACGATACACTTAACGGTTACAACCATTACCATCACCATCACCATTGAAGGGCAACAGAGACGTTTACGGTAGCTTTAGCGGTAACTCATTACTGCTAAGTCTTACCGTTACCTACCCAGAAACGCGTTTTTACCCTAACTTGTTCTCCAAGACATTGGAAAACTATATAAACCCCTCTCTTAATCCCTCCCAAAACACACATATCTCCACCATAACCTTATTTTCGGTCCTTAGCCTCAAAAACAACATAGTTTTACATCTCATATCATAATAGAAGATCAAGATCGAAGATTCAAGAGTCACACGTTCCAAGTTTTGATTTTTCGTTCGTGATTCAATTCTCGGCCAAGATCTACGTGATTTCTCCGGAATAGCTGGAGGATTTACTGCACTTCTTAGTTCAAATAAGTATTCCAAAATTTTCAATTGCTTTCTTAGTTTAATTCATGCTATTAGGTAGTTGCTTTTAATTATTATTCTTGAGTTATTTTATGCTTCAAACTTTAGTTACTTTTAATATTGGATTCGTAATCTTTCATCTTTGTTTAGTTTGATTAATGTTTGGATATTGGAGATTTAATATTGATTATTCTTTGATTCTATTTAATTCGTTCAAGTTATTTGATCCAGTTACATGTATATGAGCATTGATTTTGTTTACGTTTGTTTATGATAATTGTGTTTTGTTCATGCTAGTTAATTTTGCTTAGGTTCTATGCTTTTGAATTCGTTATTGTTATCTAGATATGTACATTCTTTTTATATTGAATTCATGATATTAATTTCTAGTTCATTAATTAGTTGAAGTTACTTAGTTTTCATTGATGTCATTGCGTTTTAAATTCTTAGGTAATCAAAACAAACAAAACCCCCAAATTGTACAAGTTTTCGTGTTACTTTGTGATTAAACAAACATTTGATATTCCGAATGCATGTTCCTTGAGATCGACTCGGTTTAACTTACCAACCTACATGCGAACTCATACTCTTGCGAGCGAGATTTTGAATAATTGACAAATATTTATAAAGTAGGAACACAAAAGTTCGAATCACAACCTTTGACTTGATATGGGTGTTGATGGCTGGATACCATCGAATCAATGAGCAAGGTTAGTATCTCACCGCTCCAATTATAATTCCTCTTATTATCGAGGTTCTCGACATACTCCACCCATCCCCATGTTAATGTGACACCATTACGGGGGAAGAAAACTATTTCAAACATAATTAAGCACAAAAGCCGCACTATATCCTCAACATCCTCTGGTAAGGTGTCAGCACCCCATCTAGAAAGCACTTCCCTCAGCTTGTCTTTAATGAGTTTGGTTTAAAACATTATTACCTACAAATATTCTCATGCAGAAGCTCCATTCACTCTTTTTCCCAATAAATAGTTCTACACTTTTATCACCATCTACAATACCGAAAACTAGCTGCACACCCAGCTTCGTCAGACTTACTTCAGTCCTACCTAGCTTAAATTCTTGGCTTATAGGATTAAATATGCTCATAATTTCTTCGGTAATATTACCTATCCTACAACAATCAGAATAAACTATCATACGCAAGTAACGAGAAAAAAATAGCAGATTAGCAACAATTACACAGCTTACTTGGTGCGTGGATTCTTCTTCGCCCTCCTCGACATATGGCCAGGATTATTTATAACTGAACTATTCAACTAAAATTTGAAGATATTTTCCAATTATTGCTTGGACTAGAATCACTTCGCGAATCACTCCCACGGGCGCAGGGTATGGGATTTGATTCGGAGCAAAGCTTAAAAGGATGAGGTGGAATTTGTCGTATGAAATTCAATGGGTTTGTGCTGCCTTTTCAGTTTGGAATGTGAATTTCCAGTATCAATTTCCATAGGGGAAGGGATTTGATTTGGATCGAAGCTTCAAATGAATCCATTTAGAATTCTCCTTTCCAGTTTCAATTTCCGCAGGGGAAGGGATTTGATTTGGACGGAGGGTTCATATGAATCAGTTTGGAATTATCCTTTCCTGTTTGAAATTCCACAGGGGAAGGGATTTGATTTTGACGGAGGGTTCAAGCAAATCAGTTTGGAATTCTCATTTCCAGTTTGGGTTGGCAAGGTTTGTTTGAGAGAGAGAGAGAGATTAGAATTCTTGAATTTGCTTCAATTACGGTAAATTGACAAGAAAGAGAAAGATTATCAAATAATATTCAATTTCACTAGCGTGCCATACGGGTACCAATCTCACAGGGTAATATTATCTACACTTAGCAGCTTAGGAGTTTTAAGAAATTTTAGATTTGATAGGACTAGTATGGAATTTTTTTTATCTCTTATGGAGTAGTTGGGAATTTTCCTTTATTTTATACTTGGGCCAAAAATTATCATTGTCCAAAAATAGACATAATAAGTTTGGAAACAGAAAAACATATTGTTGTAAATTATCATTGGGCCAAAAATTATCATTGTCAATCATATTTATAAGTTTCCAAACATATTGTTGTAAATAGATCTCTAATCTTGTTTAATATGAAACGCATGTGTAAGTATTATGTAAGTTATTTGGCTAAAACATAAGAATGTTATGTATTATGTTTGAACAAAATACAATAAGATCACATTTGGTATATGCCTCATTGTGATATGAAAAGTAAGATTAGCATTCGATATATTAATCAACAGTATATTATTGTATAAGATTGTATCACAATACATACGGAAAAGGTGCAAAAATGAAATTAATGTTTGTGTCCAGGAGCAAATATGCTTATAGTATATGATAAAATTTTCTAATGATGTTTTTTATAATATATTACTAATTACTATATTATTATCAGTAAAAAAAATTATGATATCATGTCAAGATCATGCATACATATATATAAATATTTATACACACACACACACACACACAAGATAGAAATTCTACCTTTTTTTATAAATGTAATACTTTTTATACAAAACATTAATATTTATATTATTTTAATTTGACCCCAACTATAAGATTTTTGCATTTTACCTCCCAAAATATAAAATTCTTTAATTTTAGCCCCTAATTCCACGTCATCTTCCACCAAAAATAAGTTTTAGAGGACAACATCGAAAATTCTTATAAATCGAGGAGCAAATGGAACAAAGAATATTTCAAGGGGCAATATATTTAAAATCACATATATTGGGGGACAAAAAATAATTTTCTCCCGAGTAAATATATGGTTGATTTATGCAAACATAAAATCATTGCCCTAATCAAGAAAAAAAAAACATTTAACGCGCCAAATAGTTTTCAAAATTTGCATTTACGAAAGAAAATCAAACTTCAACTAACTTTGGATAAACTTGTGGAGTATGTATATCATATTTCAGCTGGACTTCATTAAAACTTGCATATTCAAAGTAAAATTTCACACATTGAAACATGATAAACCATAAATAAACCAGTAACACATGTACCATAACGATTCAAAGCGAATAAGAAATAATTTAGCCAATAAGGCATCATCAACACGCCTCGCATTTGCATCAACCATTAATTCAAAAATATTTCTCACACAAACGTATGATAATATGAAACTGATACGATATGAAGTAGTCAGGTCAGCATGCACTTCACTTGAAAGGGAATTAGGTCATTAAAGTTAGGGAGCGACCTCCAAAAAAGTGTTTTTGGTCTTTTATAAATTAGAGTAAATCGATTATATTATGAGAATATGTTGGCTAAAGAGGAAGTGGGCTTTTATGAGCCTGTAATGAGGTAAATATTGTTAATGGTCCTTGGGGGCTGGTAATAAGGTAAATATGGTTAATGGGACTCGATGGTCTGGTAAGAAATAAATATGGTTAATGGGATCAGGTGGGATGATAGTGAGTGAAAATATTTATGGTTTGTGATTATTATGGTAAATTAACAGGAGCCAATAATATGAGTCGGTGGTTTATTTTTGGAAGTCAAAAGGTAAATAGGAGACAAAAATCCTAAATTGGGAGACACGTCTTTATCTATATAAAGAGAACACTGGCCTTAATTCTAAATAGGTTGAATCATTCATACCTTCATTCAAATATCTCATTTTATAAATTATAAAGTTACTGACTCAAGCATTGGAGGGCCTACGCTGGGGCAATCTGGCATGAGTTTTTATGCAGGTCGTTCATACTCGAGAAGACAGTTCGAGGAGTTCCGTCCTCATTCTTGGTGAATCAATCTACTTTGTCACATCAACTGGCGCTGTCTGTGGGAATATGAATGAAATTGAGTCATTTAGTGAAAGACGTGAGAGTCTTGATAAAAAAAAGGCAAGCATGAAGCCCTGAAACGTAACACCATGGCATTTGTATTTTTCAAGACCATAACAAGATGAAGATATGGGAGGTAGGATACTCCCTTCGGGCGGGCAAGTGCCATCAGTAGAGGCGGGGGAGAAAATAGTGGAAAAAACACCACCACCGCAGATGGGGGACAAGAACACGAAGAATCGAGGCAAAAACATGGAGAGTGGAGGGATAATTTAACCCCCCCCCCCCCCCCCCCCAGGACCATCACCGACTAAGATAAAGCAATGTAAGGTGAATGTTGCCACTAAGTAGTTGTATGAGTTCCCAAGGAACACCTTTTTAATATCAAGAGGGGATTAGTCCAAAGGCTAACTAGCTCAGTACCACTAAAAGTATGGAAAAGATTATAGAACGGGAATCTAGTAGTGATGGGGAAGGAGAACCAGCACCAAAAAGTGGTAAGGATGAAGATTATGTGCTAAAGAAAGTTATACTGAGGAGGGAGATAACGTGAGAACTACTAGTGTTTTCTCCAGAACAGATGCGAGAACCCAAGAGAGGGTAAGCTTACACGAGGGAGCCACAATTGAAGGATGACATGGATGAGGATGACGAGGTAGAGATACTACGGGAACCTTAGAGGAGGATGCCCCATTTAAGTAACCTGGGATGGAGAAGATAAAGTATGTCATTTATGATGAGGATAATGCACCACCAACCTTGAGGGTGATGCGGGACATTCATGAGGCATTGAGAGCTCTCCAGAAACACGTCGCAAGCATAGGATATCAAGAAGACAGGAGCCATCCATTTATAGAGGAGATATTGCGTGTGGCTCTACCTTGGTGGTATAATGGGCTAAATTATCACTATGATGGATTATTGGATCCTACTCGACATATCTAGAGCTTTGAGAATGAAGCGGCATTATAGCAGTATACATACATTGTCGCATGTTTGGCATTTCTACACTCCATAAGGACCCGTGTAAGAATGGTTCCATCTGGTCACTGTATGGTGTATTACTATCTTCTAGATGTTATAACCTGCCTTCTTATGCACTTCTCTAGTGCCAGGACACACACGAAGACATTCATGTCATTATTTACATTAGTTTAGCAAATGGGAGAATCTCTTAGGGATTACATGACCAGGTTCATTAGAGCTAGTCTAGAGGTACCTACTTCATCAGATGAATTGAAGGCTAGTGCTTTGATATAAGGGTTGAAAACAGGGGTTTGAGCACTGTCCAAGAGATATACTTTTAAGTATGATCAGGTGTTACATCAAAGCATTAAGTACATTCATGTTGAAGAGGTAGAAGAGGAGGGGAGAATTCATTTTGAGAGAGAATTTGACAATGTAGAGAAGCTACTAGCAAGAACACCAGAACCGAAGAGAGAATTATGGTGGTAGGCGAGGCTGTTTGTGGCACCAATCGAAGAGAGGATAATAATGGAAATAGGGGCTGACAGAAGAGGTTGGGGAGAGGACCTAGATGATTCAACACCTTTAATGATATCGCGAGCTACGTTCTTCGCAATCATGGAGAAGTAAACGCCTAACACGACCAGGTGACCGGATGATTACATAGAGATACCCACTAAACTAAAATCCTAGTTTTTTTTTTTTGTATTTTTCACAATAATTACAGACATGCAATGGAAAGTGTTGCCATTTGAAGGAATAGATCTAAAAGCTAATCAAGGTTAGACATCTATAGGACCTCCTATAGGGGGTGCTCAAGTAGTGCAGGTAGGTGGGAAGAGGAGGAGCAAGAAAGGTAGGAGGATAATGGGGAGGTAGGTGCCAATAGAAGGAAGATCAATATGATTTATGGGGGTCCAAAAGATGGGGACTCGATTAATGTAAGGAAACAAAATATGAAAGCAGAGTGACCTGACCTTTTGAGGTCACTTCCATGAAAACAACCATTACCCATAAAGCAAGTATTTGTTATATCCAATGGAGAAACGAGGATTACAGGTCGACCATAATGATGCATTGGTCATTCATATAGAGGAATCCAGATACGATGTAAGAATGGTATTTCTGGATAATGCAAGCTTAGTCAATATCTTGTATCACGAGTGCCTAGAACTGAGGAACCTGAAGATGAACATGAGGCCAATACAAATGGCAATATATGTGTTGAATGGAACATTGGTTATGACAGAGGGAGGGACATATTCTTAATGAGTTTTAGGTGGTCACGTCAACATACTGTATAATTTTTAAATATTCAGTGGGTGAGAAGGTCGACGAGGTGGTGGCAGATCAGCAGGCCACGCGGTCATGCTACTAAATGACAGTAAGGAAGGAGATAAGTGAAGGAAAGCGAGAATGGAATAAAGAAGCTCTAGAGGGAGTATTGAGTGGCAATAAGGTGACTGGGAGGATAATTCCTTCCGACCTCATGAAGTTCTTATGGAGATTGAGTTGGTGGATGACCATCAAGGGTTTACAACAAGGATGGGGAGTCGGCTGCCAGGTGGTATAAAGGAGGAGATCATGAGGAAGTTGAAAGAGTTTCAGAATATTTTCACTTTTGAGGATGATGATCTATTCGTGGTTAATCCAAAGGTTGCACAACACCATCTGAATCCCGATCCTGATGTGCAATCGTTAAAGAAAAAAGAGACACTTTAGGGTACAGTTGGATAAGATAATGAGGCAGAGGTGCATAAACTATTGCAAGCAGCGTATATATGGGTGATTCAATTCCCCGATTTGATATCTAATGTGGTCATGGGGCTAAATTTAGAAAAGAAATAGAGGGTGTGCATTGATTCTCATGAGGTAAATAAGGCGTGTCCCAAAGATCATTACCCATTGTTGTGCATTTATCGATTGGTGGATTCTACATTAGGTTGTGAGTTATTCAACATGAGGAATGTATCTCAATGGTACCACCAAATTCCATTATCAACTAAAGACCAACCTAATATGAGTTTTGTTACCTTGACTGGTACATATTGCTTTGTCTCTATGTCGTTTGGGCTGAAGAACGTAAGAGCGACCTACCAGAGGCTAGTAGATAAAATGTTCAAGGACCATTTGGGTCGATTATACAGGTATACATATATAATATGTTTGTGAAGATTACGAAGGCAGAGTCTCATGTAGACGATTTAAAGAGAGCCTTTTTTAATTCTAAGGCAATATGCGATGAAAGTGAATCCCAAGAAGTGTTCCTTTGGTGACCGATCAGGTAATTATTGGGATATAAGGTGATAGAGAAAGGTGTCAAAGTCAGTCCGGAGAAGGTGTGACCTATGGTATAGATGTCTCATCTGCAAACGATGAGGAAGGTGAAAGTGTTTACAGGTTTGATGGAAAGGCTTAGTCAATTAATTTTTAGGTCAGCAGAGAAGGGTTTTCCCTTTTTTCAGAACTTTGAGGAAGGGGTTTAAATTTTTGTGGACAGTGGAGGCTTATGAGAAGCTAAAAGAATACTTGGAAGAATCCCCATTATTAACAAACCTATTCCTAGGGAAGATTTGATATTATATATATTAGTGGGGGAGGTCGCGGTTAGTTTGATATTGATTTTAGAAGAGGTGGGGAATCAAAGTTCTGTATATTATGTGAGCAGGATGTTATGGGGTGCCGAGTAGAATTATTTGGAGTTGGAAAAGGGAGGATTTTCACTGGTCTACATGGCTCGAAAGTTACAACATTATTTTCTAGGTCATCGAATTAAGGTAAGGACTAATTTGTCTTTAAAATAGGTGTTGAGCAAGTCAAATGTGTTAGGGTGATTGGTAAAGTGGGTAGTAGAGTTCAGCAAATAAGGTATTTTATATGTGGAAAGGACAGTGATAAAGGCACAAGTATTGTCAGACTTTCTGCAGGAGATGATGCACCCCGAAGAAAATGAGGTTGAGAAGAAGGTGTGGTTACTACATGTAGATGGTCCAACTATGGCTATTGGAGCTACAATAAGGATTGTTCTAACTAGTCCGGATGCGGAGAATCTAGATTATGCAATAAAACTGGGATTCAAAGCTTCAAATAATGAGGCTGAGTATGAGGCACTGTTATAAGGTATGACAATGGCGAGCAACCTGAATATAGGTTGGTTGAAGGCATATACATACTCTCAACTAGAAGCTTGTCAATATAATAGATCTTATAAGGTAATGGAGGAGCGTATGTAGGAATACTTGGGAAAGGTCAAGTAGGTGTCTGGTCAAGTTAAGGACTTCAGTTTGGAACATTTACTGTAAGCTAAGAATGTGAGGGTTGATCAGCTCGCCAGGATGGCAGGGGCCTTGGGGGACTGTAGCACAAGGACAGTTACTTTAATGGAGTTGCAAACTAGTAGCTTAGAACAAGAGGGCAAGGTAATAGAGATAGATGAGGTTGATGGCTGGAAAAACCCAATCAAGGATGTTTTGAACAAGGCCATTGAGAATATGGTAAAGTTATTAAATAAGAAGACCAGGACACCCGCTCAAATTTGCTTAATATATGGGTACTTATATAGCAGACACACTTTGGGCATATTTAAAGTGCTTATCGCTGAAGGAAGGATTTATGGTCCTTAAAGAAATACATGAGGGGTACTACGGGGATCATGCAAAGATTCGAGCATTGGTAGGGATAACTTTAAAAGCTGGTTTCTTTTGGCCCAAGATGAAAGCGATGGCGGGAGAGCTAGCGATGACATGCTCTGACAATATATGTACCGACAAAGGATATGATGGTGATGAGTTCGTTGTGTCTATTCGCTCAATGGAGGATTGATATAATAGGACCTTTGCCAAAGGATATCACATTTTTTGCAGGTATAAGGTGCCACAAGTGCTAGTCTCAGACAATGGTAGATAATTTAATGGGCATATGATGCAGTCATGGTGCAAAGACATGGTCATGAATCAAAGGTTTACCTCGTTCGCACACCTATAAGATAATAGATAGGTTAAGGTTACCAACAGAATCACCGTGCTAGGTATTAAGCTAAGGTTGATAAACATGGGAGGGTTATGGGTAGAAGAGTTATCATCAGCCTCATGGTCCTATTGAACAACCCCACAATTACTATGGGGGAATCACCTTTTAGCTTAGTGTATGGTATGAAAGCTGTAATTCTAGCCGAGATAGCAGCTAGATTGCATCGGGTATATGCTTTTGATCCAGAAGAGAGTGAGAGGTTGGCAACGAGAGCTTTGGATGTAATTGATGAAATAAGGGGATAAAAATGATGCAAGAGTAGATAAATATAAAAAAAGGATACATGTGCCATGTTACAAGAAAGTCAGGAAAAAGTGGTTTCAAGACGGCGACCTAGTATGGAGACAAGTTGATTCCATATATCCTATGGGGATTTTGGACCCAAACTAGGTATTACCATTCAAGGATACCAAGGTGTTAAGGAGGTGCTTATATACTTGAAGATAATCAAAACAAAAGCGATTATGATTAGTTGAAACATCTGCCATTTGAGGAGGTACTACGTGTAAACAAGAGATGGTATTAGTTAGTAATAATAATTAATTTGAAGTTTTTATTTTATGTAATTTTACCCGATGCTTGTTTAGGTCGGAGATGTATATGGATTTATAGTTTTACATGGTTGTAATTTTTCTGACCTTGGTTAGGTTGGAGATGCCTTATATTTTATGGATATGGTTTTATATGATTATAATTTTTCCCGACCTTGATTAGGTCGGAAATGGCTTATGGTTTTATATGGTTGAGATTTTCCCCGACCTTGGTTAGGTCAAAGACGGCTTATGGTGTATAGATATGGTTTTATGGTTTTAAATGGTTGTCATTTTTCCCGACCTTGGTTAGGTTGGAGATGGCTTATTGTTTATGGATATGGTTTTACGATTTTATATCGTTGTAAGTTTTCCAAAACTTGGTTAGGTTAGAGATGAATTGTGGTTTATGGATATGGTTTTATATGGTTGTAATTTTTCTCGACTTTGGTTAGGTCAAAGATGGCTTTTGGTTTTATGGATATGGTTTTATGCTTTTATATGGTTATAAATTTTTTTGGACCTTTTTTAGGTCAGAGATGGATTATGGTTTACAGATATGGTTTTATATGGTTGTAATATTTCCCGACCTTGATTAGGTCGTAGATGACTTATGGTTTATGGATATAATTTACGGTTTTAAATGGTTATGATCTTTCTCTAACTTGGTTAGGTCGGGGATGGATTATGGTTTATGGATATTGAATATGGTTGTAATTTCTTGCGACCTTGGTTAGGTCAGAGATGGCTTATGGTTTATGGATATGGGTTTATAGTTTTATATGGTTATAGTTTTTCTCAACCCTTGTTAGGTCAGAGATGAATTATGGTTGAATATTTTTATATAGTTATAATATTTCCCAACCTTGGTTAGGCCGGAGATGGCTTATGGTTTATGGATATGGTTTTAGTTTTTCCCGACCTTAGTTAGGTTGGAGGTGGCTTATGGTTTAAGGATATGGTTTTATAGTTTTATAAGGTTATAATTTTTCTTGACCTTGGTTAGGCCGGAGATTGCTTATGGTTTATGGATATAGTTTTATATGGTTGTAATTTTTCCTGACCTTGGTTAGGTCGGATGTCTTGTGGATATGGTTTTATGGGTTTGTATGGTTTTATATTTTCCTGACCTTATTTGGGTCGGAGATCCCTTATGGTTTAAGGATATGGTTTTATGGTTTTATATGGTTGTAATTTTCCTGACCCTGGTTGTGTCAGAGATAGCTTGTGGATATGGTTTTATGGTTTTATATGATTATGATTTTACCCGATGTTGGTAGGTTAGAGATAGATATGGTTTTATAAGGTTATAATTTTTTGCCCGACCTTGGTTAGGTTGGAGATGGCTTTTGGCGTATGGAGATGGTCTATGTACAGATTTATGGGTGTATTTTTACTCGGCACTTGTTCAGGATTTTGTGAGGCATTGCGGATATTATGAGTTTTCGAGTTAACGAGTATAATATGGGCAACTTGACTCAGATTTGTTCAGATCAACTCAGGTGGAGGTGGATAAGTTCTTATATTATCATATACGAGGTTGATCATTCAGGTGAATTTTTCATGGAAGAGTATAGTACTTGAAATATAAAATATTATTATAAATATGAAAAAAGTAGTGAATAAAAACACTTCATAAATATATGATTATAATATTAAAACAATGTTTGGGGGGTAGGGGGTGTAATGTTCAAAGAGTGTTGGTTGAAGGGGCTACTGTGGGGATTTGAGGAACAAGCTCATCCAGGGGAATGTCTATCTCGGAGCTCAAGTTGACTGAAGAAATCACAATGTTCGTGCACTTATCCCCACCAGATTGCATTTAGGGGTTTCTCGAGGTCGCCCTTCTAAAAATTAAAAGGGGGACAACTCTCTTGTGCCTTCTCAAGATCTACTTAGAAGTTGACCCCAAGCTCACATATCTTATGATTATCCCTATCGTCGGTTATCTTGAAATAAGGTCGGGCACTTCTACTTACTCAGAGAAAGGAGGCGGTGTGCTGGTATGTTGTTGTCAGATCAATTTGATAGGCGCTTAGAAATTTCCCGACCAACTTCACTCCCTAAAAAGGTAAAGTGACCTACTTTGGGCCCTTGGGCATGAGCTTTAGTTTCTAGATATTTGCTTAGAAGTCGACTACCTCAGTTTGAAGAGCTTCTATCTCAACTTGATGATTTTCCCCAATATCATCTATTTCAGATAGGTGGCATTCCTTGAAGTTATGTAGATCGACTTCCACAAGGATTATTTACACTTGGTTCACCTCAAACTCTTCTTCGTGGGTGTTCAGTTGACGCCGATATCATTAAATAGCCTTGGGTTAGGGAGAGCTGCTCCATCTGTTTGTTCTCTTATCGTGCTATCTCTTCCGCCAATTTTTTTAATTTGTCCAAGCTGACCTCTTGATGATCTATGGCCAGTAGGTAATCGGATAGGGAAGTAATAAGGGGTTCCAACTGTATTAATATTGAATTATTTGTAACGCCCAAGTTTTCATTTTCTTATTACGTTAAGCCCAATATTTTTTTATTCTATATTCTTTTGTTTCAAGTCCAATAACCCTATTACAAAAATATATTTACTTTTATTTTATTTTACCAAAGCCCAATCCATTAAAAACCCAATGGCTTAGCCCGATTTCACCAAAGTTACTAGAGAAATTGGTGTGGTTGCATATTCTAGTTGATTTAACTACATTTTTGTTACCATAGTTTAAAATTACCAAATATGCCTAACCAACGTGTAAATAAAACCATATCTACGTGACTGTAACCAACTCAAAACCCCACCATAAATTGCGCAGATTATAAGTGGAGAAAAAAAAAGGAAACATATTTCACCCTCATTTATTGTATCGTTAATATTCAACAGTTTCCTTAAATATCTGGAAGACTAACCAATAATAAGACTAAAATAATTTTCCTAAATTAAACGTAATTATGACTAAAATATATTTTCTTAAAAATACATTATCATCTTAATTATTTATTTCTCATTTATTAGTATTTATTTCTTATTACGAAAATGTAATTATTTACGAAAATATAATTATTTATTACGAAAACATAATTATTTATTTTTTATTTCTCATTTTATTTATTTTTTATTTATTCTGACTTAAAACCTGAATTAATAAATATTCTACTATAATATTTGTTTTATTGTAATTATTCTTAGATATCATCCCTAATTACTCTATTATAATATCTTACTCATCTTATTAATTGAGGATTAATTATTACCGTAACAGTAAATATGTTCATATTTTTATTTTATTCTTGGAATAATTATTTATTTATATTTAATTTATTTTCATAGATCTATCTTATACCATGATTTTTTATTATTTGATTTGTTGTTGATTTATATTTATAATTTTAAATGAACCAAATTCAATTACTAAAAAATACAAAATCAACCAAACAACAACCATTTTATAAAATTATTTGAAAAATATAAGTGCACAAGAATAAATAGAAAATTAACTAAAAATCAACCAAATAAAATCTGAGAACCTGACATGCTTATAAATTCAACTGTACATAAATTCATGCAAAATAAAACTTATAACTAAATTACAGATCAACTGTACATAAACCAAGTATGAATATAAATAATCTTACAAGCCAAACTATATATAAACCGGACATCAAACATAACAAAAAAGATAAATAGCCAGCAACAAGAAAATAATCAGATAGTAAAAAAAAGATGTACAACTAGCACGACCCATATACAATAGATAAACATAAAATAAACCAAATAATATATAATATATGGACATCCCAAGCAGAAGATCTCGTAAAAATACACGATATATTTATTCATCCGTATAAATTACACACAATAATCAAACCAAAAATTACAAAAACAAAATTAACACAAGTAAACAACAATCTTGGTTTTTAAGGCTTTTTTATACCTATAACAATTGATCATGTAGAAAAAACAACACAAAATAACAGAAAATGTTTATTATTTGCACAATAAACAAAAATAACTTAATACAAGTAATAAAAATCTTAAAAATAATCCATAACATTAAGCCCCAAATTATACACCAGCGTCCCGTCGGGCTTGAACAGCCCGAAATTCCTCTCAGAAGTCAGGTCGGGCTTCTGATTCTCGTTGGACAGAGCGACGACTGTCTTCTCTTCTTCGCCTTCTCTAGTTTAATTGATACAAAACCGGAGTCTGATTTATTGCTATTATCCGACGGCGATTTCAATTGGTTGGCCATCATAATTTTGGGATTTTAACCAAGAGAGGCTAAAGTCTTCCCTGGACCAAAATCAAAAAGGATTTTCAAAAAATGATATGAGAGAATTTAGATGATTTGTTTTCTAATCAGAATTTGTTGAAAACTATGATAGGAATGGGAGGATTCGAATGATATAAAATCAGAGATGATTATGCAGAGAAGATGGTATTATGTTATATGGCAAGAAATAAATAAATAATATTTACCTTAAATATATTTAATATATCCCTTAAATAAGGTGATATTGGTTCTAACCAGAGTTTGGTAATATTAATATAAAACTCAACTCATTTTGTTATAAAGAGAAAAAAAAACGTAAAAATTGAAAAAATACTAACCCAATGTAAAATTGGAATCTCTTTTAGTAAAGTAGTATCTAATGGTATTTTCTCAAATTACTACCCTAACTTTCCAAGGTAAACCTAGTTCTTATTTTTCTAAAATCTTTCAAAAAATGATTCATCATCAAAATCTTTCCCCAAGCCAAAACCACCACCCCAAACCTGGTTGTCGAAACCAAAACTGACGGAAATTCCACCACCCAAAAACCGACCATCGCTAGATTCTCCGTCACAAAAACCCGAGCCAAATCAGGTTACTTCGGATTCCAGCCACCACCATCGCCAACAAATTTTCCCGACACCACACCGTCGAATTTCCCAGGTATCAACATTCCCAAAACCCGAATCACCAAACCAACCAAATCCCCACATTGCCTAAATTTTCCTCACCAGAATCGATAGCCACCAAATCCGAAACCCATCCCAAAACCAAACCAAAACAAGACCCAAACCAAACCGGTAGCCACTCTCGGTTACCCACGCAGTCACGTTCGAGCGCCACCACTGGCACCTGCACATCGTCTCGCCACGACAAAACTGCCATCACCATCTGGTCGCCACCAATAGTAGCCGGAACCCGACCAGTCCCTCCACGCCACCAACTCTCGGAGCCCCACCGTCGTGGGTCTTAAGTGGACAGTCATCCACGGTCAGGTCGCCTCCTATCAGCATCCCCGCCATGGAGCCGAAGAAGTCGCTGCCTCTGCCACTGCCAAACGCCGCCTCCGCCTCTTTAGTTCACCGGGCCGTTGCCGTAACCAGTCGAAGGAGGAGGAGAAGTGGTCGGCCGATTCTGAATTGGGAAGCAAAATGAAGAAAGAGACGGGCAATTGAATTGGCAATTTATTAGGTGCATCTGGGTGCACCCTGTTTTACGTGATGATATATTACAGTTATACGTGATGATATATGACAGTTATACGTGATGATATATGGTAGTTATACGTGATGATATGTGTCAAGAATTTAGAGTTTAGGGTTTATTTTTCTATTTTAGGGTTTAGTTTTCCATTTTTAGGGTTTAATATTTCATTTTAAGGTTTAGTTTTTTATTTAATTTTCCATTTTAGGTCCCGACAAAAATCTATCATTCTGCCAGTTATATGTGATGATATGTGTCAGTTATATATGATGATATGTGTTAGTTATATGTGATGATATATGATAGAAATTTAGGTTTTATAGTTTAATATTCAATTTCAGGGTTTAGTTTTTTATTTTAGGGATTAATTTTTCATTTTTAGGGTTTAATTTTTTGTTTTAGGTTTATTTTTTTAATTTTAGGATTTTAAATTTTAGATTTAGAATTTCAATTACTTGTGATGATATGTATCAGTTATATGTGATGATATGTACCAGTTATATGTGATGATATATGACCATGATAAATTAAACTACAGGGTGCACCTTACAAGGTGCATATGGGTCCATGGTATACTTTCTCAATTGAATTAGGGCCAAAAATCCCTTTTCATATCCAGCAACTTTCCAAAATTTCTAATTGACCCCAGAACTTTTGTTCATATTCAACTGAGCCCCCAATTTACCTTAAACTCCAAATTAAACCCCCAAACTTATAAAAAAACTCTATTCCAGCCCATGGACCTTTCAAATTATTTTCTTTTCACCCTTTCAACTTCAGTAACTTTACAAAAACATCCCTATTGACCTTTTTATTTAAATTTCCTGACCGCACGTTCAATTCATGACTATGATTTCGTTATCTTTTCAATTAGTCCAAATTCATTTTTTTAAAAGCCAAGTACTAAGTTAAGTTAATATTTTCAATGTAAAAAATGAAGGTTCTCAAACCTAGGATTCTCAAGCACGAACATCTACATTCACTTTTTCACGAAACTACATTTAAAGGTGGGTGATACTAAACTTTTTAAAAATTATATGTTTATCTATGTTAAATGCAATTATACGAATTATCTATGTCTCAATGCAAAATTCCATAGTAGCTTTCGAGATAAAACAACAGACATTGTGTTGTAGCCATTCATTTATGGTTTATATGATTTTTTTTTTTAACATTGACGAATGTGTGGGGATTATTTTTCTATGTTTGTCTATGTTAAATGTGATTATATAAATTATCTATGTCTCAATGCAACATTCCCCAGTAGCTTTCGAGCTATAAAACAACAGTAGCTTTCGAAATAAATCTATGGTTGGCCAACATCTATGAACAACAGATAGTGTGTTCTAGCTATTCATTTATGGTTTATATAGATTCTTTTTAACATTGATGAACGTGTGGGGATTGTTTTCTAAACTCTTTCAAAAATTCTATGTTTGTCTTTATTAAATGCGATTATATGAATTATCTATGCCTCAATGCAACATTCCATAGTTGCTTTTGAGCTAAAACAACAGTAGCTTTCGCGCTAAAACAACAGTAGCTCCCGAGCTAAATCTATGGTTGGCCAACATCTATGAACAACAAATAGTGTGTTGTAGATATTCATTTGTGGTTTATATGATTAGTGTTTAATAGTTACAAACGAATCCTCACGGAGCGAGTTGAAAGCTCACACCATTTTTTTATCAAACTTTTCAGGTTGAGGAGTTGGATGTGGTACGAGGCGGTGGATACGAAGATGATATTTTTGATGTTATTAAATTTTCCTTTCTATGGATTGATATCTTAGTTTTATTTCAAATTTAAAATAAAGTTTGATACTTGTTTTTCCGTTTAAGAATCCGTGAACAGTCGAGTTGCTGATATTTTGTTTTATCACGTGAATCTCCTCTTTTTAAATAAATATTTATGTTTTATTCATGCTTTCTCTCAACTTTTGTTGTGGCTATGAGTTATTAAACACTCATGCTCTAGTTTTTGGAAGATTTGTTTATGAAAAATTGAAGTTTATATTTTTCGAAATTGGGGCGTGACAGTGATCGCATCAAATTGAAGAACTAAACCTTCAGTGATCACCCCTTGAAGTATTAAAACACCATAAACTTAAAATGGATATGGAAAATCTATTTCAAGTAAATTGGTACACACACCTTATAAAGTAACAAAACTCATAAGTCCGATTTTGCAAGTAGTCAACCGAGTTTAGATCGAATCATATTGCATACACTTGCATAAAATCAAGTAACAGTGAATCATAAACTGCTCTCTTAGCCCCAAAAATTACAATATAATCTCAAAATTACAATCAAACCGCATTCACATCAACTCATGAAACCCAAATTTAAACTATTTCTAAATACATATTCACAAATGGGAAAAATATTAGATGAGAATAAAAGTCAAATCTAGCACAAATCAAAATATACAATTCTAAATCTTGCATTTTCGAAGTCCAAAAGATCACGGTAATGCAGTCCTCCAATTATCAAGATCTCACTGCCAAATAAAAATCGAAGTTAGCACAAGTTCTCGATCGCTTTGTAATCAAAATTCTTGGGTAAAGAACATAACTATTGACACACAAAATCGAAAAAACAAATAATTTAATTAAAAGAGAATGATTATAAATTTCAAACATGACTTTGAAAAAAGTCAGAAGAACCATAGTTATCTAGAGAGATTACGATGAAAAGGGCTTTGATCCAAAATTTATTTGATTAGATATTTTCGAAGAAGAAATACGAGGTGCGGCCGGAGGTATATTTTGGAAGAAGAATAAGAGCATGTACAATGATAAAAAAAAATAGATTGGAGAGGTAATATGAGGAAATTGATGTGAGCAATGTTTGGATGAAAGCTGTGTGAGGTCAGCAACTTCAGTGGGGAGGTAAAATTTGAGTGGTGACAGTAGAAATTATTATTATTTCTATTTTTAATAAAAATGATAAATAAAATGGTGTGAACATTAAAAACAATAAAAAAACTTACAAATAATTAATAAAATATTATTTTATTTATTTTTTTTGAGTTTTTAAATAATTAAAAAAATTTCATTTTTCAATTTGTTTTTGATTTTTTAAATTTTTAAAACTTTCTTTTAAAATCTTATTACACATAATTTAATAAATTGAAAATTTACAAGTACTTAGATAATTAAAAATATTATAAAGAATTTAATAATTAAAATATTACAAGTACTTAGTGTCATCGACAAAGGGGAGAAGGCCTGCGAAGTCAACGAATATGAAGATGATGATATCAAGACAAAAGAGAAAGAGGCGGCCGAGGTGGCGAGTAAGGAGCAAGCTGGCCCAAGCCTTAGTGGACTGATTGAGTGGTGATGGATGGTGCATTATGGTTTAAATTGATATCCAGTCCATGTGGGTTATTCATATCTTTTAACATTATTTGGGTATCTTTGTATTTTAGCTATTTTGGCATCTAATGAGTGGTCCCAAAGTTTTTTACCAAAGGGGGACGTTTGAGAATGAAACTGGCAATAAGTTGTTACAACAAGATCTTGATTTCTTTCTCTTTAATCTCTCTAATCCCTCCCTCCTTTTCTTCTTCATCAAGTTAAAAATTACTAGAACTATTAAAAAAATTACAAGAAAAATAATAAAAGGTAACAATTGGTAATCAGAGCCATCGTTCTTTAGAAATATGGCAGAAAGTCGCAATGATGAAGGACCTGCAAGACGCACAAAAAAAGGATCAATTAAATACTACTGAGGAAGACCATGAAGTGTGAAGCATTATAGATTTTAAGCTACAAGAACAAATCAATAAAATTTAGGAAAGAGTACAAGAGCAAATATCCAAAGTCACTACATAAATTTAAGTAGGAGTTCAGGGATAGGTTAAGAGCGCTACTATTTGGATTTAAGAGTAATTGGCAGGGATGAATGACAAGTATGTTCACTTTACCAATACCTTGGAATTTATTCAACTGCAGTTGTTAAATATGGACAGAGGTAAGAGTTCAGCAGAAGATAATACCATTTTAGGAGGGCCTTATCCAAGATCTGCAACATAGAGCATAAATTTCAGAAACCAAACTCCCAGGAATAGAATACAATAAGAACAAGGTATGCGAACCATCGTCTTTGCCTAGAGTTAATTTCCCTAGGTTTGATAGGATAAACCTAGGTCATGGATACTTAAGTGCAATAATTATTAAATTAAAAATATACACGATGCTCAAAAGGCCACACTAGCTTCCATGTATTATGAGGGAATATCTTCCTAGTGGTATCAAAATTTCAGTACCAATAAGGGGGATGCTTCTATAGTTTCTTGAGGCCATATCTACAAGGTTTGAAGAACTTAATAGACCAAAATCATTACTAAATTTAAAAAACTCCGACAAACAGGCTCATACTGTAATTATGTTGAGAAATTTGAAGAACTCAGAGCATGTATGCTGATGATGAAGGGTGATTATTCTGAGGAATGTTTTGTAGCTAGTTTTATCAGTGATTTAAGTGAAGAACTTCAAGCTTTTATACAGATGTTTGAACCTACAACATAGCAACATACAATTGCCTTGGGAAGAAAACAACTACTAACCTTATAAGCTAGCAAAAAGGAAATTAGAGATCCAACGAGATCTTAGAGTAATAATTACCAGGGCAAAACCACTAGGAAGATATTCACCAAACCTCTAATTATGCTACTCACCTCAACAGATATGGAAGCCAAACTATAACTGTGATGAACCATTTACTTTTAGCCATATATGTAAAAATAGGATAACATACACGATCATGTATGAAGAAGAGGAGTTGTTGTATTTACATGATAATCCTTTAAGAGAGGAGAATGCACATGAGCAGGATATGCAAAAGTTCAAATGACACTAAATGCTATTTCAGGGGAAGCTGGTGTCACCACTTTGAGACTCATTAGGGTTCGTTGGTCTTGATCAAATAATTTTTAGCACTCTAATTTGAAATTAGTTTTGAGAAATCGTCTTCTCAATAATATAGAGTTGATTGTAGAGCGGTAAGTTGAATCCTTAGTTGTGTCTCTCGAGGAAGGCTAATCGGAAGCTATTTCGAGTTTTATTTTTGTGAAATAAGATAAAACTAAACTAACTATGCTAAATATAGCATAATTCACTTTGGTTTTGGTTTTTGAAAGATAATCAACTAAGACAAGAATTAAAAGTGATTTAAATGAAAATAATGAAAAATGAGGGTTTAATGTGTTTGGTTCGTCTCCACGATCAATCGGTTTTGCCGAGCACTTAACCCATGATTCGGGGTTGTCAATCCAAAATGTCGATCAAGTATTGGGGTTGTCAATCCCAATTCTCGGGTTTGTCAATCCCGAGTCCCAATAAACTCCGATTAATGGCTCTAAACAACCCTAGACCCTAAACCCATAATTTCTAAACTAGTTGCATCAATTGAAAATTAAAATAATTAAACTTGAAGATTTGTGAAGCTTGAACACAATAACATCATTTTTAAAGTTTGAAAGAAACTAAGGAGGGAAAAGTGCTTTGAAAGCTACAAGCATAAGACAACAACTAACTATGAATCTAGACATGATTTCTAATGAAATTAAGAAATTTCCTAATTTGGCAAAAAGGTTGAAGAACTCATAAGAGCTTCAATGAGGTTTTGCGAAAAATAGTAAATGATGAACATGAAATGAAGAACAAACTCAACAACACAAGAAAAGCTTTAGACATTTTAGGAATCATTAATCTGCAATAATAATTAAAGAAAACAACTACAAAGTAAGAAATCAAGAGGAATAAATTATCATTACCAAACCATAAAATGCAAGAACCAAATCTCCAAGAGGTGTCAAGTCTTGAAGAATATCCACACCAAATTACACTATAATTACATTGATGATTGAAACTAAACTAAAAATCTAGATCTAAGAAAATGGAAAATGGGTTTTGAAGAGATAGGGACTTTATCAAGGTCCCCAACTCCAAAAATGAGGATATCTTTTGTGGATAATGGGTGGGAAGCATCTATAGGTTGTTCAAAGAAGAAATGGTCTCTTTTCTTGCCAAAATCACACATCTTCTACGTTACAGTCGATCGACTGGCAAGCACCCGATCGACTGCTTAGCTGCAGCATTCTGGAACCATTAGTCAGTCAGTCGACCATTTTCCGTGGTCGATAGGCAGGAAGATACATGGAATCAGCCATCGGTATCTTCATATGAAATTTAACCCTTCCTCTTGTCTTTCATTTGGCGCTTGATTTGTGTCTATTGAAATCTCCTTCCACGAGTTATTGTCTTCGCCCCAAAACCTTCCACAAGCAAGGCCATGGTGCATCGTCTAAACTTAAAGCTGCTTTTTACCATTTTTAGACTCAGAATTCGGGATCATTGTAAACATAAAAGTTTTAGAGCTTTCTCTCAAATTTCTAATGATATAAGGTGGAGTCAAATGAAACTAGTGTTTTTGGAGTTATGCTTGTATTACGACAATTGATATATCCACCGAGAGAATACGTGAGATGACAATGAATATGACCACATTTCTCATCGTTTTCGGTCGATCCTCGCACCAAAGATATGTCGAGGCTTGGAAATTAATTACTCATGTTTGAGTCATCTTTAGACCTCGTCACGGGCCCAGTTTGACCAAAGTTGACCTTCAAAATAAAAACTAAGAAAATATAAAAAACTACTAACAATAAAGAAAACACTACAAAACCTAAAATGATGCAAAATATGTCAAGTGAAAACCAGAACCACATAAATACAAGTAAATCACGCACAAATGAGCCGCAAAAGTAACATAAAAAATGTACAAAAATGTGCAAACCAGGTCTCAAAAGTTACACATTCTCATTGACTCGGGAAGTACCTTGAGTTTTATCAGAGTTTCAACTTCTAAGAAGCTAGGCTGCCAGCTGAAACAGGTCAACTCACTACTAGTTAAAGTGGTTAATGAGAAAAGGCTGATCAGTACACACGAGGCTGGGGATTTTAGTTGGGAGATGCAAGGGCATGTTTTCAACTATACACTTAGGGTTCTACAACATGAGGGTTGTGATTTAATACTGGGAGGATATTGGTTGAAGTCATGTACACATATAGAACTGGATTATGAGAGGATGTCTTTTCTAGTTGATCTCTGGTAAGAGGGTGAAGATTCAGGAATTGAATACTACCAATACAGAGTACCTTCTGATTTTAGGGGTTACAGCATGATGAATTTCAATACCAAGTAGAGGAGGTTTTCTTACTCTGCATAGAACCTATACATGAGTAATCTAAAATTATGGCGTTACTACAGGAATATGAGGATATGTTTGAGGAGCCCCAGGGCTTTCCACCTGGCAGGGGATTTGAGCATAAGATAATTTTAAAGGAAGGAATCATGCCAAAGCATTTATACCCTCACAGAACATCTCACAGCCATAAGAATGAAATTGAGAGAATAGTGAAGGAATTATTAGACAGTGGAGTGATACAACTAAGTCAAAGTCCTTTTGCTTCACTGGTGATTTTGGTAATGAAATAATATTCAACTTGGAGAATGTGTGTGGACCACAAGTATCTTAACAGCCTAAAAGTCAAACATGACTACTCAATCCTAGTTATTGATGAACTATTAAATGAGTTAAGTGGAGTCAATTTATCTCCAAGGTAGATTTGAGGTCATGGTACATTAGTTTCTTATAAAGCCTGAGCTTATGTATTTGACAACAATTAACACACATCATTGTCACTTTGAGTTTAAGGTTATGCCATATGGATTGTGTAATGAATTAACATTATTCCATTCATTGATGAACCAGGTGTTTAGTGATTGTTTAAGAAAGTTCACTTTAGTGTTTTTTGATGATATACTGATCTACAACATAACATGGGAGGAGCATTTAATTCATTTGAAGAAGGTGTTAACATTATTGAGGGAAAATAAACTTTATGCAAACAAGAGTAGGTTCTAGTTTGGTCAAGCACATATTAAGTACCTAAGGCATGTGATATCTTATGAAAAGGGTGGCTACTGATACTACCAAGATTGATTGTATGGAGAAATGGCCTATTCCCACCAATGTAAAGCAATTGAGGATCTTTTTGGGGTTGACTAGCTACTGAGTTCATCCAGGGCTATGGAATGAACAGCAAACCACTGATAAAGTTATTAAGAAAAGATAAGTTTTAGTGGAATTCAGAGGTAGAGAATAACTTTCTTACTCTTAATAAAGCTATGACCACTACCCATATACTTGCTTTACCATATTTTTCATTACCTTTTATCCGGAGACTAATGCTAGTGGGTTTGGAGTAGGAGCTATGTTGATGCAACAGGGACAGCCAATGGCTTACATGAGTAAAACCTTAACAACCAAGCTCTATCAGTCTATGAGAGAGAATTCCTATCTATGTTGATGGCACTTCAAAAGTAGAGGCACTACCTAAGGGGCATTATTTTATTATTCAAACAGATCTGGAAGCCCTTAAGCACCTGCTAGATCAAAAGGTTCTGACACCTATCTAACAGAGGTGGATCACCAAGTTATTATTAATCAACTATACTATTGAGTATAAGAGGGGATCTGAGAACAGAGCTGTAGGTTCTCTTTCTAGAGCTTGAGTTATTTTTGAACAGTGCTTAGCTATTACTACAGTCACACCAGCTTTGGTGCAAGTGGTGGTGGCTAGATACGACGGAGATGATTTTTTTTCAAAAATTTAGCTGCTAAGTCCATGAACCCCACTTCTTATCCTTATTTCACAATCGAAGAAGGTGTGATCAGATACAAAGGAAGGCTTGGAGTTGGAAGTAACTTACAAGTGAGGCAATAAATTATGGAAGCAATGCATAGTTCAACTTATGGGGTCATATAGGGGTAAATGAGACTTACAGAAGGTTAAAGGGAGTTTTCTACTGGCCCAATATGAAGCTGGATGTTTTAAAGCTGGTACAAAGTTGTGATGTTTATAAAATGAGCAAGTCTGACTCAAAACCTTACCTAGGTTTACTATAACCCATACCAGTCCTTAGACAAGCATGGACACACATTTCAATGGATTTCATTGCGGGTTTACCTAAGTCATGGGGAAAAGATGTTATTCTAATTGTAGTGGATAAGTTCACCAAATATGGGAATTTCATGGCATTGGCCAATCTCTTTTCAGCTCAGATTATGGCCACACATCTCTTAGATTTTATATATATGCTACATGGTCAACAAGTCAGCATGGTTACCGATTGGGACAAGGTCTTTACCAATAACTTCTGGAGAGAGTTGTTCAGGTTGGGGGTGAGTTTGTATATGTCTACAACCTATCATTCTCAATCTGATGGGCAAACATAGAGGTTGAATCAGTGTTTAGAGAATTATCTAAGGAGTATGTGTATAATAATCCTAAACACTGGCTTAAGTGACTTATTTTAGCTGAACAGTAGTATAACACAAATTTTCACACTAGCTTAAAGGTCACACCTTTTCAGGCCATGCATGTTACCCACCCCTGTGTGTTCTATTGAACCTTACATAGAGTCTACCCAAAAAGAGGTAAACTTATGGGTTAAATAGAGAGGTGAACTGGTGAAAGAGGGAATCTGATGCAAGCACATAACCGCATGAAGAATTTTGCACAAAAAATAAAATAAAATGCATAGACATCAAATTTGAGGTTGGAGATGAGGTCTACCTGAAATTTTAGTTGTTTTACTAAAACTCCATCAAAATTCGAAAGAATTTGAAGTTATTTTCCAAGTACTATGGACCCTACACTATTATTGAGAAGGTGGAAAAGTTTCTTACAAGTTAGATTTATTAGAAGGTGCGATGATACATCTATTTTTTCATGTATCACTATTGAAGAAAAAGATCAATTCTGAGGTCTTACAGATTAGAGATCTCCCGAATATGGATGAAGTTGGCCAGATTCTGGTATCATCGATTGAGATCTCAGGACACGGGGTTGTAAAAAAGGGAAATTTTCCAGTTTTCCAAGTTCAGGTGCATTGGGCTAATTTTCACAAGGATCTAAGCTCTTGGGAGGATGTTAAGTTCATAACGAAAAAGTTTTCGCACACAGATCCTTGCGGACAAGGATTTCAAAATTAGGAAGGTATTGTCATGGACAGAGGAGATAAGGCTTGTAGAGTCAATGAAAATGAAAATGATGATATCAAGACAAAAGGAAAGGAGGCAATTGAGGTGGCGAGTAAGGATCGAGCTAGGCCCAAGCCTTAGTAGGCTAATGGATGGCCCATGATGGTTTAAATTAATAGCAAGTCCATGTGGGTTATTATCATATTTTAGCATTATTTTGGTATCTTTGTCATTTAACTATTTTGGCATCTAGTGAGTGGTCCCAAAGTTGTTACAAAAGGGAGATGTTTGGGAATGGAACTAGCAGCAAATTGTTATAATAAAAAAAAAATTCTCTCTCTAATCCTCCCCTCCCTTTCTTCCTTATCAAGATAAAAACTTGCAGAACTATTACTAGAAAAAACTATAAGAATAATAATTAAAACGTAACACTTAGATAATTAAAAGCATTATAATACTTAATAATAATTAAAAGCATTACATTGAATTAAAAAAATGAAGTAAATCTTTTTGGAAATTATTTTTTCTTGGATCTCCATGTAGTGTTTATTGAGGTGTGGATCAATTTTGTATCATCAAGATCAATCATCAAAACCCATTCTTTCTCAATTCTCGTTCGGTTGGCCACCTTTTTCTCTCGGTGTGTATTTTCACATGTTGCTTCAATTGCGATAATCTCGATTTGTCTCTTGGCCTCCATCTCTAACTTTTCAAAATGTTGGGTTGTTAGGACCATCCTTTCATTATTCTCAAGCTCTCATTCAATGTCTGACTCATTTAACTTTTCCATGATTTCTGAGGCTTCATCTTTTTTTTGATTCGTCTCCTTTCATTTCTTTCTTGTAAGCTTTTTGGCCCATCGATCTCTCGTTTTTCAGTATTTCTTACATCCAATCTGTGTTGTCAACAAAGGAAGTCTCATTGGGTGACTCGCTAAGCATGGAGAGTGGAGACGAGGGGGAATTCATCCTCAATGTTTTACAGTTTCTTCGTTGCGCCTCCCCCATCTCCCCCAACCCTTTAGAATTACTTTTCACACCATATCTTTCACTTTGGTTGGTCTCTTACCACTTTCCAAGACTTGAAATCTATAAATTCATTTCCCATCTCCGCTTTGTATAATTGTTTTGCATGGTCAAACTACAAGTTTTTCGAGATAGAACAATGAGATAGCTAAATTTTAAAATGCATGACAAATTAAATTTGTGCAAAATTAAATTTATTATGGGATGACACATAATTTGTGTTAATGAAATATGTTAATTTTGTCGGTGACTCCACTTTTAAAATGTGAGTCACTTAAATCTTATATTGCAACTTGAAGACCATCATTCCAACCACTATAAAATGGTTTGACATAGTGTCAACATCTCGATTCGGCCAACTTGGATCCACCTCGTGTTTGTATTGGAATCCAACCATTTTCCAAAAGCTTGAAGAAGATTGATCATTTTCTAGTGCTGGGTTGGTAGAAGCATTCACCCACGCCTTAGAAAGGAGTTAATTTTCATCCTCCGATTGACGTGGTTTTCTCAAATTCATTGCCTCTGTTTGTTCGGATTGAGGCGGAGGAGAAGAAATTTAATTTTTTGATAAATGAAATTGGGACTTAGATGAATAAAATGGACCTTCAGATTGAGATAAGAAAATGAACCTTAGGGTTATGTGAAGAAAATGGACCTTGGGGTTCAGATGAAAAACATGGATTTGCGGACAACAAGCAATGAAGCAATTGTTCATTACACTACTGTAGAAATAACTTTTTACGGCGGTTCTTTTCAGTCATTTATGGCGGTTCTAGAACCGCCGTAGAAAGTAGAGGTCGTTGTTGTTTACGGCGGTTCTTGAAAAATACCTTATAGAAAGTCAATATTCCAGAATAGACATTTTACGGCGGTTATGAAAAATACCTTCTAAAAAGTCTATTAACCAGAACGGACATTGAAAAATACCTTCTAGAAAATAGTAAAAAAATAAAATCAAAAAAATAAATGAAAGCAGTATTTCCTGCTTAACATTATTTGTCAAGTAGAACAAGTGTATAACAAGAATGAAACTTCACTGTCCCCTACCATTGTCTGAACATATATATTGCCCACAATAATTTCTAAATATACAATACCACATTCACCAAGAAAACCCCATCTTCATCCGAGACTGAGTACTTAAATTCGATTACCAACAGCCAGATCCGTAATCTCACTCGCCAATTCCCGGGCCCTATCAACCCCCCCACAGTTCTTAACAATATCAATCGCCTCCTCAAGCGAGCCCGACTCGCAAAAACAATAGAAACAATGTAAAAAAACAATTATATAAAGATGATAGTTAAATAAATAGAATTTGACAGAAAAACTGTTTGCTCTAAATAAATTGTGTTTCAACCTGTGCTTTATTCCATTGTACATACCTTTTAATCTTTGGGGAAATTGATCGATTGTAAGTAAGGAGCAGCAGCTGCTGCAGCAGCAAACGACGATGCAAATATTTCCTCCTAAAACATTTCGACTAGTTAAAGATACTGATTTTTTTAATAATTCTTTTTCTAGAAATATACAAATCAGTATGACGATGAAAATGCACCTCCTTGACATCAAGACCGAGTGTCTCAAACTTTTTCTCATGATGTTTATTAAATATCGACTAGTTAAAGATACTGATTTTTTTTAATAATTTTTTTTCTAGAAATATACAAAACAGTATAACGATGAAAACCCACCTCCTTGACATCAAGACCAAGCATCTCAAACTTTTTATCATGATGTTTATTAGATATCGTTGAGTTTTTGGTGACAAAACAAACCTTTTTCCCTAAAAAACAAAAGTAAAATAAAAAAAAAACTCAGGATGAAAAATGCAATGACACGATGATCCCGTGAATTTAATTCTTTTGTTTTAACCTTTGATTAAAGCATGTCGAGAGTTTCTGGGACTCCATCTATAAGTTTGTCACCCTTCCATATGTCTCCTGGAAAATATTACAGAGGAATATTATACAATATTACGGAACTATAACCCAACTTCCAAATTCTTATTGTCACCTACAGAAAGGCCCTTTGTGCAATGTTGTATAAGTCAATAACATTTTTTATCATGCAATATTATTTATATAAAAGAAAAAAAGAATTGTGTGATGCAAAATCAAAATCCCAAATGAGTTTCGGCTGGTCAAGCACGAATCAATGTCAACTCCAGTTTTAAAGTAACATTTTAATATTCGTTCAAGCATTTCATCAAACACCTAAGAGGCGCCAAATAATAGTGCACACACACAAAATCACATACATCAAACAAAACACAAACACACATCTAAAATAGTCATCATCAACAGGGGATAAGGAAAAAGAGCGCACCATTTAGAGGGTTGAGTGCCATCACGGACGCAAGCGTCTATGGCTCAGATATTTTCATCACTGCAAATCAAGCTTTTCATTAAACAAAGTAACAACTAAAAAATTACATATCACAATTACTAGATGCAAGTAAAGAACTGTCGAGGATTTGATAATGGGCTAAAGTAGAGGGTAGGGGTGTAAGTGAGCCGAGCAGGCTCGTGAGTTATTCGGGATCGACTCGAGAAAAGCTCGAGATCAACTCGAGGTTAATCGAGCTGAGCTAGAGCTCACTACAAGAAATTTGATATTCGATGATGATACATTTCGTCATTTAAAGTCTATTTTTTCGTCACTGAAGAGAAACGGTGACAAAAATTGAGCGTCAAAGCGGTTGTCATGGTATTGCTGTCACCATAGGTGAAAGTGACAATTTTTTCAGGCGCGTCACTAAATGTTCGGTTTTGATGACGCTGATGTAAATTGTCATCATAGATGATACTATTTAGTGACGCTGAATTCGTCACGTAAGTGATTGAAAAATCGTCATCAAAAGATCGGTTTTGTCACCGTATGTTGCCATTTTCAATGACGAACACTTAATTTGTCATCAAAATATTTGACTTTTCATGACAAACATAAATACGGTGACAACTTTTATTGGGTTATAATGACGCTAATATTGTCATAATATGTATTAAACATTTGCCAAATATAATGTAATTCATCACGATAGATTTGTTTTATAGTGACGCAATATTAACCGTCACTGAACATCTATATTTACAATGACAAACCAATGTGTCACCATTTACTATGAAAGGTGACGAAATATTTTGTCACGAAAAAACTAGAAATACATGACGAATATTATAATCATCCCAAAAGATATATGTTCGATGATGATCTAATGGGTACATATGTTGACAAACCAATCATCATAAATGATTTAGTTTAAGTGACAAGTTCAAAGTATTATGTGATGAAATAAGTTGTCATAATTTATTAAAGTGACAAATTTGGAATACTTATGTGACGCTTAAAGTTGTAATAAATGAGTGAACACGATTTGATTATTTACTTTCATGACGACACAAATTGTCCTACATTAATTTGTCATTAGTCTTTGTGAGGAAAAAATATCGTAACGATTAAAATGAAAGCAAATGAGAATTTATCATTACAATATAATGATAATAATATTCCAAAATATTTCTTCGACGATTTCGAACATACACCAAAACACTTACAACTAAACAAAATATTAACTTGAAATATCCACAGAACACATACCAAAATAGGTAACTAGAATCAATGTACTTGAATATTCAAAACAAGGACCTCGAAGCGTAAACTAAACCAAAAGAGTTATTTCATAAAGCAAGACTTGAGCAAAGCTTTTTCCACATGTCAACATTTCCAGTTAAAAACAAAAGTGGGATCAGACCGGCTGCATATTTGAAATTTATACTAAATTAGTTTATAATCAAACCATAAAAGAAACACTATACAAAGTTCACAAAAATTAAAACTGGAAATTCTGACTTACGTGGAATATAATGGATCAGGTCCCACCCAAAGCAGACTCATTTGCTCTCATGAAGGCCATAAGCTTGTCGATGCACTCGCCTTGCTGAGTCAATTGATTTTTCAAATCACCGACTTCATTCTTGAGCTCCGTCACTTGACCTTCCGACTCCTGTAGCTTTCCTCGAGTGTCTGCCAGTTCCTTTTGCAGGAGTTGGGTGTTAGAATTAGGGCGTTTTCCTGGAGGTTTCGGTCCATAACCAATGCCTTTGATATAACCAGAGGCATGGCCAAGAACTTCAATTGCTATCTCCTGTTCTGTGATCTCAGTCCCTTCTTCGGCGTACTTTTCTTTCATTGTTATCATCTCATCCTAAAAACACATCGATGTAAGTATAATAATAATAACATGATCATTAACGAAGTTGGATTATAAAAGGCATGTGTTAGTTAGTTAGTTACCCAGTTTTCTCCCGCCTCAGCACTTGACCAACCACCTTTCACCGTATAATGCGTGCGCTTGTAAAGTTCAATAATATCACATTCATCGACGGCCTTCTCTGACTAATCAGCATTCAAAAAAGAAAATAAAACAAAATCAGAATCAGAATAAAAATATAAAAATTACGCCAAAAAGGAATAAACTTAAGACTAAAATCTTCATTTCGTTACACTTAAGTGGATTTAATTTATATATCACTGTCAAAGATTTTCCCTTTATATTGCGACAAATTTCACAACATTGATTTTACTAACCAACCACTGATATATCTAAAAATTTTGTTGTAAAAATTTTGGTAAGACTTACAAATTCATTTTGAAAAATAGTGAAAGGAGTTCGGCCTGTAACATGTGGAGCTCGCAGTTTTTCCCGATTTTTGGTATTAGCCTCACTTTGATTCTGCAAAAACACAAATAATAATATTCTCATGGCAGAAACATACATATGATATATATCATACTATATAAACAAAAGTATTTGTTTTGAGAGATATTACCTTGAATTCGGCTGAATTAAAATGGTCGCACAACGATTCCCAGTTTTGTTGGTCATGACAAGAACGTGGCCTGTTTTTCTTAGCCTCCTCAAGGTTAGGATGCTTCTAGTAATGTCTGTGCAGCCTATAGCGCAGTTGTCGGGAACTTGACTGATGTCTATCAATCACGCATTGTTTGACACCTGGCTTGTCCAGATTGACATCCATATGAATCTGCATATAACACAGCGATGTATCGTTAAGCTGATACAAGATTAAAATTCATCGGAAGAAAAAAAGTGAAAAAAAAACCCTACCTGCATATGGTCAATGCCCGGCCCCAAACTCTTCTCTACATCTACCTCCTTCCACCTCCTCGGCACCGGAAGGACATCCCGAGTCACTACCCCAATCTGACTTGAGAACTTAGCAGATTGCACTCAACTTTTAGGTCTTCCAATCAATGGATCAACCTCTATCTTCATTTTTCTCCCCGCCTTCATGATGCCCTTGCCCATTGTTGGGCCACGTTTCCTTTTATCAATTTTGGAAACAGCATCTGCAAATCAATTAATTAGTATATATCAAAGACTTCATTTGAGGCAATTTAAATTACTGAACCTTATTTCATGTATTTGAAAAATGTTTAAATAAACTTCATTTATTAGTAAGATGTTTTCATACGAGGACAAAGAAGTAGATCGCTCTAAATCAACCACCAAAAAACTTTTAACAAAAGTCATTTTCAAAATTATTCATATCAACAATATTATGCATACATTAAACAAACGCCAATCTTAAAATTAATCTACACATCAACAGTTCTACCCCTCATAATATATTGCCCAACTCAACCAGTCACATTTGACATATATATCCACCTATGTAATCCCAACTTTCAGGCAAAGGCAAGTTAACTGTAAACTAAGAATTGTAATGTCCATTCCCAAACAGATGAATCTGAAATTAAAAATGTCAAACTGTATAAAGAATGAACTACATATAAACAATAGCAGACTTTTAGATCAAAGTAAATCTAATACATATGAATCTCAATAAAAAAGAAAAGTTGCACGTTATGAAATATTGCCAATTTTGAAACCTGACAATGTCATGTACTATATATGTACAATTGTTATAAGATAATAACTTACAACTGATTTCAAATAACACAAATCACTATAGGTATCAAAATAGTATACATCAAAGCACGGAAAACATAAGAAGCAGATTCAAGACTATTACCAAGATGAAAAAAATTGAAATGTAAGAATCATAAACATGTCTCTTCATCATCTTCAGGTGATGAGTCTTCAGTGTTGTTTGTTGATTGAAGTCCAGTGCCTGCTGAATCAGTCTGAAGCCCAGTTGAACCAGTCTGAGTGTTAGCTGATTCAGATCGGGGTATAGGAGATTGACTCTGAGGGTCCTCAGTTTGGGTTTGACTGATGGGTGACTGAGTTTGAGGGGCAGGAGGGGTTTGAGAGATAGGTGATTGAGTTTGAGGGACAGGTGATTGATTTTGGGGGGCAGGTGGCTGGTTTTTAGTGGCAGGTGGTTGGGATTGAGTGGCAGGTGGTTGGGATTGAGTGGAAGGTAATTGGTTTTGAGTGGCAGGTGGTTCGTTCAGACCGTCAGATTTTCTTGTCAGCCTACGGGGTGTGGAGGCAGTAAAAGAAGTATGGTTCACGACATATTGTCGAGGCTTGTTTGCGGTCACTTTCTATTTCTTCAGTCTACCTCCCGGCGCCATTTCTCCGACTAAACAGAACACAACAAATAATATCATGGATCAGCCATTTGATATATAAATAAATTAATAACATTATAATGGATACTAGACACAGTTGGATACTACATTATAAAAAGTTTGTTTAAAGAAATATATTCTGTACATGAGATCTAAGATGAACAACACATATATCCGGCAATTAGATTATAAAAGAAATGCAATTATTGAACATCAGCATAAATTAAAAAGACCAGTGTATCGAAATTATATGTTCATCATTGAATAATTATTTAGCATCAATCTATTTTTCATTGCTTACTTAATTAACATCAATTGGGTGAAATATTCGCAAACACAACAGCACAGTCAAACACCGTGGGGATGATACAACTAACATATGGGTTAAAAATTGAAAATATTACAAATAAAAAGATCACAAATATTATAAACTAGATTTACTTAATAAATCAATTTATGTTATATTTCATTTTACACAGAACCTGCTAACAATAAATATACAATACTTTTAGCATCACAATAATCTAAGATCACAGTAACAGATCTCATTACATAATTTTAGCATCATTAATTCTGGAATCATCATAAATGTGATACAAAACTAACATAAGGCTACTACACTAGTTAATGTATTCAAGATAAACATCATGAAACATATTATCTAACATAATTTAGATGTACAGTAAGCATGTATATCTAAGATCAGCATAAATGTGATAGAAAACTAGAAAATATTATTACACAATGATATGTATTCCAGTTCAGCATCATAAAAATATATTATGTAGTCACAAATTCAATTTAAAATAAGCATTTATATACTCACAAGAAAGCAACTCCAAATATATTCTGGCATCGCGATTACAATCTACACTAAGCACATATGTCACTAAGCATACATAATTTCTAAATCAGAATAATCTAAGATGTACATAAATGTGATTCAGAATTAACATAAATGTACCACATGGGTATTCCAGTTTAGCCTCACTAAATAAATTATCTGGCAAAATTTCAATACACACTATGCATATATACTCATAACAAACAAACTGCAAACATGTTTTTACATATGACGAACAAATGAATAACCTGAGAAGTTGGAAGAACATATGATTACATATGCAGTAACTGTGAACATAATTACATATGGATTAACAATATCACTAATTTATTATTCTTGTTTTTAACACAAAAAATTACATATTAAAACCAACTAACCCAAATCTCTCACACTTAAACACACATGAACAAACCTTGGCTTGACTGCTTATGCACCGCAAGTGGAATTTTTTTCTTTTTTTTAATGCAATTTGGAGAAGTTATGGGTGTGACCGATTCTTTATACTAAGTATCAATACCGTAATTAGATTAGAAGCTACCAAAAATAACTGATGTTTAGGCGCCAAACGAAAAAATAGACCCGCCCTTTTTTTTACGCACGACTGAAAATCATCTATTTTAGGGATAATTTTATTTATTTATCAACCCCAATATTTATCTACAACTAAATTTAGAAAAAATAGGAAATAGGGTTTCCTTAACATGCAAAACACTCAGTTTTAAAATTTTTAAAATATTCGAAAACAATTTTAAAATTAGGTCAAGAACATCAAAACCCAAGTTAATTCAGGCATTATCAAGCAATTAAATTTTAAATTTTTTAAATTTAGGGCAGAAAATAGTAAGGAATTAGGTTAATTAAACTGGACGATCTTCGAGACTCTCAACCCCGATGCGTTTGGAGATTTCCATATCGAGCAAATCGAAACTCCAGTCGGACCGTACTTTTTCTTGTCGGAGCTGCCGCCGAGCAGTGTGTTCACGGGATTCTTGTGAATGGTCCTCATCTCGCATGGCAGAATGGGTGCAGGCGAGCAATTTCAGGATCACGGAGGATTTGGTGGATTTCATGGTGGATTTGAACTGGAAGGGATTTTGTGCGCGGTGAAGAAGGCGGATAGGGCTGAATGAGGTCGGGGAGTGCGAGATTAGGGTCAAGTACAATTGCAATTGCAACCCTGATTCGATTTGATGTGCGAGATTAGGGTTAAGTACAATTTAGGGTCGCACCCACGCCATTCCAAATTTGATAAAAGTGAAAGTACTAAATTAAAGTGCAAATTATTTTTACTAAGTATGAATTTAATAATAAATCTCATGTTAATATATATTGTACTATATTAACATTTAAAAATAAGTTTCATATTAATATATATATTGAAAAAATAACTTATAGTAATTGTTATTGATTGGATGAGGATTTTAATTACAACATGCAATATATTATTATCTTCATTAATTAATTAAAATTTATTTTAGAACATATTTATAAATACATTATTTATTAATACTATTAGTGAATTATTATGTATAGTGTAAAATGCGATGAGGTGATTGACTTTGAAGGCAGATAGCAGAAATTTAATGTTTAATGGAATCTTATTAAAATTGAACGTTTATGAACTATGATCCTATTATGCAGTAAAATCATACGGTGTAGACAAAACTATTAAATATCATTAGTTTAAAAACTAAATTTAATGATATTATTTTACAAGACCAAAACATTTTTTAACATATAATAATCAATTATATATAATTGAGTAGGCCGGTTGGACAAACGCTTTAATATGTCGGTTGAACAAAAACCTTATAATGAACATAGATTCGCAAGCTTTTATGAAAGTAATATTTTTTGTAGTGATTAAAAAACTTACATTTGTGCACTAGTGATACAAAATATAAAGTACCACCTTGTAATTTCATTTATGT
Source organism: Phtheirospermum japonicum (assembly GCA_014905375.1). Classification (NCBI taxonomy): domain Eukaryota; kingdom Viridiplantae; phylum Streptophyta; class Magnoliopsida; order Lamiales; family Orobanchaceae; genus Phtheirospermum; species Phtheirospermum japonicum. The sequence goes on from BMAC01000244.1 coordinate 315,899, forward strand.
CTAATTAAGTAAAGATAAATCGAAAACAAATATTGATATTAGTTTTAATTTCTAATTGAACAACTACTATTTTGAATTCTCTAGATTTATTTGAACTAATAACTTAAACAGCATATACTTCGTAAACTTCATCTGATTTATCTTGAGTATATGTATTATAACATTAATATGACCAATAATTAATATATGCTGAAAATGTAAACCCGTTAATTTGTCGATACTCCGAGTATTCAGACTCCGAGCGTACTCTTTTTCACAATTTATGGTCCTACTATCGATATGATGATGGGATTATAAATACTGGGTCAGTTAATACGTAGTGTATGTGTACATTATGTGTACGTCTGAAAAATCAAACTAAATTACCCGCTATTTTATTTTGAGTTACCTGATATTAAAAAAAACAGAAAGTATTGGATCGATTGTTCAAAGTTGTGTAAGATTTTTGAAAACACTCGTACATTTGATAAAAATCAAAGTTCATCTCGATTCATATTCTAATCGTCTCGACACAAATATAATTAAAATAAAATTACCCGCTATTTGATTTTGAGTTACCTGATATTAACATAAAATATTAGATAGATTGTTCAAAGTTGTGTAAAGTTTTTGAAAACACTCGTACAATTTATAAGAGTGAAAATTTGTATCGATTCGTGTTCTAATCGACTCGACTCAAAAAAAATTCAACCATCTAAATTCCACTCCTTTATAATCATAATTTACTAATATAATGAAGAAAGTCTTTTTTTTTCATTATATATGTATACAAGCATAAAACCCTTGTTTTATTTGCAAAGAAGAATTAAAATAAAATAAAATAAAGAAAATATGTAAAAAAAATTAACAAAAAAAAGTATTTTATTAAGAAGAATTCAACTCAGCAAAACAAAAATTTTTGGAAATTAATTTTAAAAAATATATGTATACAAGAGTAAAATCCTTGTTTTATTTGCAAAGAAGAAATAAAATAAAATAAAATAAATCTGTAAAAAAATTAACATAAAAAAGTGTTTAATTAAGAAATAATCAAAAAAATAATTGTGTACATGCTGGGGTTCAAACCCTGGTGGTTTGGTAATCAAACCAAGGTAACAAACCAACTCACCATTCTCAAATCTTTGAAATCTTATGACCTATTATATATAAATCACTTATTTTGGGGTACAGCTGTACATATTGCATCATCTTCAACCTCTTGGGCCACCGATTTTTTTTAATTAACCTAAATCGCCTGTTCTTCCTTTTGTAGCGCATAAGAAATCCACTCCTTCTCAGAATTTTTCCATTTAATCTGCCCACAAATTGGTGATTGAGAATTTCCGGCTATTGAGAAGGAACTGGCGCTGGCCGGAGTCTGCTACCCACTTCAGAATTGTGCTGAAGAATCCTCTTGTCGGGCTGGTGAGTTCAAAATTATAAAAGCTTTTTCTTTCTCCTTTTCTCGTCTAAGTTGTCTAAATAGTATAATTGAGTTTTTTTTCATCATTGTTGGCTTCATATGTGTGCAAGAAAATTGAAAGGATGCAGTTGCACACGGAATATTTATATTGTCTACTACTTTTAGTTATAAGTAATATATTTCCTTTTGCCATGTTTTCAAAAATTCAAAATGCTTTGTGTTGTTATTCTACTGAAAGTGTGAGGTTATGAAGTGAACAATACATATCACTTTCCTGTTCTTCCTTTTGTACAAAGTACTAATGCTTTTTTAATCCTGAAATGCTGTCGACTGAAAATTTTACTTATAATTATTGCAGAAGTTACTAAAGTTGTGTGTGTGTATGTGTGTATCTATCTATATATGTATGTATGTATGTCATTCATTTTGGGTAAATATTTCAGACCGACTTCTATGCATTAAATTATAACAGCATCTTGAAAAGGGAAAATATATATGGTCCTTTAGATATGATCACTGCTCGTTTTTACGAGTGTTAGATCAATGTTATATGGTTAGTCATGTAAGGTTATTAGATTGATGATTGAGTTTAGAAAAAATTGCAACATTAGTACAGTAAACTCCCTTTCCACCATGACATGTATTTGTGCTTTTGTACACTCTGCTCTAAGCGAGAAGCTTGGCGCTTACCAACAGTGCAGTGTAAAACTTATTAATTTATTTTTATGGTGGAACCATTTTAAAATTTGTTGGAATACTCTAGGAAACATCTTAATATGCCAATCATACGAACACTAAGGAAGGACGCCATTGAAAAGTATAATTAACATGTCTGCAGTCGATAATGTTTTAGGCGTGATATTAATCTGAATTTGCCACTTATAAAGTATTACTAATAAGAATACATTCGAGAAAGAGAGAGCGAGGGGTGAAAGGTGGGGGGATGGGGTTATTATGTATTACCTCTATGAAAACTAATAGAGCTCTGAAACGGGGTGCAGTCTCAAACATGAAACCAGTTTAATGTGCAAACCATTCGATGTCGCCTTCGTTTCCGGTGTAGACGAATATCGGGTGTTTGGTTTTATGGCCACCCCAATGTTTGTCATTGATCAAATACCTTTGTTGGAACTTAAGGTAACTAATTGGGTTATAATTGAAGTGATCAAGGATTTGTGTGAAGTACTTTTCGTCGTAGAGTTGAGTAGTTGTTTCTGTAGCAAGAGAGGCTGAAAAAGTTATTTCCCTCATTTAATTTTGAAATTAATTTTCTTATTCACCATTTATCAAAATCTAGAATCTGATTTAGTAGAAATAATTAAGTATGTTTCTCGTAGCATGATCAGTATGAAAGGCGATTATTTCTACTAAATCTAGCAACATTAATTTTCTTTAAAAACACGACGATTGTTTCTACTAAATCGTCTTATTCAGTATGTGTTATTGTCTGAAGTAAGTATGTTTCTACAAATAATTAATTTCTAGAAACTGATCAGTATGTTTCTTATTCACCAAAATGTATACTGATGTCTCACGTATTTAAAACGCCAAAAATACCCAGAAATAAGAGTGAAATTTACTTATTTTGGTTAAAGGATATATTAGTCAAAAATGTCAATCTCCACAAGTTACAGGACTTAAATTGCAAATTAGACAAAAGTAATTAAATAAGAAGAAGCAAAGGGTGTGGGGCTTACTCACTAGGAAGTATGATTGTAGCGATTACCATGTGTTCCCAGATAGCTTTAAGTTTCTTATGTTTATAACGGTCAGTGCACATATGCATTCCTACTTTGCTGAACAACAACAGATCAAATATGTGAAAAAAGGGATCAAATGCATTTACTGTCACGCCCCATTTTCAAAAAGTGTAAATTTGATTTTTCATAAATAAAACTTCCAAAATCAAGGGCATGAGTTTTTAATAAATCACAATCACAATAAATTTGAGCGGAAGCGTGAATAAAACTTAACATTCATTTAAAAATGGGAGATTCACTTAATGAATCAAATTAGTAGTACTCGACTATTCAAGGCGTTTTAAATAGAAACACAAGTCTCAAACTTTATTTTGAATTTGAAATAAAATTAAAGATACCAATCCATAGAAAGGAAAATAAAATAGCATTGAAAGTAACATCTTCGCATCCACCGCCTCGTACCACATCCAACTCCTTAACCTGAAAAGTTTGATAATAATGGGTGTGAGCTTTCAACTAACGCATTTAAAGGTGGGTGATTCTAAACTCTTTTCAAAACTATGTTTGTCTATGTTAAATGCTATTATATGAATTATCTATGTCTCAATGCAACATTCCATAGTAGCTTTCAAGCTAAAACAATGATAGTGCGTTGTAGCCATTCATTTATGATTTATACGATTTCTTCTTAACATTGCCGAATGTGTTCTATGTTTGTCTATGTTAAATGCGATTGTA
>BMAC01000244.1:322569-343798 GCA_014905375.1 Phtheirospermum japonicum
ATCACATTTGCAATAGTAATGACTTTTGTATTTGCTATTGAGAACATGAAATAGACTAATTATTTTTGAAAACTTTACAATAATATAAATTTACAATAGTAATGACTTTTGTATTCGTCGTTGAAAACATTTGTAATAGTAATGACTTTTGAATTTGCTATTGAAAATATGCAATCGACGATTTTGTAAAATGTCATAGTGATCCTGTCTATAGAAAATCCCTTTGCATAGCATAGCATAGTTATTTGCAATAGTAATGACCTTGTATTTGTTGTGGAGAGCATGCAATAGACTTAGAAAATTGAAAACTTAGAACTTTTATGCATATACCTTGTGGAGTTGGCGCGGTATGGCGGAGGTGGATGCTTGTTGTCATAGTTTTACACTTGTACTAAAATGTAACTTTTAAACTTTTGACATAAATAAAATAGTAATAAAACTTTTGACTAGTTCATGAATCTTTTTTTTTTTTTTTTTGTCTTTCTTTTGAAATCGACAAACGAAAATATTTAGCGAGTCTACAGAACCGTGAATGGCTCTGATACCACTTCTGTCACGCCCCATTTTCGAAAAGTGTAAATTTGATTATTTATAAATAAAACTTCCAAAATCAAGGGCGTGAGTTTTTAATAAATCACAATCACAATAAATTTGAGCGGAAGCGTGAATAAAACTTAACATTCATTTAAAAATAGGAGATTCACTTAATGAATCAAAATAGTAGTACTCGACTATTCAAGGCGTTTTTAAATAGAAACACAAGTCTCAAACTTTATTTTGAATTTGAAATAAAATTAAAGATACCAATCCATAGAAAGGAAAATAAAATAGCATTGAAAGTAACATCTTCGCATCCACCGCCTCGTACCACATCCAACTCCTTAACCTGAAAAGTTTGATAATAATGGGTGTGAGCTTTCAACTCGCTCAGTGGGGATTTGTTTGTCAACATTAAACACAAATCATACAAACCATAAATCAATAGCTACAACACACTGTCAGTCGTTCATAGATGTTGGCCAACCATAGATTTAGCTCGAAAGCTACTGTTGTTTTAGCCCGAAAGCTACTGTTGTTTTAGCCCGAAAGCTACTATGGAATGTTGCATTGAGACATTGATAATTCATACAATCGCATTTAACATAGACAAACATAGAACACATTCGGCAATGTTAAGAAGAAATCGTATAAATCATAAATGAATGGCTACAACGCACTATCATTGTTTTAGCTTGAAAGCTACTATGGAATGTTGCATTGAGACATAGATAATTCATATAATAGCATTTAACATAGACAAACATAGTTTTGAAAAGAGTTTAGAATCACCCACCTTTAAATGCGTTTCGTGGAAAATTGAATGTAGATGCTCGTGCTTGAAAATCCTAGTTTCGAGAACCCTCGCTTCCTACATTGAATATGATAGCTTAACTTAGAACTTGGATTTAAAAATTAATTTGGAATATTTAAAAGATAAAGAATTCGTAACCTTGATTTGAACGCCCGATCATGGAATTTAAATAAAATGGTAGAGTTTGGGGGTTCAATTGAACATTGTTACAACTTCTGGGATTAAATTGAAAAGGGGCTCAAGGGTCTGAGGGTTCAATTGAAGTGGTTTAGAAATCTGGGGGGCTAAATCGCAAATTTCTGGAAAGTTTGGATTAAAAGGGTTTCAGCCCTAATCCTACTCCAAACCCGTCTACCTCTCTTCCTTCATTAACCCGGCCCTTTTCCCCCTTTCTTCTTTCCCTAATTGCAGAAATCGGCCAAGGCAACGGCGGTCAGAAATCGGCGAAACTGGCGCAGCACCGGCGGAGGCAAGCGAAGCGGCGCCGTCCTCCGGTGACATCAACTGCCGGCTCGATTGGTATTCGGCGGCTGTGGTGTGGAGATCGTTGGCCGATGGTGGCGATTCGGTCGGTGGTTGTGAGGCGTCCTTGAGCAGCGGAGGCGGCGGCTTAAAGGGCTGATTCCGGCGATTGGGCCTCCGACATCAAGGGGCCTTGGAAGCGGAAACTCTTCTCCTCCAACCCTTCTTCTTTGATTGACCACGACGGTGGTTCGGTGAATGCCTCCCGGCGACTGCGACTGCGACCCGTAGCGGCTCCAAGCGGGCGGCGACGCTCCAATCGGCGGGCGATTGCGTGGGTTTGGCGATTGAAATCGGTCGGCGTACTCTCCTTCGGCAGTCGGCGGATGCAAACCCAAAGCAGCGGCGGGGCCCGGGGCTGCGAATGGACGGCAGTGGCGAGGCAGGCTCGGGCCGTGGGTTTTTGTACGAGTCTGGTGGTGGTGTTCGTTGGGCTGGTGGTCGTTTGGGTGGCAGGCGTGGTTGCTGCGGCTGGGTGGTGAAGGGCGACTGTCATGGTTGGTTCGGTTGGTTCTCGTGGGTTGTTGGGTTCCGATTTGAATTGGGCCTTGGCAAGTGTTGGTTATGGGGATGGTTCGGCGATGGGTTGGGACGTGGTTGTGGTGGGCGCTGCTTCGCCTCCTCCAAAAACGATGGCAGAGACGGTCTGGAAAAACTAGAAATCGGCGACGGTGTGATGGTGGTTTGGGTGATGTGTGTTTCGGGTTTCGATCGGTGATGGACCTGTGGTCGGCGGTGGTTCGGGTTGGCAGCCAATCGGTGGTGATTGAGCTGGAATCGGGCTGTCATGGCTTAGCGGTGGCGATGGTGGCTGTGTTGGTGGTGGTTGATGGTTGTCTGCCGGTTTGGTTCGGGGATTTGATGGCTGCGGTAGTGTTGAATTTTGGGTCTCGATCCTCCGGGTGAGAGCCGCGATCGAGCGGTTGTTGCTATGGTTGTTCGGGTTTTGGGTCGCGGAGGGTGTTGGGTGGCGCTCGGTCATGGTTGGACGATGATGAGTTTGGCTGGCGACACGTGCTGGTTATGAATTGGCCGGCCACGGGCCTGGAAACGGTCGGGAATGGTAAGGAGTCCGATCGAGGTTGAAACAGAATTCGTTTGGGGGATGGCGACCTTGGGATTTTGGCAATGAGATGAAATCGTTTTCTTAAAAAAATAGAAAACTGAGATTGATTTTTACCTTGCGGCTGTAAATTTGTGAATGTTGGATGAAAATTGGGATTTGTTTAAATACCAAGCATGGGACTTAATTTTCGGAAAGTTAGGGTAGAGGTTTAGTGGACTCGATTTGTCGTTGGGCTCGTTTTTAAAGTTCGAAAAGAGTCGACCCAATAACGACTTAAGTTTTAAATCCAATAATTTCGTGAACGACCCAATAGTATTTTAAAATATTAAAATAACTATAATATAAATAAATTATAATAATTTTAGAAATTGAAATTATTTTAAAACTAAAATCAATTAATTTGATTATAACAAGATTTTAAAATAATTTGAGATAATTTACATAGATACAACTACAATATAATAGTCTTTAAAATATAATTAACAATCGCACTAGAAATTCTATTATATAGAAATTCTTAAATCAATTAAATAAATCATAGTGTTTTTTTAGAAGTCGAAATATATATATAAATTTATTTGGTAATCGAATTTTAATTCGATTAAATAGAATTCTATGGGTTTTGAATTTGGGCTTTGGTAAAAATAAAAATAAAAGTAAAAATGTTTAAATTTGGCTTTGGTAAAAATAAAATAAAATGAAAATAATGTAATTGAATTTGAATAAAAGGCTTATTGGACTTGAAACAATAGAATTTAAATAAATAAAAAATATTGGGCTTAATATTATAAGGAAATAAAAACTTGGGCGTTACATTTACAAACCGAGCAAAGAATTCATGATTTGTATTATTACCTCCCATCTTTAAATTCAAAAATGTAAGGTACTGTTGGAATAGTGTTGTGCACATTGACTCCATATTCCTGTATCAATTTGATTCACTCTGTTAATTGTGACATCGTAGTATAGAAATAATTTTGCCAACTCAACTTTAGTTGAGTCTCAAATGGTTTCTGACAGCGCTTATAAGCTATTTATGAACTTACAAGTTCTAAAGTTTGTTTGTCAAACTTTCCAAAAACTTAAAAGATAGCTAGAAAAGGCTATTTAGGAGCTTACAAAGTGTTTTTGAAGGGAAAAAAAATGTAACAGTATCAAATAATTTTGATTTTTTAAAATTATAAAACTGCCAATAGCATCAAAAGCTCCACCATTATTATTTAATTATGAGAACTTGAGACAATTATTAGTAGAAACATATAATTATTTGTCATGTCAGCCTTTTGGCAGGTGTCTGTTTGATTCAAATTAAAGAAATAATTTACTAACAAGGTCTTTCTTAAAGTTCATTCTCAAAAAAAAGTTATTATTTTAAATAATGAGGGTTTTGATAATTAAAATATTAATTAAGTCATACTTTAATTAATATTCATTATCTTATTTACATAATCTCATTACGATCTTATTGACATTTTTCTGAAGTTAGTCAAACAGAAAACTTGTAGTTTGATTCCTTTAGAACAATATCCATTTTTTAATTTTTCGCCCCCCTCGATAATTTTGGGTGCAGGTGTCCTGGTAGGTTGATATTTTAATTACTTATGTATGCTTATTAATATTGTTCGTGCCGTGTATTATTTTTTACTTTTGGGCTGCACTGTAATGGATCAATGACTCTTTTATTGTTTTATATTATAGGAACTATTATTGTAAAATCCTGTAGCTGAAAATGGACAAGAGTTGGATGCATGCTGCCAGATATACATCTGCTTATGTGGAGGGAGTTAATAAGTTCATACATTTTGTCGAATCACATATGGGTAAGGAGTGCAATGTTCAATGCCCATGTGTGCGCTGTTTGAACTTAACATTTGAAGACCAACAAACAGTGAAAGATCATATTATGCCTCGGGGGATGGATCCAGGTTACATCACATGGTTTTATCATGGTGAATCAAATGCAAGTTTTCGAGGGAGTACACATACTAATGAGGATGTTGAAATTGACGACGAGCCTTCAGATAAATATTTGACAGACGATGAAGACGATGGTGTTGATGACATGTTGTTGGACCTCGGCACGCAATACAATCGCGAAGACAATGTTGGTGGTGTTCCGGCATATATTGAGGAGCTGATGAATGATGCCAAGATGGAACTATACCCTGGATGTAAGAAAATTTCGAAGACATCTTTTATTATACAATTGCTCCACTTGAAAGTGTATAATAAGTTGAGTAATAAAACCGTCGATATGCTTTTGCGCTTGATGAAATCCTCTTTTCCGGATGGTGAGACGCTTCCAAGTACGTATTACGAAGCTAAGAAATTTATGCGCGAGCTGGGATTGGGATATGAATGCATTCACGCATGCAAATATGACTGTGCTTTATTTTGGAAAGAGAATGAAAAATTGGAGGCGTGCCCTGTTTGTCATACTTCTCGATGGAAACTCAATGATGGTGTGGGGAAGAGGTTACCGCACAAGATCTTAAGATATTTTCCATTGAAACCAATGCTCCAATGCCTTTTCATGTCCCATAAAACATCAAAAAAGATGGTGTGGCACACAGAAAAATGAGTCGATGATGAATATATGAGGCATCTGACAGATTCTGCAGCATGGAAACACTTCGATAAAGAGTATCCCTGGTTTGAAAACGATCCTAGAAATATTAGACTAGCTTTAGCTGTAGATGGTTTTAATCCATTTGGAAACATGAGCACCACGTACAGCATGTGGCCAGTCATTCTAGCCCCGTTGAATCTTCCCCCTTGGGATTGCATGAAAGATTCATTCCTTTTCTTGTCTTTGTTGATTCCGGGCAAGAATTCACCTGGTAAAGATATTGATGTTTACTTGCGGCCATTAATCGAAGAGTTGAAAGAATTGTTCGTTGAGGGGGCGGAGACCTTTGACGTTTCTTCAAAAAAAAACTTTTCAATTGCGTGCTTCGATTTTGTGGACAATAAATGACTTTCTGCCATATGGCGACCTATCCGGGTGGAGTACTAAAGGGTACATGGCCTGTCCAATTTGTAATGACCAAACCTATTCCGTGCGACTACGTAGTAAGATAGCTTACATGGGACATCGTCGTGAATTACCGAAAGATCATGCGTGGAGGAAAAATAAGAGGTTCAATGGTAAAAATGAAGATGGTGAAGGGCCTAGAAGTTTAACCGGGGAGGATGTGTTAGTGCAGTTGGAGAGACTACAAAGTCTAATACCAGGGAAGCATGGAAACAACAAGAAAAGGAAGCGGGAGCCCGAGGAGTTAAATTGGACCAAGCGTAGCATTTTTTTTGATTTGCCCTATTGGAGTAAGTTGAAATTACGGAATAATTTAGATGTAATGCATATCAAAAAAATATATATGTGAGAGTATATTAGGAACCTTGATGAGTGTAGATGGGAAAACAAAAGATACGATGAAGGCGAGGCTAGATTTAGAGGACGTGCAAATTCGTGAGGAGTTGCACTTAGTCAGGCGAACTAATAGAACATGTGTGATGCCAGCTGCTTGTTATGTTATGTCAAAGAAAGAGAGACAATACTTGTGTGATTTTATAAAGTCTGTTAAATTCCGGATGGGTATGCTTCCAATATCTCTCGTTGTGTTTGTTCAAGAGACCACAAGTTATCTGGGTTGAAAAGTCATGACTGTCACGTACTTTTACAACGAATACTTCCTGTCGGGATTCGCGGATCTTTAAATAAGGAAGTGCGTGAGATACTGACCGAGTTAGGTCATTTTTTTCAACACCTGTGCTGCAAGAAGTTGAAAAGAAGTGAATTGGAGAAAATGAGAGAAGATATTTGCTTGATTTTGTGTAAACTTGAAAAAATATATCCTCCAGCTTTCTTCGACGTCATGGTTCATTTGCCTTTTCATTTACCAGATGAGGCATTGCTTGGTGACCCAGTTCAATTCAGGTGGATGTATCCCATTGAATGGTAATAATATTAAATTACGAACTTTTAACTGCATCTGAACTTATATTTCTACCATGCCGATTATTATATATATTTTTCATTGGTTTTAAAAATTTGTAATTGAATCAAACTTTATATTTGTCATCATGCTGACTTTTTTTTTCCCGATAGATTTTTATGTGGCTTGAAGCAGAGTGTGCGCAATAAAGCTCATCCCGAAGGATCAGTGGCCGAAGCATACATCGCAAAAGAGTGTTTAACATTTTGCTCGATGTACTTATAGGGACTTGAAACTAGATTTAACCGAGATGAGCGTAATAGTGATAAGAAAATTGATGATAGTCTATCAATATTCTCACAAAAATACCATCATTTCGGAGCAACAAAACTTGTAGATTTATCTGAGGAAGAGTTCAATGATCTACAGTGGTTTGTCTTCCAAAGTTGTGAAGAGGTTGCACCATTTTTGGAGTAAGTATTGTATAAATTTTTTTTACACATTCTAATTAATTTTAATTATATAATAAATATGAAATATCTTTTTATCTTGATTGTAGGAAGCACAAGGAGGAGCTTTTGTTGGGAAATTGTGCGAATTTAGTTCAGGAACATAAAGAGAAATTTTCGACATGGTTCAAAAAACAAGTAATGTTATACTTAAAGTAAATACAAATTATTTTATAAGTGTATGGGTTAATTTTTGTTATTCTTGTTTTACAGATGACTAAGTTATATAGAGAGGATCCATCACAGGTAAATGAATCTTTATATTCACTCGCATGTGCACCTCAGAAGTGTGTAAGAAAGTTTTCTGAACGGGGTAAGATTTTTAACTGAACAACGCGATAGCCGTCGAAAAACTCGAAATTGTTGGGTTGTAGTGGAGGGTAACCATGGAGATGACAACATTGATTTTTTTTAAAGGATATTATTCAGCTAGATTATTTCAAAGACAGGCATGTTGTTTTATTCAAATGTGATTGGTTTGATCTTGGAAGAAAAAAAGGAACAGGGATACAAAAAGATGGAAATATCGTAAGTGTCCGAGTTGCTGGAAAATGGTACGAGGACGACTCTTACATATTAGTTGACCAAGCAAGGCAAGTTTTCTACACTAATGATCCTAAATTAGGACATGATTGGAGTGTCGTGATACCATTCCAGCATAGGCATGTTTATGATGTTACGGAGATGCACGATGAAGAAATGGATGTCGATGATGTTTTGTCTGTGGAAAATGTTGTATATCAGGAGAATGATACAAACAATCCGCTTGAAGTTAATCTCGGTGAAATACATTCATTAAACAGGGATGACGTGGACGTGGAGGTCATTGACGGGCCAATTACTGCAAAGTCATCTGAAGTTGTTGAGGTACCAAACTTAGATGATGTTGATGAGTTAGATGACACGTTACTTAACTATAGCACGAGCGACGAAGAATCTCAAAAAAACAACGACTCTGATAAAGAGACAGACGCAGATAGTGATGATTATAATCGAGAAGATTGGTGAGGTATAAATTTATATTTTTTTCTTAATCTCACGTGATTATTTTGGTACAAAAGATTACTATGTGTTTGGCCTGTTCATCATTTTTTTTCTTAATCTCACTTGTTTAGCATGTTCTTCATTTTTTGTATGTGTCTGTTTTGGAAGCAAATTTTTGTATGTGAAATGTATCTCTGCTTTGTTTTCTAATCTTGATGTTATTTCCAGTTTTTGCAGAAATATGTTATGTGGATGAAGACGTATTGGCTGAAATTTATCATGTTCCGAGGTCTTATGATTATTTATTAGGTCGAATTTGATCTGAATGTTTCTCCATTGGACTTGAAGAGGATTGTGTGGGTAAATCTCGTTTCTCTCTTCGGAGTTTAGTGTCGCTCGAGGGATTTATCTCTTACCCTGAAGAATAAACGATTTAGTGTTAACGGATGGATTTTTGTCTCGTGCAAGGAATGAATACTTTCAGGAATATATCTAGTTAAATAGTAGTGTTATATGCTTAGCAACTATTGACTGTTGAATGAGACAATTACATACATGGCTTTTATATATTCTTTTGACATTTTCAATTTAATGAAAGGGAATGATGGGCTGTTATCAATAGCTTGTGTTCTTATGCATATATGTTCTCSAGTKATGMGTAGGTAATAGACGCAKAATAACATGGTTMTTGGAGAGATCTAGAAATGTCAAACCTTTGATTTGGCACAATGACATAGGTATTGGACCATTATCATATGTTTCTGACCAAATTGAAATAATACAGAAGAGGTATATGGCCAATGTTGCTAGGAAGATGGTTTGTGATTATGGCAAATTAAAAATCGTGCACTGTTGCATGGTAATGTGGCTTTAACTACGTGTACTGTTGCATGATTATTTTGCAAATAGTGCATTTTGTAGCAAGGATCGTAGTTCGGATATTTATATACTTACAATTATTTTTAAAACCTTTTCTTTACATGGCTATTCTTGAAAATTAAAATTAAAAAATTATTCAATTATCATATATGCGGTTTTCATTCTACAACTTATTTTAATTAATATATAACGTTAGATTTTTTTTAATATTATTGATTACTTCAAATATTATAAAATATATATTAATTAAATTTAATAACTATTACATTCATAAAAATTAATGAGAAATATGATGCTTTCAATAACACAATTATGCAGTGATACCAAATATCATCTAATTATTATCAATTGTTATCGGAAGAGTCTCCTAATTCTGGTCTGAATTTGTAACAAAAATAAAATTACTATGACAAATTCATATTTGACCTCAAAATAGAACTCTTTCATGTCAAAATAATATTGTCGCCATTCTTCTAGAACTGATGACAAATTGTAGCGTTGTCATGAAAAGAAACTTGTTGTGACACCAAATATTGTCACCGTTATTCAAGGGAACATTAGTGACAAAATTAATTCTGTCACAACTAGAAATTTATCGTGACACCCAATTCTCGTCACATTTTATTATATGTTTGTCATAAAATAGGTTTTCCAAACCTTTTTTTTTGTCATCCCAAGATTGTGACAAAAATCATTTAAACGTCATCAAATATTAGTATTCGTGATGAAATCGGTGAACAACTGTGACAACAATAAATGTTGTCATAGAAGGGAGTTATTCTGCGACGAATTTAAAAACCGTCACTATTGATTAACTTACTATGATGAATTTTTATGCGTGAAAAAAAAAAATCACTAAACAGCAGATTTCTTGTTGTGGATCGAGCTACTCGATTATGTATCGAGCTCGAACTCGAGCTCAGTAATACTTGACTCGATAGGCTCGCGAGCCTAATTGAGCTTTAATATATTTACCATTTTATCCTTATTACACTCACTTGTTTACATATATACCCTAAATATATAATAAAAACTAATATTAAGTATTTTATTTTATACATTTTAGATTTTTTTATTAATATTATGTAAATCGAGCCGAGCCGAGCCTAACTCGAGCTTGTCGAGTTTTTAAATGAGCCGAGCTCGAGCTTGAGAAAATTGAGCTTGTTCGAGCTCGAGTCGTGCTCGAGCTTCGAGTTTTGCAGTCGATCTCGAGCTCGAGCCTGACCGTGTTCAGCTCGGCTCGATTACACCCCTAGCAGAGGGAGAAAGAGAGGATTTTATAGCGTCGTAATAAACCTTAGAATTCTCATTCATCACGTCTACCCAATACCTAAACCCCATATCAAAATCCAAATCATGATTTAAATAATTAGAAACCTCAAGCATAATCAATAAATAAGTTCAACTAATTGCATATCACATCAAGACTTAGTATTTCTTTCCTCCAAAAAGCAAACATGGCCAGTAGATATCCTCAGCAAAGCCCTTCAAATTCTTGAATTCGCCGCCTCAGAAACCCTCATCTGCACTCTCATTAGCTCCCACCAGTTGCGAGTAAATTTTGAGCGCGGCAAGCCAGTAGGGTTTGGAATTTGGTATGAATTCGATTGGATCAGGGAGAAGGCAGTGAGGACAGAGCGACAATGGAGTTAAACCCGAGAAGTAATGTGATTCAAGAGAAAAGTAAAAAAGAGAGAAATAGAGAGAGAGAGAGAGAGAGAGAGAGAGAGAGGGTATAAGATGGATTTTACGGATGACGTGGTGAATGTAGATCATCGGATGAGACATGGATCAACGGTTTAAACAACTTACTTGATCAAGACGAGGATCGGTGACATGGCAGACTACTAGTCTACGGCGGTTCTAATGGAACCGTTGTGAAATGTCATCTCATTCATGGCGGTTCTAATGGAACCAACGTTAAATTCAACGAACTAAACTAATTAACGTTGGTTCTTAAGGAACCGCCGTGAATACTTGTTAATTCATGGCAGTTCCTTAAGAATTGATGTTAATAAGTTCAGATTTAAATTAATTAATGGCGGTTCTAAGAGAACTGCCGTTAAATGGTGGATTTAACATCGGTTTTCTGGAAAATCGCAGTAAAAATATATTTAACGGCGGTTTTGCTGAAACCGCCGTAGATGAGGCGCCGTGGAATGTTGTTTCTGTAGTAGTGTTACTTGGATAAATTTGTGAGAGACCATGGTGAGATGAGGGGGAATCTTTTTCTTCATTATTATTATTGAATGGATGCATGATGGTATTTTGCAATAAAATAAAAGATATTTTTAAGATTGATGTTATTTGGAAGGAAAATGAAATATGGTGTGTGAGATAAAGTGAGGATAGCACTAATTTATAGAAGGTCGGTGAAAATTTGAAAAAACTAGCCGTTGATCTTTTTCGTATATATATATATATATATATATATATATATATATATATTTATTATACCCCGTAGGCTGAGGAGCAAAAGGAGGAATCCGCCTGAGGAGGGGCTTGCGTCTGATTAACTAGTGGGTGAGGCAATAGCTTACCAAGGCGATGATCAGTAGCTGGTCCGAGAGGATGATCAGCCACACTGGAACTGAGACACGGTCCAGACTCCTACGGGAGGCAGTAGTTGGGAATTTTCCGCAATGGGCGAAAGCCTGACAGAGCAATGCCGCGTGGAGGTAGAAAGACCACGGGTATTATTATTATTTCAGTTACAAAATTACAAAATATAAATTTTCTGATCTTATTTTTTTTTTCTTCAAAAATTTTACACGTTTTTTTTTTCGTTTTCGAATGTTATTTAAATATTTTATCAATCAAAAGTAAAAAATAAAAAATTCTTTTTTTCTCTTTTATTTTTCTGATCTTTTTTGATTTCTTAAGAAATCAAACAAATAATCAAAGTTGAGATAAATGTGAACCGCTGGATCTGGAAAGGTCAATTTCTCAACCATCGAGTATATGTGTGTGTGCGTGCATGCGTGTGTGTGTGTGTGTATATAATTATTTTTTATTTTATTTGAATTTCTCAAATTAAAAAAATAATTAAGATAGAGATCAATATGATCGTTGAATCTCCAACAACCCTTTAACCCAATCATCGAATCACCTTAAAAAAAAGGAACAAATCATTGCAGGTAAGATATGCCCGCAGGGTCCACCATTTGACCATGAACCCTACAAGGGATCGCTTCATATCCCCTCATGCTGGAGTGTGTGGCGCAGTGATCCACCGTATGATCACGTGAGATTGTCACGCTCTTTACTGAAGCTCTAAAAGCTTGTGAAAACCTAGCTTTTAATAATAAGATAAAAAGAAAAAAATATTTTATATACTTAGTAAAAATATTATTTTCCATAATTTTACAACGAAGTATCACAGACCAATAACTCAACACCGAAATTACCAAAACAACAGTTATTATCTAGAGTACTCATGACACCTAAACTAATAGTTAATACTATCAGTAATAAGTTTGGAGTCAAAATTGTAAAATAACCCCAGTAACTTAGGGTGTTGGCAACTTAATACCACTAAATATAATTGATAATAAATTTATCCAATAACTTTTAAAAAGATAGCAATTTAACCCCAATATCGACGGAAAAAAGAAATCTCGCTGGATCTTTACATTTCTGGCGATAATTGTTGACTTTGATCAATTCAATATTGATGTGGCACAAAAAAATTATTTAAAATTAGAAATTAATTTTAAGAATCTAACACTATTTAAAATATAAGATTTAAAAAAGATGAAAAATATTACAAAATCTAAGATTTTTTAAATATGCAGAAAAATTATTATTAAAATATTTATTAAAAAAAAACTTGAAAAAAATAACTTTTTAAATATTTATAAAATCAAAATAAAATATGGAAAATATCTATAAATAAAATGTTTTTTAATATTTATAATAAATTCAGGTATTATAAAATTACTTTCTAGATTTATCCTAAACATTCTCTTTTCATATGCAAAATATTTTCTTCTATAATTAAAATATTTTATAGATTTTTTAATTATGTATTTTAAAATAATATTTTACATATTAAAAAAAAACCCAGATTCTTAATAAATATTTTTCCATATTTACTACTAGTTTTCTTTACATACTTCAAATAATTATAAATCTTATAATATATTTTCTCAGTTTTTTAGATTTATTTTTAAATAATCTTTTTTAATATTTAAAATAATTTTGGATTTTAAGATATTTTCATAGATTTTGTTTTAAATTTATATTTAATAGTATTTCTTAGCAATTTAAAATAATCTCACATTTTGTAATATATTTTTCATATTTTTGTTTAATTATAAATAGTTTTTCAAAATTATTTTAAAATAAATTTCTGATTTTGTAATTATTTTTTTAATTTTTTGTTATTATTTTTTGCCACATCAGCGTTGACTTGGTCAAAATTAGTGCAAGTCAACCATTTTTCGCCAGAATTGAAAGATCCGACGAACCATTTTTTTTTCCTGGGCAAATTTGGGTTAAATTGCTACTTTTTATAAGTTATTAGGTAAATTTGCTACCAAGTATATTTAGTGGTATTATAATACCACCCTAAGTTATTGTGGTTATTTTACAATTTCGCCTGAGTTTGGATATTGAGTTGAAAATATGCTTTAATTATTTACAAGGATTGTATCAAAATCCCAAATTCAAAATTTTCATTTTCGGCGGCGAACGCGAACCTCCAAGTTCCACACGCAGAGAACCTCCTTGAAAGACGATTCGTTTCGCCATCACAACTTGGTAAATCAATCCTTCAAATCTCTATATAATTACATCATTCTTTAATTTCTATATTCTCTTTATTAGTATAGAATTTTCCTTTTTAGCTCCACCTCTTCTTATTTTTGTTGATGTACCTTCAGATTCCGTACATTTCCCTGTGAAAGGAATGGAATCTGTTCTAGCTACAGTTAGCGGATATCACGGCGCCCAGAGATTCAATCTCATCAGGCTGATTTCTCACGCTGGCGCTAGCTATGTCGGAAATATGAATCCATCTGTTACTCATTTGGTGGGGCATTTAGATTCGTAGTTCTCTAATTAATTTGTTAGTAGTATGAAATATGGAGCTATTGAATACTTTGCTTGTCGAGTTTCAATACATTATATTTTTGTCTCCTTTAGCAGTTTGATTGGTTGTTTGTTTTTAGGTGTGCTGGAAATTTGAAGGAAGAAAGTATGAGCTTGCCAAGAAGTTGAAGTTGGTGATAGTTAATCATCGATGGGTTGAGGAATGTGTAAAAAAAGGAAGGCGTGTTTCGGAGAAGCCATACACCTATCAATGGTATGTTGATTTGTGGAATCATTTTTTTTAAAGATATAATTTCTATGAATCCTATGCCCGAGTAAGAATTCTGTGCCTGATTTATTCAACAGAAAGAATTTCTTCTGTGTATGTTATGTTAATAGAACCTAAATTTGGTTTTATGGATTCAAGTTTTCCGGGATTTGATTTCTTGTAGTGGGAACGAAGTGGGACCTCTGCTTTTGGACATCCCATTGGAGATTAATATGGCAAAGACTCATCAATCTAAAGCATTGAAGAACTCTAAATGGCCTGTGATTGACATTGACTGTGAAGACACATATGATGCTGCTCGGACGGATTCAATTCTTTTTAATGAGGTTGCCATCTGATTTTAAATATGTTTATGGTTTAACATAAGATTAAATATGTTATTTGTTAGCAATCCAACTTGGTATGCACGCATCTTTTCTCGTGTACTTCTTAGTTTAGGGTGATCTGCATTATTTCTTTTTAATGCATAGCAAAGCGAGTAAGGCTATCACTATAAAGAGACCAAACTGCCAATCCCTTTTGATGTCATCACATCTTGTGTGTGTGCTATCAAACGTTTTCTCTTTAAATAATAACTAATGCGTCTATTCTGATATCTTCATGGATAATGATTTTCCTCGCTAGTTTCTGCACCCTGGGATTCCTATTGGAAAAATGGTTATTTTTGAATCTCACTATGAAGTTTGTTTTAGTTCTGTATATTGGTTGTTGCTTGTGGTTCTGCTGTCACATGATTATATTCGAAATTGTGAGTTTGTTCGTGCTGAGGCAGAATACTCATTGTGCCAATGGATCAATATAGGAAGTAATTATGGTAAAACTTTAGCTCATGAAAAATTTGAATTTCATTTGAATTACTAATTTAACGAGGGTGGTCAATCAGGCTTTCGCTGATGTCTCAAACTATCATTAGTTTCCTCTCTCCTCACAATCATACACAGACACACACCTAGAGAGCTGATTACCGTCTAATTACACCTGTCTTACTAATTTTTTGATTTTATCATCAAGTGTTCTCAAACCTTCTCTTATGTTGTTGAGATAAATTAATGCTAATTTGCTGTCTCCTCCATGAATAGCTCGAAGACGCAGGCCCTTCTCGGCCCGCATATTCAGGTAGATTGAAAAAAAGGGACTCCACTTCCCTAAAACCTCGGAGCAACGGCCGTAGGCTGGTTAAAAAACATACAGGCAGCAATGGGTTATCAACTTCAAACGTGGTGGAAGACTGTGAAGAGATGAAAGCATTGACTAGGAATAATAATAATAATAATAATAATAATAATAATAATAATAATAATAATAATAATAATAATAATAATAATAATAATAATAATAATAATAATTATAATTATAATAGCAGTGTAATTCTATCTGATAGTTCAGATGTTGAGAGGCACCAGCGTTTATCCGATAGGCACACATTTGATAAAAGTTTCTTTTCAAACGGGCAAGATAATAATAGTAATGGCTGTGATGCTGTTGAAAAGATTAATCATGTAAATGATGAAAATCAGAATGCAACTTCAGAAAATTTTTGTGAAGCTGATTGCTTGGATTCAATTGACGTTGATGTTGGTAAGAGGTTGCCTGCCTTGAGTGAGTTGTCGTGCGTTATTTGTTGGACAGATTTCAGTTCCGCCAGGGGACTATTGCCATGTGGTCACCGGTTTTGTTTCAAATGCATTCAAGAATGGTCAGATCATATGGTATGCATTCTCTGATTTTCATTATATATATATATCTATCTATCTATATATATATATATATATATATATATATATATGTTGCACTAGATTCATGTTGTAATTTGTATCTTCTTGGATGCATCTTTTATTCAGAGATACTGTTTTTTCTATGCTAATTTTATGGCTGTAGCATGAGCACATCTGAATTTTTACTCTATGCCCAGACTAAAGCCAATATTATTTTGAATTAAATTTTACATTGAATCATCATTATTTTGAACTTGGGTTGTTGGAGATGATATAAATTTTAAAACAAATTTCACATACATATTGATCAAGCGCGATGTGCATTAGTATTTTATAATGATAACCTTTCTTCAAGCTGCATTGCTTACTGATACTTGTACTCGTCGCAGCGTTCAAGAGGAAAGCCTTCAACTTGTCCTCTGTGCAAAGCTAGTTTCATATGCATCACGAAAATAGATGCTGTTTCTACAGATCAAAAAATATATTCACAATCCATTCCACATGACAGTTCGAATACCGATATATATATTCTTCCCGAAGAAACATATGTTCCTTTTGTTCCTCCCAGCAATGTAAGTAATTATGTTTCAGTTTCTGTTCATTGATATTTTTCTTGTTTTCTGTTGCTTCCCTAGGGTACCAAGATTCGTTACTCAATTATATTTTCATTTCCTTTTTTGGAAATTATTTGAGTATTTTTTCAATAGTCAAAAAAATTATTTAAGTTTAGTAAGGTCCCTGGGGTTCGCACTAGTAAGACTATAGTTTGAATATTTTCATTCTGCAATAATGTCTTGCTCTTTCTGTTGAATTTCTGATTTGAATTTTCATCATTATTTGTCGTTATATAGGTATCAGCACAAGTTTGTTGTATATGCTTCAGTAGAGAACCTGAGGATCTTCTCACTATATGTGGTCTATGCAAAATTCGATGTGTCCATCATTACTGCCTCGATCCCCCATTGTATCCCTGGACATGCATCCACTGCCGTGGTCTCCAACAGCTTTACCATCACAGCCGTTACCGCAACTGAATCATCGGATCTTTTGCATATGTTTTCCATTTTTTGGTTAATTACAAGAAATGCCCTCGAAGTTCAGTCTGATTATGAAAAAACAAAATGATCTTTCGAAATTACAAATACCCGACATTTGTTCTTATTTTACAAATTGCACATTAGAATAGAGGTAATTGCAATGCTAACACAAACATGAAGTATTTTTGTAATTAGGCTAACTTCATATTAGTTTTTGTGATTTACCCTTTGATGAAGAATGCTTACTTTCTAGTTATTTATGTAGCCTTGACATGGGCATTATGTTGATGAATTATTGCCATACAATTTGTAAGTTCCACTTTTAGAAACTCCTTGGTTTTTGCTCGGATTTCCTCATCCTTCAAAAAAAATAAAATAAAAAAAAAAAAAAAAAAAAAAATATATTATATAGTACTATATATATACTATATATATATATAATATTATATATATCATATATATAAAATTAAGATTTGATGACTTGGACAAATACGTGGCCCGCATTTTATACTCCTTTTCTTGATCCATGGATGAAACTTTATTTCAGCCATGTTTGTTTCCTTTCATTCTCTCAAGGACATAATCCTGATTGCTGGATTAACAATCCACCTTCCCTCTCCCTCCCAAAGCGCCTGTTTTACTCAAGCATGGGTTCTAGCAGCTTATATTGTTTGTTTCCTTTGATTCTCTCATAGTTCTGCTTTACGGACTTTTTTATATTGTTTGGTCTCTAAAAACAAACAATATAAGCTGCTAGAACCCATGCTTATGCGAAAAGCCCCCGTCGTTGCTATGGACGGGCTTGTTAATCACTATCATTGGCATAATCGGCTTTATTGGTATGTGTTTTAAAGTGAAGCCCCTGCAGACCATATACTCTTGGGCATTGATGATTTCGACGATTGCCACCATCATATTCTCCGTATTCATTTTCGTGGGGATGCCAAGCCAGTCGGCGTCACAAGTATATCAGAAGACATCATCGACCGAGTTTTGGCTCAAGGAGTACAAGCCAACAATGGAATCGGCACTGGTGCATGGTGACGCTTGGGTTGCTTTGGAGACTTGTTTTAAGGAGATCAACATTTGTAAGGTTATGGTGAATCAAACGAATCAAAGGAATGTGCAGAAAGTTTTTTACCTTGAGCTTATTCATCTGCTTTTTCTGGCTTCTCTCTCGTTTTCTTTTTCTGTGTGAAATTTATTATTTGGAAAAAAATGTTTCACGAATTGGATTGCATGGTATTGTGTTCAATTTTCGTTCCGACCATTTCTTTGAATCCCTGTTTTATTTTAGGACAATCTACACATTATCCTTGAGGTTTAGCTTCGTTACAAAATTTTCAGATATCTGCCCCCTTGAGGTATAACCTTATGAATTAATTTTTGCCTAGCAGATTGGTTGCTGCCGTCCTCCTAACCAGTGCGGAATGATGCAAGTCAGCTCAGGTCTGTTGGTGGCGCCCCAAACTGGACTCGTTTCGAACGATGATGAGTGCAAATTGTGGGCACGAGTTGGCCAAAATTGCTTCGACTGTGACTCGTGCAAGGCTGGGTACTTAGCCAATTACTAGCAACAATGGGACGGCTAATTCGATGCTTCCCTTAACCGTAGTACACTCACCTGCTATTGTAGAGAATGGTCCCCAATTTTTTTCTTTTTCATTTTTTTTGCCAATTCATAAAAAAAAATAAAAAAATAGTCCATTACGATCATATTAAGCCCAATATAATTTCGTAAATTTAAAATGTCTCTATAATTTCATACCACTCTTTGACTGAATCAGCCCCGGGTTAAATGAATCGTGATACCACCAGTCGCAAAATTACCGCTCCTAGAGATAAATGGGTCGCGACTCCTTCAACAACTGACCAGCATAGTCTTGGTTCGTTTCCTACTCTAGGCGTACGAGATACTTTGATTTATAGAGATAATTAAAATATATTGAACACAAGTTGAAGCAAAAGCCTTTATCTTATTAAAATTTTTAAAAAAAAGTATTATATTAGTAATCTTCTTTTGGGAGTTCATAACCTTTTAGCCCTTTCATAAAGAAGGCTTCGACTCGAAAATACATAAACTCACTATAACAACAATTATTACCACACTTATTCTCCTTTTTTTTTTTTTTTTTTTGTTTATTACTCAACCTTACACTATTATTCTGGGAAAATCGAAGGAAAATGTTGGATGATCTCTATTTTCTCAAACGCTTGGTATTTATAGACCTGACTCCGTATTTCAAATTTTGTCTCCAAAACTCGTTAATAAAAGATGCGTCATTACTTACATCTTTTTCTCTATTATTGTGAGTCACTGGCTCTTTACTTTAGTGTCCACTTACTCATTTAGTTGCTGTTCCATTATGACTCAACCATCTTGTGTTGTTGGGAATCTTTTCACATGGTATTTTGGCGTGGTCCCCGCGCTTTTTTGAAACCAGCTGGTCTCTTGTCCTTTCCAGATGTATTTTCCTGTCGATCCGATTTCGGGCATGCCTGATAAATTTGGTCAATCCACCTTCCGACATGCGCCATGTTGCAGAATTTTCGGTAGGTTTCTTTGCTTACCGAAATCTTATTTTCCCATAAGACTCTTCTCTTTGTTTCGAAATGTGTTTCTGCAAAGCCTCTAGTAGCTCCTTTCATGGAATCCAGGAGGAATGATCCATTCGCCGAATTCTGAAAGAACTTAAACGGGTACTTATTTTGTCCCCATGCTCGTGTGTAGAAGCATCATCTTCTGAAATTGCTCCTACTATCACTGATGCGCACTCCGGTGAGACAACCTTAATATTTCTCGTGGCGTTCCTATCTGGTCTTCTAAGTTTGATAAAATGAAAAGTTTCATCGAAGCCTTCATTCGCTGGTTCAGGTGCTTCACTGATAAAATACAACTTCAAGATGTCTCTTCTGGCCAAATGTGGATTATTGGCCCAAATCTCGTGAACCACTTCCCCAGTCCAATTTGGTAGTTTGGAGATCTCTGCGAAGCCTGTTGCAATAGTATAAACTGAACTTAAGGCTCCAAAATTATACCATTCTTGTACCTCGTTTGGATGACTTCCCACTTTCATCTAAACTCTTGGATATTTTGCAGAGATATCAACTATTATTTTGTCGGGGTTGATACCACTTCTATTAGCTAACTTCTCCCACCACTACAAAAAAACTCAAAATTTTCGAGGGATTTTTCCCTCGAAATTAAGAAAAAATCCCTCGATTTTGGTTAAACCGAGGGAAATTTCGAGGGAAAAACTCCCTCGAAAAAACCTTCCTCGGAAATTGGTTTCGAGGGAAATAAATCCCTCGGAATTACAAAACCAAGGGAATTCCGAGGGATTGTTCCCCTCGGAACCATTCCCTCGGAAATCCGAGGGAGTCCCATTCCCTCGGATTTTTCAAAATTCTGAGGGAACTTTCCCTCGGTATTTTTAATTTTTTTTATTAATTTTTAATTTTTTGTTTTAATTTTAATTCTTGTTTAATTATTAAAATTACCAAAAAATTGAAAAAAGAAATTAAAGAAAAGTCAAAGAAATAAATCAATTATAATAAAAAAAATATTTGAAAATTTATGAATTACATGCGTTCGATCGAAACAGTAACAAAATTTATTACATAAATAAAAGTGTTCTATGGATGGGGGAGGGGAAACTGCTGCTGCTGCTGATAGGGAGCGGGGAACTGCTGCTGGAAACGAGCGTACATCTCAGCCATCTGGGCGTTCGTCCGCGCCTGAAATTCCTCCTGCTGCCGGCGCTCCTCCGCACGCTGTCGCCTTTCCTCGGCTGCCTGCTGCTGCAACGCCTCAAGCTGCGCCCTCTGAGCCTCGACCTGCGCCTCGAGCTCTCTGATCTGTCGTCTATCAGCCTGGGATGAGGAGGAGGTGGAAGAGTCGCCCTTCA
>BMAC01000244.1:350404-378463 GCA_014905375.1 Phtheirospermum japonicum
GCTTTCTGTTTTTGACGACGGCGGCTCGGGCGGTGGACGGCGACAGCGACGGCGGCTCGGGCGGGCGGACGGACGGCGGACGGCTTCTCTTCTTTCTTCTCTTTCTTTCTTTCTTTGCTTTCTGCTTTCTGTTTTTTTCTTTCTGGACGCGCAAGAATGACAGCGGGGAGCCCGCTGTCAAATTAGGTTAAACATTTCCGAGGGATTAGGGTCCCTCGGAAAACCGAGGGATTAAAGTTCCCTCGGAAAATCCTGATTCCGAGGGATTTCTCGAATTCCCTCGGAAATATCAAAAAAAAAAAAAAAATCCAAATAAATAGAAAAAAATAGAAAAAACTAGAAAAAAAATAGGGTTTATTTCCGGGTCGCCGAGGCGCACCCCTCCCCGCCCCGGTCGTATTTTCTCGAGTTTTGTTTCTATTTTTTTACTATTTTTTTCGGATTTTTCGGTTTTATTCATATAAAATCGAAAAAAAATATAAACGCGTGCGGACGATCGACGCCCGACGCCCGTGGTACCACGACGCCGAGGCGCACCCCTCCCCACCACGGTCGTGAAATGATGGGATTCGTTTTTATTATTTACTAATTTTTCTATTTTCTGGGGTTTTTTTCAATTTTTTTTAAATCGAAAAAAAATAGAAAACGCGCAATAAACGATCGACGTCCGACCCCCGTGGTTCCACAACGACGAGACGCACACCTCCTCCAATATCTAAAATCACGACGCTACGTCGCTTCACGATTCTAACCGAAGGAGTTCAATGATCAATCGTATCTTGTTGTTGGTCGAACCCCACGACACGTGAGGGCACGCACATGCTCGTTAGTATTTTAAGATCGAATTTGGGTTCAAAACCACCCCACGTGCCTAAGATGATAGAATCGGTTTCATTTTTACGATTTTTCAATTTTTTTCTATTTATTTGGATTTTTTTTATTTTTGACATTTCCGAGGGAATTCAAAATCCCTCGGAATTCCGAGGGATTTTGAATTCCCTCGGAAATGGCAAAAAAAAAAAAAAATCCAAATAAATAGAAAAAAATAGAAAAAACTAGAAAAAAATAGGGTTTATTTCCGGGTCGCCGAGGCGCACCCCTCCACGCCCCGATCGTATTTTCTCGAGTTTTGTTTCTATTTTTTACTATTTTTTTCGGATTTTTCAGTTTTATTCATATAAAATCGAAAAAAAATATAAACGCGTGCGGACGATCGACGCCCGACGCCCGTGGTACCACGACGCCGAGGCGCACCCCTTCCCACCACGGTCGTGAAATGATGGGATTCGTTTTTATTATTTACTAATTTTTCTATTTTCTAGGGTTTTCTTCAATTTTTTTTAAATCGAAAAAAAATAGAAAACGCGCACTAAACGATCGACGTCCGACCCCCGTGGTTCCACAACGACGAGACGCACACCTCCTCCAATATCAAAAATCACGACGCTACGTCGCTTCACGTTTCCAACCGAAGGAGTTCATCGATCAATCGTATCTTGTTGTTGGTCGAACCCCACGACACGTGAGGGCACGCACATGCTCGTTGGTACTTTAAGATCGAATTTGGGGTCAAAACCACCCCACGTGCCTAAGATGATAGGATCGGTTTCATTTTTACGATTTTTCTCTTTTTTTCTATTTATTTGGATTTTTTTTTTTTTTTGACATTTCCGAGGGAATTCAAAATCCCTCCCGAGGGATTTTGAATTCCCTCGGAAATGTCAAAAAATAAAAAAAAATCCAAATAAATAGAAAAAAAGAGAAAAAACTAGAAAAAAATAGGGTTTATTTCCGGGTCGCCGAGGCGCACCCCTCCCCGCCTCGGTCGTAATTTCTCGAGTTTTGTTTCTATTTTTTACTATTTTTACTATTTTTCGGATTTTTTTTAGAATTCCATTATAAGCAAAATCAATCTTTAATAATTTAAGAGGCTAAAATAAGATTTATTTATTTATATACAAAATATGCTATTCTGTTTTTTTATTTTTTTGGCAATTTGTGATTTTCACATGACTAATAATAATAATTTAACCCTATATAGTTGCAATAATATTGAACCGAAAATGAAAGCATACAAACTTACGTTGAGTTGATTGGTGGAGAAGCAGTTTTCAGGAGAGAGAAGAGTCTAAACTTGGACGGACGGTGAGGAGAAGCATATAAAATTACCATGCCTATTTGTTAAATAACAAAATAGAAAAAAATCCAAAAAATAGTAAAAAATAGAAAAAAAAACCCAAAAAATCACGACCGGGACGGGGAGGGGTGCGCCTAAGCGTCCCCGAAATAAATCCTATTTTTTATTATTTTTTCTATTTTTTACGATTTTAATTTTTTACAAAAAATTAATTAAATTTCCGAGGGAATACAATTTCCCTCGGAATAATCCGAGGGAAATTGTATTCCCTCGGAAATTTAATCAATTTTTTTTACAAAAATAATAAATGAAACCGAGGGAATCAAATATCCCTCGGTGTTCCGAGGGACTACTTCCCTCGGAAAACCACCCGTCGGTCATCCATCGGTTTTTTGTTCGGTAAATATGGTGGGAAAATTTTACGCCCTGATTTCCGAGGGATTTTCCGAGGGAACGTAAGTCCCTCGGAAAAAACCGAGGGATTTTTATTTCCCTCGGTGTTCCCTCGGAAATTTCCGTGGGAATTCCGTTCCCTCGGAAAATCCCTCGAAAATCTGCTGTTTTTTTTGTAGTGCACCGCCTTTATTAAATATGCATAAGAGAAATTTTAATCCGGTCAATTTAAATTTTAGAAGTGCCAGTCTGTGGCCTAAGATTCAACTCTGGCTCTTTAACTCTAGAGGTGGTGGGTTGACTTGAAGCCTCTAATTGTAACACTGGGGTTTCAACATTCGTTACAGCTTGTACATCCTCATGGAATGCATCATCTGCAACACTTGTAATTATGGTACTTGAATCCATAACCTCCGGGTTAGAGAACCGTTCTCGAATTACTCCTTTTTGCACCGTAGGAGATGCGGCCTGAAGCAGAGACTTTTGCAAAGTTGAGAACGGTTGACACTGCGCTAACTGGCATGCTCATATGTGATTGGAAACATATTCTCGATTGGCCTGTTTTAAGTCGTCATGCGACCTCCGCATTGAGGCATAGCGTCCTAAGATCTCGTTCAAGGATCTCCAGACTTTCCCTGAGATGCCTTAGTCTTTTGAGGGTATCGTCAGCGACGTGTCTCTCCATCTCGAGTTAAAAAATCTGCAAGAACATTTTTGTTTTATTTTATAACGACAATATCATAATCATAATATTGACATTCAGCTTGCCATCTAAGTACTATAACCTTTTCGGGTTTAGATTCAATTTTGTTCTTTAAAAAGGCTTTAACACTCAATTATCGATTTTTAAGGTGAACTTCTTGGATATCAAAAATAAAGGCCATTTCTTAAACTCCTTTCTAACTGCGAAGAACTCATTTTCGTTGATATGGCATCAATTTTTCTCGCTATTCAAAAATAGTCCACTGCAATCTCTGCATGGCACTTCTCGTTTTGGCATTACTTACGTAAGAACAGCTACCCACCAATAATCACTGGCATCTGTGTATAGAACCAGTTTATCCTCATTGTTTGGAATTGCCAGTTTGGGAAGTTGTTTGCAAACCTCCTTAAGCTATTTAAATCATTCATGGTGTTCCTTTTTCCATTTGAAAACGACATCCTTTTTTAGTAGGGAACTAAACACCTTCCTGTAATGTGCCACGTTATTTATAAACATCTCAACAAAATTAACAACTTCTAGAAAACCTTGAAGTTTCATTTTGTCCTTGAGTGTGTCTTTTATACAATATGACTTTGTAAAATGATTCCATACTCATCGATTTATATTCCAAGGAACTCGATTCTTCTTATAGCAATGACGACCTTCTTTTCTGAAAGTACTAACATCTGAGAGAATTTCCAAATGTTATAGATAATCTTTTATGTTCTTTGATGCGATGAGTATATCACCAATGTATATGACCATGAAACTGAAATAATCTTTAAAGAGATTATCCATCTTCCTATGATTTATTTGGGGTGCATTTGCTAGACCCATGGGCATAACATTCCAGATATAGCGTCCTTGTGATATGGGGAAGGCCATGAACTTCTTACTTTATTCTTCCATCTTAATCTGGTAAAACTCAGATTTGCAATCGAACTTGGAGAACACTTTTGGATTTTTAATGTAATTTACCAAATGCTCCCTTCTTGGAATACAATACCCATCGAATTCCAAGATGTTATTAACTCCCTTATAATTAATAACTAATCTTAGTTTTCCTATTTTTATCTCTCCATGGTTGCGGACAAGGAACCCCAGATTGCTGTATAGAGAGACGTCTGCTTCAATTAACTTAAGGTCAACGTGTTCCTTAAGTACTTGTTGCATAACCTTTTGATCTTCTTGATTCATCAGGTCAGGCTTATATCTAACAAGCTCGTTTTCTTTTCTGGCTTTCACATCCAAAGATGCTTTGAGCTCATTCTTATCCCACCATACTAGAGGATCTTCGTTGAAACTCTTTTGAAATTTTCTTTTGATATCCTCTAGTGAAATTTATTCTTCCATGGTGGTGTCTGGGTGTGAGCTTATGTCTAGGCTAGCTTTGAGGAATTTAATCGTACGTGGTTTTATCCTCTCTCCTTTTGGCCTCCTAGACTCTCAGTTTGTAGTTGGAGAGTTTCTTCTCCAAAACTTCTTCGGTCCTTCATTTTCGGGTGTCAGAGTTTTCATTCATCGCCACGCTTGCTGCGGAAGTTTATTAACATTTTTCTGACAAGATTTGTCAAGGTTGTCTTGAAGGGAAACAACATCAACACACCTTTCCAAAAGAATCTCTACCAAGAGCGAAGCAACCGCTGGAACTAATCCATACGGACATATGCGGACCTATCGAACATCTCTCACAAATAATCGGTATTTTCTGACCTTCATTGATGATTTTAGTCGAAAGACTTGGGTGTTTTTTTTGAAGACCAAGTCAGAGGCATTTTCAACCTTCAAAAGGTTCAAGTCTCTAGTCGAAAAGCAAATTGACTATCAAATCAAGGCAATGAGGTCGGATAATGGAGGCGAGTTCACTTCAACGGAGTTCCAGAAATTTTATGAAGTGAAGGTATTCGGAAATCTCTACCATTGCTTGTTCTCCACAACAAAATGGTGTCGCGGAAAGGAAGAATCGTTCCATTATGAATATGGTTCAATGCATGTTGAAAAGCAAGGATTTTCCAAAAGAATTTTGGGCAGAAGCTGTCGAATGTGCCGTTTATTTGTTAAATCAGAGTTTGACAAGAGATGTTCGTGATCAAACACCACAAGAGAAGTGGAGTGGTTTTAAACCAAGCATTTCACATTTGCGAGTATTTGGTAGCATTGCACATGCCTACATACCAGATCAAAACAGGAGCAAGCTTGATGCGAAAAGCCAAAAAAATATTTTTGTTGGTTGTTTTGCATGTAACTGTGGTATTTTTCTCGTGTTTTTATTTGCATTTTATATTAATTTAAGTAGTTTTTAATCGTGTTGTGTTATGTTATTCGGTTGTTTTTCTTGTTTTATTATTTTCCGTGTTTCTTTTTGATTTGGTTAAATATTTTCAGTTAATTTGAGGTTTGGAAAAATTCTTGGGTTTTTATGTTCAAAATTCCTATTTTCATAGGTAAAGGAATTGAAGGTCCAAAACGCCTAACACTCTGGAATACTAGCCAATGCTTGCCAGCGCTTGCCAGGGCTCGCCAGAATCAGTGCCCAATGCTTGCCAGGACTCGCCAGAATCAGCGCCCAGCGCTTGCAAACTAGTGAGTAGCCTTGTGTGGATTTTCGGCTTGCTTGCATTTTTATGGAAATTTTCATTGAGGAGGTTTGATTTTACTCGTACATGATTGAATTCGAAAATGACCTTGAGGCCCATATATCACCCTTATTCTGGCTATATCCATATATTTAAGCTACTTTAAAAATCCCAAATGAACCCCCTTGAGCCTTTATCCCGTTTATTGTTAGCTGAGCTCGATTTTAGCTCTTATATCTTCATTATGTGTGAGGTGAGAGATTATGTTGTTAGTTGACGAGAAATGTGTGGGAAATCAATTGTGGGTTTCGGGTTTTAAGTTGCTCATTTAAAAAAAATATTTCAACACAAATCACGAAAAGTGATAAAGCTTGCGTTCAAGCAAAAAGCCTAATTCAAAAAGGTTAAGTTTGGTAAAAAGAAGCAAATTCAAATAGCTTCTATGTGTTGTGAAATAAAGTCGGAAAAGTGTGTAAATATACAAAAGGCTTTCAAATGGAAGTTTGGCAAATTGGGAAAGGTGAAGCGATTATAAGCTTCGGGTTTTAGAAATTAGGATTTTGTGTGTTATTGATCACGTTTGATCGTGTGTTAGCCACTATATCCAAATGTTCCATACCTTACCAAAGAGCCAACATTACAACCCATAATAAAAACATCGTTCGATTCTTGTTTGGTCATGTAAAATGGGCAATTTTGAGTTTCCGATTTGTGAAATCTTGTCGAGGGGCATGCATTGTCCGATTCGAGTGTATACACGTCCCATATAAAACACTTGAGCGAATTGAGCGAACACCCTCAAAACTCCATTTATGAGAAAGTCATCAATTTGGTTTTCATTTGAGAAAGAGTAATATGAGCAATGCTTGACGATAACGAGTTTATGTTGACAATTTCATCATATTAAATAGGATAAGCACAAGGATTTTTCTTTTTGCAAAATGCTCATTGCATGTACATTCTCGATTCTTTTCGTTGTTCGAGGACGAATAAACCGATAAGGGTGGGGTGGTTGTTTTGCATGTAATTGTGGTGTTTTTCTCGTGTTTTTAATTAGAATTTTATATTAATTTTAGTAGTTTTTAATCGTGTTTTGTTAGGTTATTCGGTAGTTTTTTTTTGTTTTATTATTTTCCGTGTTTCTTTTTGATTTTATATTTAATTTGGTTAAATGGGTTCAATTAATTTGAGGTTTGGTGAAATTCTTGGGTTTTTATGTTCAAAATTCATATTTTCATAGGTAAAGGCATTGAAGGTCCAAAATGCCTAACATTCTGGAATACTAGCCAAGGCTTGCCAGGTCTTGCCAGAATCAGTGCACAGCGCTTGCCAGGATTCGCCAGAATCAGCGCCCAGTGCTTGCCAGGACTCGCCAGAATCAGCGCTCAGCGCTCTCCAGAGATTGCCAGGACTCACCAGAATCAGCGCCCTGCGCTTTCCAAGGCTCGCCAGAGCTCACCATAATGCAAATCCGGGTCAAACTTGGTCAAATCCGGGAATTTCAAGACTCTAAGGCTATTTTGGCCCATTTAAACCAAATTAAAACTAGTATAATAGGACCCAACTCTCATTTTGTAGGACATCTCACATTTTACCAAACTCTTGCATGGGTTAGGGGATAATTTGCTCTCTCTAGTTCTTTGATTTTAATTTTCAAGCAATTCCTTGGGTTTGTAAGCCTAAGATGAATTCAAGTACTCCCTTAGATTTTTATTTTGATGCAATTTAATTCAAGCTTGCTACTCTCTC
This sequence comes from Phtheirospermum japonicum, assembly GCA_014905375.1. Taxonomy (NCBI): domain Eukaryota; kingdom Viridiplantae; phylum Streptophyta; class Magnoliopsida; order Lamiales; family Orobanchaceae; genus Phtheirospermum; species Phtheirospermum japonicum. Next base: position 357,963 of record BMAC01000244.1, read on the forward strand.
TATTTCAAGTAAGCTTTCTTTTACTTCCATGCTTTGTTCTTCAATTTCATGCATGTTCTTCTATTTTATGCCTTTTGCCTTAGATCTTTTATTTCTTTCTTGATCTTGTGAATCTTCCATGGAATCTAGATGAGTGACACGTCTAGATCATAGATTGAGTCCTTGATCATTTTTATTTCAAGTATTTGATATGCTTTATTTAGGATTTTATTCTCATGCATTGTTTCATGCTAAATCTTAGATCTATGCTTTGCTGCTTGTTATTTCTCGTAAAGTCTTAAACTTTGATGTCAATTATCATTGCTTTATCCATTCATGCTTTAAATCTTTGTAAGTTTTCATTATTCAAGTTTTTATGTTCATGCAAACATGGTTGTACTTTGTGCTTTCATGCTTGTACTTGATGAAACATTGCTTGTTATTGCTTAATTTTCATTGTTGCTTGCATTTTTATATTCGAGGCATACGACGTGACATCCGACAAACTTTCAATTTCATTTCCTAGTTTAGTATAAATAGTTTAATATCTTTATTTTCATTTTCCTTTTATTTCTTCAAGCTACAAACACTTTGATTCGTCAACTGAATCAATTCCCGACAATATCAAGCCAAATGAACTTTTATTTTTCGAAACCACTAAAAACTACAAAACATTTGTTATGATAAAGCATCGAAAGGCTATAAATTATATGATCCAATTGAGAATAAAAGGAAGCTTAGTCGTGATTTTGTGTTTGACGAAAAGAGTTCTTGGGACTGAAGTACTCAAGATAAGGAGCAATATACATTTTACCCTTTTGAGCCTATTTTAAAAGAGTTCGAAGAAGAGCCGATGGCCCTTGAGTCCTACATCGCCAACCCCTTGTGATCAACCTTCATTAGAAAGCGAAAGTCCAAATAGTGAAAGACCTCAAAAGACAAGATTGTTGAGAGAAATTTACTAGCTCAATCAAAATTTAAGCTTGTTCTGATTGCTTGCTGATACTGAGCCCATAAACTTTACAGAGGCGTCAAAGAGTCAAAAGTGGAAGAAATCCATAGATGATGAGATTAGTGCAATTAAGAAGAATGAAACTTAGGAAACTTCTTCTCTTCCTTAAGGGCAACGATCCATTGGAGTTAAATGGGTTTACAAGGTGAAAAAGAATTCAAAAGGAGAGATAGAATGATACAAGTCAAGGATCGTAGTCAAAGGATACAAACAAAAGGCTGGAATTGACTATGATGAAGTTTTTTCCCCTGTAGCTCGTTTGTAAACCATTCATTTTTTGATCTCATTAGTAGCAAAAAAGAAGTGAATAATTCATTAAATGGACATGAAATCGGCATTTTTGAATAGAGTCACTAGTACAAAAACTGGATTCTAGAATAGACATTCTAGAACGCCTCAGGAGGTGACGTTCTAGAATGTCAGGCGGTGGCATTTTTGTAATAAAAGTGTCACATACCAGACGTCTTTTTTGAAGATGTTCTGGAAAGTTGGATATCTAGAACGTGACTAAAAGACGTTCTAGTATATTGGATATCTAGAACGTCTTTAAAAAAGTCGTCCTGGTATTTTAAATATCTTGAATATCTTTAAAAACGACGTTCTGGTATATTCAATATCTAAAACGTCTTTAGAAACGACGTTCTGGAAAGTATTATTCAGAACGTCTTTAAAAAGGCTTTCTAGTATGTCATATTATTTCTGGATTAAAATATACCCACAAAATTGATTTTTCTGAATAAAAAATAAACCCAAAAATCCTTTGATAGGTTAGACCTGGATTGGGGTATATCTGGTTTGAGATAACCTAGGAAAAAGAAAGGAAGTCAGGCCGGCTCAATCCTAGGCAAGGTCTGACCTGGTCTCCTTAGAGACAGAGCAGATGTTGGAGAGAGGATTACCACGGCTCAGGAATTATCTTGACCTGGTAAGGGTTTCCTATGAAATAACCCTTAGAGAATTGCATCAAGGCTGACTTGATGTCCTGACCTGGAATAGAAAGGGAGAGCAGGATCAGGGCAGACCTAGCATCCTGACCTCCACTGAGGGGACAAGGGGGACCACCTGTCAGATTTTGTTGCTTAACGACCTCTGATTCGTGGCCTTTATTTTCGAGATCCCGGAAGGGGTCCCCACTGAGGAAAACTATAAATACCTCAGCACCAAGGCTGAGATAGGTATGTCATTCCTTGTGCATTCCTTGCTTTGTTCACTAGAAACACTCTATACGCTTTCTGACTTAAGCATCGGAGAGGTTTCCACCGGAAAACCTCCGATGGCCCTTTTCTGACGTGTTTATGTGTGTAGGTCGGTAAAAGCGCAAGGTTCAGGCGTTGTCATAATTTTTGGGTGAAACAATTGGCGCCGTTTGTGGGAATCGAACCCATGACCACATGGAAGCTCTGCCGATATTCTTTTCTACGACTGTTATCGACAGTTGAAACCAGATGTGGAGTTGGAGGAAGTGACAACTTCATTGGCGGAATTTGCGAGGGGAGCCCTAAAACCTTTGGGAGCAGTTAGGCTCTTGGTGACACTAGGAGAAGAGCCATATAGGGTGACTAGAACGGTACGATTCCTGGTAGTCGATGCGCCGTCCTCATACAACCTCATGCTAGGACGATCATCCCTAAGCCAGTTCCAGGCAGTAATCTCCGTATATCATATGAAGATAAAATTTCCGGCGGAGGATGGAATGGGCGAAGTCAGAGGTGACCAGTATGCGTCCAGGCAAACGTATGTCGAGTGCATCAGACGCAACAAGGAGAAACGACAGAATAAAAGAGCCCGGGTAGAAAAAGCAAACCCAGACCTGGCTTAGAGAGAAGAAGGAGTGATGATGGTAGAGATGATCCCAGGGGATGATAGCCGAGTCCTCTGCGTGGGGACAACCCTCAGTCCCGATGTGTTGATAGATTAGGTAGCCTTATAACGGAATAATCCGAATATATTTGCCTGGTCTCCCCAGGACCTTGTCGGGATTGATCCAGAGGTGGCTGAGCATCATCTCAATATTAGCCCTGCAATAAAGCCATTCAAGCAAAAGAATCGCAATTTTGGGCCTGAGAAGGAAGCCATCATTGAGGCAGAGGTAGACAAACTCTTGAAAGATGGGCACATTCAAGAAATACAGTTTCAAGAATGGCTCTCCAATGCAGTCTTGGTGCCAAAGAAAGAGGAAGATTGGCGGATGTGCATAGACTTCCGCAACTTTAACAAGGCTTGTCCCAAGGACCATTATCCGTTGCCAAGGATAGACCAGCTGGTCGATTCTACTTCGGGTTGTGAGCTCCTGAGTATGATGGATGCCTCGTAGGGTTATCACCAAATCCGATTGGCAAAGGACGACCAAAAGCGTGTCAGATTTATAACTCCAAAAGGAACGTATTTCTATGTGGTCATGCCATTCAGACTTAAAAATGGGGGCGCCACATACCAGCGATTGGTGGACAAGATGTTCAAGCATCAGCTCGGGCGGAACATGGAGGTTTATGTGGATGACATGTTGGTAAAAAGTGTGAAGGCGACTTCGCATGTGAGTGACCTGAAGGAGACCTTTGACACCCTAAGGGAATATAGAATGAAACTCAACCCCAATAAATGTATGTTTGGGGTAAGAGCTGGAAAATTCCTGGGCTACATGGTCACAGAAAAGGGGATCAAGGCCAATCTGGAAAAAGTACGAGCTATCATGGAAATGCAGGCACCTAGGAACGTCAAAGAGATGCAATGTCTGGCTGGTCGAATCAATGCCTTGAGTAGATTCGTTTCACGATCAGCTGAGAAGAGCTTGCAATTTTTTCAAGCCCTTCGAAAGAATGCTAAATTTTAGTAGAGCAGTGAGTGCGAAGATGCGTTTAGAATGCTAAAGGAACATCTGGCTAACATGTCCTTACTCACAAAGCCAATCCAAGGAGAGCCTCTAATTTTATACTTGTCTGTCGGGCAGCAAGCTGTCAGTTCTTTCCTTCTTAGGGAAGAGGGCAAGGTACAGAGGCCGGTCTACTATTGGAGCAAGGTATTGCACGATGCATAGATTCGGTATGTAGAAGTGGAACGAGCGATGCTAGCTCTGGTTGGCATAGCTCGCAAGCTGCGACAGTATTTTCTCTCGCACAATATAGTAGTACAGACCAACTTACCATTGAAGGCCATAATGGACAAGCCAGGAGCGTCAGGAAGACTGGTCTAGTGGATAATCGAACTCAGTGAGTTTGATATTGTATTAGAGGCTAGAACATCCATCAAAGCCCAAGCACTGGCTGACTTTATGCAGGAAATGACCAACTCTTCCGAAGATAAAAAAGAATGGATAATTTTTATGGATGGCTTAGTAGGAAATCAGGGTTGCGGAGCAGGAATAGTGTTAATTGACCCGGCAGATGTGGCCACTGAGTACGTGATACGGCTGAACTATGCTCTGTCCAATAATGCAGCCGAATATGAGGCCCTCCTGAGAGGAGTTCAAATGGCAAAAGACTTAGGAGCAGAGCAGGTATGCGCAAAAGTGGATTCACAGCTTGTCTGCAGACAAATAAGTGGAGACTTTGAGAATAGGGAAGAAAACATGTAGAGATACCTAGCCCAGTTTAGGGAACTGGCCAAGGATATGAAGGCTTTGAAGGTCCTTCAAATTCCCAGAGAAGAGAATGGGAGAGCAGACTATCTGGCTAAGATAGCCAGCTCAGCTGTGGATTGCCAAGAAAGGGTGATCACTTTGTTAGTGGCAGCTAGGGAATTCAGGACAGAGCAAGTGTGCTCGGTATTTGAGAGAAAGGACTGGTGCTCCCCCATCAGAACATATCTGGAGAAGGGAGAGTTGCCAGAGGACTAGAAAGAAGAAGTGAGGGTAAAAACCATGTCCGCACAATTTTGTCTGATTAAGGGAGACCTATTTAGAAGGGGGTTCGGGCCCCTTTTACGATGTCTTAGCCCAGAAGAAGGTACTCACGTTCTTAGAGAAGTCCATGAGGTATGCTGTGGCAATCACATGGGTGCCAGAGCCCTATCAAGAAAGGTCTTGCGAGCAGGTTACTTTTGGCCACAACTGAGAAGGGAAGCGGAGAATTTTGTTAGGGCTTATGACAAATGTCAGAAAAACTCGACTTTAATACACAAGCCTGCAGAAGAGCTCATGAAGATGAGCTCTCCTTGTCCATTTGCCAAATGGGGAATCGACCTGGTTGGTCCTTTCCCCAAAGCCCCTGCCCAAAAGAAGTTTTTGATAGTAGCCATCGATTATTTCAGCAAGTGGGTAGAAGCTGAAGCCTTAGAAAAAATTACGGAGGATGCGGAGATGAGATTTTTGTGGAAGAATGTAGTCTGTCGGTTTGGCATTCCTAGAATCTTGATTTCAGATAACGACATCTAGTTCATGGGCGCCATAATCAAGGCCTGGTGTGTTAAAACGAAAATTGATCAGCACTTCACGTCTGTCTACCATCCGCAAGCCAATGGACAAGTTGAAGTGACCAACTGTATCCTCGTACAAGGAATTAAAACACGTCTGGAGAAGGTAGGAGGCAGATAGGTTGACGAGCTCAGTTCAAATCTGTGGGCAAACAGGACTAATCCCAAGGAGAGCGCTGGGGAAATGCCATTTAGTCTGGTTTACGATGGACGCTGTGGTCCCCGCCGAGATGAGTATTGAAACCCATAGAGTCCAAAACTTTGCGGAGGAGCAAAATGGGCTATTGATTCAAGATGCCTTGGATTTGGTGGAGGAAAAAAGGGAAAGAGCTGTTGTGAGGATGGAACATATTTAAGGAAGAATCAAAGCAGCTTATGATAAACCTGTGGTCAAGAGGCATTTTCAGGTAGGAGATCTGGTCTTAAGAAGAGCTGATTTGGGAAAAGCTAAAGGGAAGTTGAATGCTACATGGCAAGGGCCATTCCGGGTCACACAAATCTTGGCTGGTGGTGCTTACAAATTGGAAGAAATGGATGGGGTTGAGATACCTCGAGCATGGAACATTTCTAATTTACAAAAATTTTATGTGTAATTTAATTTTGCAAAGTTTATTTATAATAATAATGCAGGTTTATTTTTGTCTGCCAAATCGCGAATTTCTTTAAGCCAGGATTGGCTAAGGATGGATGCCCCATCTTCCTGACCTGATCGTCAGCTTAAGCCAGGATTGGCTAAGGGCGGATGCCCCATCTTCCTGACCTGATCGTCAGTTTAAGCCCAGATTGGGGCGGATGCCCCATTTTCCTGACCTGATTGTCAGTTTAAGCCAGGATTGGCTAAGGGCGGATGCCCCATTTTCCTGAACTGATTGTCAGTTTAAGCCAGGATTGGCTAAGGGCGGATGCCCCATTTTCCTGAACTGATTGTCAGTTTAATCCAGGATTGGCTAAGGGCGGATGCCCCATTTTCCTGACCTGATCGTCAGTTTAAGCCAGGATTGGCTAAGGGTGGATGCCCCATTTTTCTGACCTGATTATCAGTTTAAGCCAGGATTGGCTAGGGGAGGATGCCCCATTTTCCTTACCTAATTGTCAGTTTAAGCCAGGATTGGCTAAGAGCGGATGCCCCATTTTCCTGACTCGATCGTCAGTTTAAGCCAGGATTGGCTAAGGGCGGATGCCCCATTTTCTTAACCTGATTGTCAGTTTAAGCCAGGATTGGCTAAGGGCGGATGACCCATTTTTGTGACCTGATTGTCAGTTTAATCCAGGATTGGCTAAGGGCGGACGCCCCATTTTCCTGACTTAATTGTCAGTTTAAGCCAGGATTGGCTAAGGGAGGATGCCCCATCTTCCTGACCTGATCGTCAGTTTAAGCCTGGATTGGCTAAGGGCGGAAGCCCCATTCTCCTAACCTGATTGTCAGTTTGAGCCAGGATTGGCTAGATGGATGACTGCAAGAATTCCCTACCTGATCATCAGTTTAAGCTAGTATTGGCTAAGTCTGGATACTCGTGAAATGCCTGACCTGGATATTAACCTAAGTCAGGAGTGGCATAAGGCAGTTATGCATAAGATGCTCAATTTGAGTCGATACAGATCTTGCCAAAGGCGGATGCCTCAATTCTCTAGACCTGACGATATGTTCAAAATCCTTGATTGGCTAAAAACGTGAAAAACTCTACTTCACTTGATTTGATGGAACAAAAATAAGAATCAATTGAAGATTTTTGGAGAAAATACTCTTGCATTTATCATAAAATTCTGGCAATACAAAAGAAATTGCCTACGCCTTCTACACAGGCTGGCAAAATTGATTAACAATGCAGGAAATAAAACAGGAGAATAGAAAATTCAACAAAACCTCAGAGATATTTATCCATGCGAGGAAGAGGCCCTCCGATCAGAAGCCAAAACACGGCGGACACGCCACAACTCACGCTCAGTTTCGTGGTACCACTGGCGATACTTGTCAGCCCGCTCAGACATTGCATGAGCTTCACCGACAGCAATAGTCAACCGGTTCACTGACTCCATCAAGTCGGCCTTCTCCTACTACAACTGACGATTCAGTTGACGCAGCTCAGCCCACTCTCACTTATAGTGGCGTTTCTTCTATCTTTTCCTCCAGGAGGCGATACAGATAGCTGATCTTCTCCCAAAGCACAGTCAGTTTATCAGAAATCTTGAAATTTTCGACGAACAAAGAGATGTTCTTTCGTTTCAAAAAATCGAGCTCTTCAAGTAAGGAAGAAGAAGCCATTGCAGAAATTGAAGAAAAAATAAATCATACATGCACATATATAAAGAAAACAGAGGCATGTGCCAAGGAATAAAAAGTACTAGGGTTTCCGGAAAACCAGGAAACCCTAGAATTCTAAGAGTCATTACAGGACAAAAAAGTGCATTATTATTAATTAGAAAGTCTTTCAGTACAAACTCAGGAAAAAGACAAAAAAGTTGACCAGCCACACAGGCAAACAACAGGTATGACTGAAGAAAAACAAAAAGAGTTGTCCTAAAAGCCTAAGTCTCAGTATCCAGCTCAGCCTCTAGCTCTGCTGCCAACTGTTCCACGGCACCCTCAGATAAGGCACCTAGAGAAGCCTCACCCGGCAGCTTACCCAGACTTGCGAAGGTCGGGGAGGGAGAAGAGTCAGAAACGGCCAAAGCAAGAGCCTGGTCTGGATGAGACTGCTCAGGTGCAGGGGAACGAAGTTTGGAGAGGACGTGCTCAGCGAACTCGGCTACCCCGACAGTATGCAGACGATCTTGCTCTGGAGCATAAGTAAACGAGGTGGGCTCAGGAGGAGTCTTTAGAGGCAGCTTTCGATCAATGGGAGACCCGAAATGCTTTGAGGCCCATTTCTCTTGCTGGTCCAGGCCAAAATGATAATAGCATATGGCCTCCGGAATGAGCAGTATGTAAAGCTCCTTGGACCCAAGGAAGGCTTGCCGGGTCTGCTCCCTGGTTAGTTGGACCAACCTCAAGCCCTTCTTGGAGTTTAAGTACTCAGTCTCAAATCCTTCTCTGGCTTTCGCCAGAACCTCATCAGCAAGGCTCCTCGCTTCTGCTAGGGCCTCATCCCATGCCTTAGAACGCGCAGTCTCCATCATCTTTGCCTGGGCTCTCCTCACCTTGGCTAGTTCATCCTTCAGCTTGGCTATCTCATCCTTTTTCCCTGCTAGCTCACCCCTCTACTTCTTCAGTTCGATTCCTCGCTCCTTAGTTAGAGCCTTTAAGCGCTCCTTCTTCACGCGCAGTTCTTTATTTTCTTTGATCACGTCGAACTGGATCATAGATCTTGTAGCTCGAGTGGCCAAGAGGGCCTTCTTGGAGAGAGCCTGATTACGAGAAAGAGAGTTAATACTTGGACGAAAAATGTAAAGATGAAAGTTAAAGGAAGGAAAATTTACTCGCGCTTCGTCTTGGCACCAAGAATCCAAGAGCTCGCGATCACTACTGCAGAAACAGTATACGAAGGCGGCTGATTAACGGCGGTTCTTTAAAAACCGCCGTTAAATACTATTTTACGGCGGTTTTCCAAAAAACCGCCGTTAAATCGGTCATTTAACGGCGATTTTCATAAAACTGCCGTAGAATCATACATTTTACGGCGGTTTTATGAAAACTGAAATAATTGACGGGGTTTTTAAGAAAGAGCCGTGAATTAACAAGTGTTCACGGCGGTTCCTAAAAAACCGACGTTAATTAGTTCATGAGTTAAATATTGCAGTAGATTTAACGTCGGTTCTATTAGAACCGCCGTAAACAAGATGACATTTAACGATGGTTTCAGAAGAACCGACGTAGAATAGGAAGCTTCTATGTCACCGATCCTCGTCCTTATCAAGAAAAAATTTTGGGCCGTTGATCCGTGTCTCATCCGACGGTCTACATTGGCCATGTCATAAATAAAAAAATAAAAAGATTTTTTTTAATTCAGATAGAAAGGAACCGTCTAATCTAATTCACCTCTTCGATCCTCAGAGCTCGATTCTCATTCACCATGGCCTCTTATCGCGTCAAGGTAAACCCCTCTCCCCTTCATCTCACTTCCCAAAACCCTAACCTTAAACCCCCTTTTCTTCACTATCAGAGCCCTCACGATATCCACGATTCACGGTGGTTTCCAGCGCCCGAGTCCGCAGCCCGACATTCATTGGGCCCCACGGAACAATGATTTCAGAAACCCTAGTAGCGGCCTCCGTGAAGGTCACTGCAAGATCGACACTCGTCTCCTGCATAAACCCGTCGGCATTGATCTCATCTGCAATGGCTGCCAACATCATGTCCCCGGATCCCAAGAGCTCTCGATTTTGTGCCATTCCTGTCACTGTTTGTATGGTTTTCCTTTTATTTACGCGTGCCCTAATTCCCGAATTATTTATTTATTTTTGTCTTTAATCCGATATCCTTTGACAAATAATTAGGGTTCTGTGAACAAATATTAACTTCTTTTGGGAATCAAGAATAGCTTTCAAATTTAGTATCTGCTTTTCCAGGAATCTCAAGTTTAAATTCTTACTTTTACGCCACTTTATCGAAATTATCGTGCAAAGCCTGTTTTTATAGAAGCATAATTCATAGTTGTTAAGGTTCTTTTTCAGATAAATTCCAACCACTTGTATCTCCTGGGGTGTTATTTGTTGAGCTGGGATTGAAATTATTAAATTGTTGTTCGCATATGACTTTATACTTTATAGTGCTTAAATAACACGTCTTGTATGATTTATCAGCACCTCTGATGAAGTGTGCAATATACACCAGTCTTTTCTTGTCAAAGGTGCGTAAAAACATACGATACTATAGTTTACAACTATAGAAAAATGTTGAATTAAATATCACGTTTACACTTAAACTTATCCATATCCTGTGGATATTTTAAAACAAGAAACATTGATTTTAGGGTCATCGATCTCTATATCCTGGGACCTGGACTTAAGTTGATAGAACAAAATTTTCAAAAAATATAATTACGAAATTGATATTCATTATTTATTATTCATTTTTCATATATTCATTATTTTTCAGTAAAGATCAATATGAGCTAATGGTTTTTCATATATTCATTATTTTTCAGTAAAAATCACTGTGATGGGTAGAATTACACTGTCGTTGAAGCAATCACTGTGCTATTCAACTGATGCATCTTTTATTCAAGAATACTTTCTTTTGGAAGAGAAGGTAACTCTGGAATTTCTGTCGATCTTTGACAACCACTCGTACCCATCATATATGCAAGCGTGATGTGCTGGCGGCAAAAGAAYCAGACGACMAGATTRTAGACGTTGAYGTGAATCTAGATGACCCGCAGTTATGTGCGACCATAGCTTGCGATATCTAAAAGCACTTGAGAGCATCCGAGGTTCGATTTTATAGCCAACTTTCTCTTAAAATAGGACTTGTTGTCTAGGGCTATTTATCATTAACTATTTTTATGCATTGTTCAATGATTGATTTTGTTCATTTGATTCTAGGYAATGAAAAGGCCAGCCACTAACTTCATGGAAATGGTGCAAAAAGACATTAATGCCAGCATGCGTGCAATTCTGATCGATTGGCTTGTTGAGGTAACATTTCCTTTTTGGGATTCTTGTATTTTTGTTTTAAAATGTATTACTTTTATATGTTATTGTTAATAATATTATGTCTGGCATCAAATTCCAACCACAGGTTGCAGAGGAATACAGGCTCGTTCCCGACACATTGTATCTGACTGTTAACTACATCTATCGTTATATTTCTGGAAATTTAATGGATAGGCAGAGACTGCAATTGCTTGGAGTAGCTTGCATGATGATTGCATCGTAAGTTTCATGTTTCAATGTCTTATAGTGCTATTCTGATTCCACATATATTCTTGGCTGGAGGAAATAAAAGTCTTTAATATAATGTGTATTTTTGCAGAAAATACGAAGAGATCTGTGCACCTCAGGTTGAAGAATTCTGCTACATAGCTGATAACACATACTTTAAGGAAGAGGTATTATGTTCTCTCTTTGCCTCTGTATGTTCACTTTTGTTAGTTATTTTTATTTTACCTGCTCTGTAATTGCAACATCCTAAGAAGTTGAAAACTTTCAGGTTTTGCAAATGGAATCCAATGTTCTGAATTACCTCAAATTTGAAATGACAACCCCCACAGTTATATGTTTCTTGAGGTGATCTATTTAATTCGTACCCATCAATTGTCCCGTACTCTTCTGAATTAAGACGATGATGTTCATTTTCTATGTATTTTAATGTTTAATAGGAGATTCGTCCGTGCTGCACAAGGTCTTAATGAGGTATATTCTCTCTCAATAACCTCAAGGTTCCCATAAAACTGTGTGTGTGTTTTTGCGTATAAATAAAATGTGTACCGTCTACCTTTGCAGGCTCCTTTGCTGCAGTTGGAGTGCTTGGCCAACTATGTTGCAGAGTTATCTCTCCTAGAGTACAGTATGCTATGTTTTTCTCCATCGTTGATAGCTGCTTCATCGATTATCTTGGCCAAATTTATTCTTCTCCCTTCTAAGAGTCCCTGGATATGCAACGTTTTTTTTTTTAATATATATTATTCACATAATAGATCTCATAGACCATAAATGGATTCTTCTCCTGTTATAAATAAAATGCAGGACTCCACTTTGCATCATTACACGGGCTTTGCTGCAATAACCAAAATTCTAGTCTGCTAGCAATTAGGGAGAAATATAGTCAGCACAAGGTGACTTAACTTTCTACTATTCATAATGATAAAAATTAAGAGACTCTTCTTCTTTTATTTTTTTTTTAACTGAAACAATTTGCTTTGTTTGAATCAGTACAAATTCGTCGCGAATAAATATTGTCCGCCATCTATACCTTCAGACTACTTTGACAATGTAAGCAGCTAGTCTCACACCATATCGTGCATCCATTTCCAATGCATTTCTTTTCGTCAGCTCCGGTTGTTTGAGGCGTCCTGTGGTATCTTAGGAACATATGGTTTTGACAGTTTCTTTTATTTTATTTGAAGTAGTAGCTCAGTGTTTTATATCAAGACAGATTTGTTTTTTATTCTTTTTTTTCTTTTCCTAAAATTGGTTAGCTGCTAAAGTATCACTATTTGTGGAATATGTGCAGAGTTTGAAGAGGAAGAACCAAAACCCACTCTATGAAGCTTTACAGAAAGTCAAAGAAGGTAGCTTTAATCTGTTTGTCATGAATGAAAAAGGCCTATTTTGTTTTTCTTATTTGTTTGTTAATTCCTTCACGGTGGTGAATCAAGAATCGTTTATATAAACGTGGGTTCATTCAATTAGATAATTTTATTTTCATTTTTCTTGAAGATGGATTTATAGTTTTGATCAGATGAATGATTTTTATTTTTTTATTGGACAGAGTTGATGCTTTTGGGGTTCATATCTCTATTATTGACTGTATTTAAAGCTTGTATAGTCAAGATTTGTGTGCCTCCTGGTACTATGACCCTTTTACTACTGTGTTCGTTGCCTTCCGAACATTCCAGCAGAGAAGAAGAATCGTACGCCAGTGCCTATAATCACCGCTTGCTCGCTGAAGCTGCTGCTTGAGGTTATTGTGCTGCAAAGGTTAGTTTATCTTTATTTTATTTATTTTTTTAGTATATAGTTTTATTAGCATATTCTAAGTTGTGGCACTAATTGTGAATTTTGCTTTACATAATAAAAGCTGCAGCGAATCTTCCCAGTGGATATGTTGAAAATAATGAATTAGATGTTTTGAGATTTAAAGAAAAATAGAGAGAGAAATTAATCAACAATGCCACTAGTCAGAGTAAGATTTTCACAAAGACCAAAATGATGTTCAATTGTTTGCTCCGTCAGAGTCATTTGTTATTTGGCAAAGAAGTGTTTGTATTTCTTGTCTTAGTGTGGAATTTTATCAGTTCATTTGTGTTAGACATTATGATATGGTACTTTTTTTTTCTTTTCTTTCAACACTTTAGAATATTTGAACCGATTCTTGTCTATTTCGTAGTCCTTTTGTTTTACATGGTTTGTTTCTGTTAATAGAACCGAGTATGGATTATGGTATTTGCAAGCTGTCCCTCGGCCGTCGGGCCCGCGGGAAGGTTGACGAAACAGAGAGTTAAAGCTGAGAAGGTTGCCAAGGAGAAGCTTGGCGCCCAACTTGACATTATCGCTTTTATTAAGTACTAAATTTCATTAATAGATAGATTTTAAGTGATAACTCCTTGTATTGGTTGTAATTTGAATTATTTAATTGTAGAGTGATTAATATTTAGAAAAGAGATATAAAAATAATGAATCTCAAAAAATTGGTGCACCTGCTTTCATTATTTTTTTTAATTTTCTTAATACTTTCTAGAAGGTATTTTCAAGAACCGCCGTAAAATGTCAGTTCTGGAAAACAGACTTTCTAGAAGGTATTTTTTAAAAACCGCCGTTAAAAGTGATAATTTCGAAGGCGTTTCAAAAACCGCCGTCGAAAGTATCTAAACTACGGCGGTTCAAAAACCGCCGTTAAATCCCTAAAAAACCGCCGTTAATTTATGATTTTTTACGGCTGTTTTTAAAAACCGCCGTAAAATTTAATGGCGGTCGATACAACGGCGGTTCAAAAAACCGCCATTAAAAACCTCTAAAAACCGCCGTTAAATCACTATTCTGCAGTAGTGGATCATTCATCTTCTCTAGGTCTTGCTGGTCCACCGGTAGCATTTGCCTGTGCTTATATTGGAGAGCTACCTCTCCTGAACAGTTGAGGACCGGATTAATGGGAGGAGGAGTGCTGCGAGTGATTGGAGAAGAGGTCGTTAGAGCACGACTGCCCTGAGCTACACGTGGCCTCTTGGCCAGAGTAACGACATCCTCTTCGGATTCAGAAGAGGGGCTCCTAGCAGCTGTAGCATGAGGTGGCAGCTGCGAAGGGCTGGAACCTGGAGCTTGGGAAGGGCTGGGGCCCCGTGTTTGGAAAGGAGCGGAATTCTGGACCGGGACAGACGACGAAGGACCCACTTCTTAGGCAACTGTTTCTGGAGTCTCCTCTGTGGCGGCAGTAATCATCTGGCGCATCATCCTATCTGATAAGAGGAAAGGAGAGAGAGTTAAGATTTAAGAAAAGTAAAATACAGAAAGACAGACCAGGATGAAAAGAATTTTACCAATCTCCTTGGTTAGGGGGCCCGTTTCTAATCGCTCGTTAAAGAAATCCAGAACGAAAGGGAGAATGAGATCGGTCACATGGAGGGGATTCCCATTAAGGGTGGAGATGATTTTTCGCAGGCGAAGAGATATGTCTGCGGTGGCTAGGTGGCGATAGGAGGGTAGATTATTAATGGGCCTAGGGTCAAAACCCCAGTCCCCATCACAGTAAACAAAAAATAATTTCTTCCTCCAAGCTTTGTTGGAGGAAGGGAGCCCATGCAGGAAATGAACTCCAGGTCTGGCGCTGAGATAGAAGCAGCCAGCGTAAGAGCTCTTGGCCTGGTAGAGATGGTAGAAGGTCTGAGCGGTGGGGTCCAGACCAGCATACCGCATGGCCAGATTGTAGCACACTATGATCCTTAAAGAATAGGGGTGAATTGGAAAACTGGGATTTTGTACATGGAGGCGATTTCAAGCATCAACGGGGTCACCGGAAGATGCAAACCCACCTGAAACTGATGGATATAGAAAGTCAACCAGCTGGCCGGCGCCTGAAATGCCAGAATGCCCGCCGGAGGGCGGTAGGGGTCGAATTATTCAGGGAACTTGTATTTATGGTGTAGCTCCTCCATAGATCTATCACTAAGAATGAAGGTGACTTTGGGGTGATCGGGGATCGGCGAAGGATATTCTAAACCCCCTGAAGAAGAAGAGATGGACTCCGTGGCCGCAGCAGGGGAAGCCGGCGGAGATGAGAGGGTTAGCGCCGACGGAGAAGGAGGAATAGTTGGAGGAGCATCGGGAGGAGAAGAAGATGATGACATTACCGAAAATTTAAAGAGAAAGGACGAAGAAGGTACCTGGTTTATAAGGGTTGCCGGAAAATTTGAATCTGGAACTTGCAGGAGTACTAGAGAGGAGAAGAAGCTCGAGAGTTTTTGACAAAGTGAAAATGTGAAAGTGAGAGAGAGGGAGAGTCCAGCAGGAATAAAAGGCAAGTGGATAAATTCAAAAAACGACAATCGAGGAAAAAGCGGGATTTGATGGGATCCCCGCATTTAATGCGTGACAGATGAACAGTACCCTAGGCAGTGAGCTGGAACGCCAACTGACCTAGGGTAGGTCACACGCCCCTGAATTGTCAGAAGTACAGTACTTGGAAAGACGCGTGGGTATGGCAACCGTTTCGAGATATGGGCCGACACCACTAATGCCAATGATTAGGCCTGATCGTCAGGTGGATTTTTAGGGAATCGTGCGAGTACGAGAAATAAGAAGAATGTGGGACCACATTTATTTGAAAAGGTTTTGGAGTTTTATAGCTCTACCCCAACTATTTCGGGGGGAGGAGTTGATAGGTCAAACCCGGATTAGGGTAGATCTGGTTTGAGATAACCTAGGAAAAAGAAAGGAAGCCAGGCCGGCTCAATCCTAGGCAAGGTCTGACCTGGTCTCCTTAGAGACTGAGCATATGTTGGAGAGAGGATTACCACAGCTCAGGAATTATCCTGACCTGGTAAGGGTTTCCTATGAAATAACCCTTAGAGAATTGCATCAAGGCAGGCTTGATGTCCTGACCTGGAATAGAAAGGGAGAGCAGGATCAGGGCAGACCTAGCATCCTGACCTCCAATGAGGGGACAAGGGGGACCACCTGTCAGATTTTGTTGCTTAACGACCCCTGATTCGCGACCTTTGTTTCCGAGATCCCGGAAGGGATCCCCACTGAGGAAAACTATAAATACCTCAGCCCCAAGGCTGAGATAGGTATGTCATTCCTTGTGCATTCCTTGCTTTGGTCACCAGAAACACTCTATACGCTTTCTGACTTAAGCATCAGAGAGGTTTCCACCGGAAAACCTCCGGTGGCTATTTTCTGAAGTGTTTGTGTGTGCAGGTCGGTAAAAGCACAAGGTTCAGGCGTTGTCATAATTTTTGGGTGAAAGACCCTTATCCACAGATATGTCTTCTTCTCGTCTGCTCCGCCGATTTAACCCCCTCCCACCATTCCCAACCACCACCAGCCATCAATTTACAATCGCCACCACCAGAGGCAATCATCAAATGAAATCCAAACCAAAAGCTATAATTCTCCCCCAATCTCCTCCAAGTCATCCCCCAAAAGGCCTTGGAACCCTAGGAATACGATGATGTATGTAAAAATCCGAAATACATAGGGTATTTAAATTTTTTCCATGTCTTGGGCAACAAGAAACCCTAAAAATGCGTCAAAAACGCATTTCCAGCGTCGAGCGTCGATCGACGCGGTCCGGATCGATGCAACAAAGACTTCCTTGTGCTGAAACTAGGTAACCTAGTGTCAATCAGAATACCCTATGTCGGCAGGGCATCGATCGACGCGAGCAGATCTCGGCAGCCAGTGTCGGGAGAACTCGGACACTGGGTAACCCAGTGTCAGCCTGTTACCCAGTGTCAGCTTAAATACTTCAAATCGAGGCCCATTTTCGCTGAAAATCCACTCATAAGATCACACTCGACTATGTCCAAACCATAAATCTTCAAAACACCTAAAATAAACATAAAATTAATTAATTATAATCAAAATATGATAAAATAAGTTGGAGATAAGAAAATACAAAAATATGCTCAATCTATCCAACTTTCACCGAAATCAACAATAAAAATGAACTAAAATACTAACTAAAATAAATATAAATCAATGTTAATCAACTACCCCACACTTTATTTATTCGTCCTCGAACAAACAAAACTTCAAAGATAAACTAGAATAAGAATAAGCTCAAGCAAGGAGTCGTGTCGTGCTACATATTTAATTTTGAAACTATAGATACATGTCACGCAACTTCAAAGACTCCACCCTTATTACGTTGTCGCCTCAAAATCAAATTCATGCATTCTCATAAAGGGTAATATATATGGGTGTACGCTCAATGCACTCAAGTGTTTTCTGCATGGGACGTGTATATGCTCAAATCATACATGCACAATAAATAAGAACTGAAAATCAATCTATTTTCAATCTCATATTAAGTGTGCTATCATCAAAGAATAGGAAAAGGTCTTTTCGGGTTGTAATGTAAGTCTCTTTGAACAGGTATGGAATATATAAGTCGTGTGGCTAGCTCATGATCTAACATGATCAATAACTCACCAAACTATTCTAATCATGAAGCTAATTTCTTCGCCTTATTCAAATGAAACCTCACTTAACTCATAACGTAGCTAGCTTAGGCTATTTCTCAACTCGCAAACTGTAAACTGACTTTTTGCTCGAACCACTTAAATGATTTAGAAGCTTATGATATGCTTCTTGTTTCAAACATAACTCTTGCCTCTTAAACATTAGGCTTCATAATGAAATAATCAACAAAACACAAGCCTTTATAAGCATAGGAAACTACTCAACTAGAATCACCATCCTTCTTATTCTTTATTATTATTATTATTATTATTATTATTATTATTATTATTATTATTATTATTATTATTATTATTATTATTATTATTATTATTATATCCCCCTTTTATTCTTTTTTATGGGGTCTTTTTTTTTTAAGGATGGTGGTCCTCGATATTATTAAAAAATCATAAATCCCTGATAAAATTTCCAAAACACAAACAACCAATAAAATAACTAACTCCTACCCCACGCTTTTAATGATTGTAGGAGTCAACTCATAAACACTCATGGCTAATGAAAATAGATTATTTGGCTATGAGGGGCTCATTAGGAATCTATAGTGGCTAATATATATGGATATGGCCGGAATAAGGTTTTTTCTCTTTGCCTAATCTTCACGTTCAAATTCAACTACACACAGCGACTTCAAAGAAATTTTAAAACAGAACTCACTCAAGTACATGCAAAGATGATAAACACTCAGGCTACTCACAGGCTTTTGCATGAAAAAGTTTTTGAATTGACGCTACTTTTAAGGTTATGCGAAATTAATTGCGTCCAAGTACCATTTTACAATATGTAAATAATAATTTTGAAAAATCTTATGCACTTATACCCGCTCAAAAGACAAGAACTTCAAATCATACTTAGCTAACTTCGACAGGCAAACCAGAAAACACAATCAAGCACAGAAATATTGATCAATCACGTAAAATATTAGCTACTACAAAGCCACGAATTCAAATTGCACATTTATAAACAAAAATTATACTCAACCATCCCCCCCTTTAAAAATTCGGCAATCTTCTGAATGCCATAAAGATATAGAAAAACCAATCAAAAGAGGAAAGGAGTAAAAAAGCGTCCCTCAAAAATTAAATAGTTGAGCTACTCCAATAAGCGTAGTGCAAACATCCTTCGTCTTGAATCTCGTGATCGAAAATGTCTTGAAGAAAAAACTAAAAAGACAAAACAAATGAACAAAAACAAATTAACTAGTAAAACTTAAAGAAGAAGAAAAGAAAATGAATACTTGGGTTGCCTCCCAAGAAGCGCTTGTTTAACGTGGAAAGCTCGACGCCTTCTACGAACGATGCTATCCCGGATCCAAAAACAATTGACGATTGTGCCACACCTTAGTGTTCTCCAAGAGTAAGAGCGAGCAATTTAAATCACCAAGGAGAGCACGGAAAGTAAGTCGTAGAACAAAAACACCAATTCGCTTTGGAGGTCAAAAAAGCGAATAGTTGATCATCACGAACATATCAAAAGTAGATTGGGGCACGGGGCGATCCTCTAACTTTGGAAAAACTAGTAAGTCCGTCGAGAAAATGGCAAATCCCTCAAATATCACGAACTTCTTCTCTTCGCTGACGTCCCCCTCAACGTTCTCAAAATTATTAATACTAAATTCGGGCATAGCGGAGGGAGAATTTCCTCGAATACCTTGACCACCATCTCCGTCTCAATATCGATCAATGCATCGGGTGGCACAGTATGAGGCTCAACAATCTCATCTCTCCCTAATAACTCTTCTACCGCTTCAAAATTTAGAATCAACAAAGGGTCGGGTGGAACGAATTGGGGTTCAATATTCTCACCCTTTTCTAAATTGGGCATCACAACACCTCCATTATCATTGAGCTTGAGTGGACGTGAATCTCCAACATTGCTTGTGTTCTACAGTGGCAAACACCTCCTCATCATCATCCTTTAAGTCCTCAAAAAGCGCAAGAGGGGCGATCTCTACCATATCCCTAATTTCATCCTCCGTATGCATCTCTTCCAAAGTCGGCTCCATCACATTATCCGCATAAACATTGAGAAAGCTCGAATTCGTAAGATCCACATTAATCTCCAATGGAAATACCTCAACATTCTCATCTAAAGTTTCATCGATTAGCACAGGGGAAACGATCTCAACCAATTCTTCAATAACCTCCTCCTCACAAATTTCTCCCAAACGATCGTCCACACTCAATTCCTCTACATCTATGGTGGGCTCAAGCACATCAGAAATCGGTACCTCATCCCCTCATTCAATAATTTGGCTAAATTAGCCCTTATTTGACTACACATCATCTACATATTCTTCATTCTTTGACGTGTAGGCTCACAACTTTGACGTATAGACTCAACAATTTGATGTATAGACTCAACAGGATCATCTTGAAAACTAGTGCTCTCAGCTTCATGATCTTGCTTCCCCAACATTAATTGATCATTTGGTTGGTAGTCTTCATAGCTCGGGTAGGATGGAATTGAGTTGGGAGGGGAATAAGGTTCATAACTCGGATATAAAGAACTAAAGTCGAGTGAAGCATACGAGTCATATCCTGTTTGATAACACGGTGGTGTTGATGGAGCGTTTGAAGGTTCAGAACTCTCTATTTCGGCTAGTAGGGGTATGAACTCTTTATGAAACATTTCCTTGACTAAATCCTCGAGATTCTGGTAGTCGGTATTGATCGACGAATTCTCGACGCTCTAAGTTTCAGAATCGTCTCCGTAAGAGTACGGAGCCGGTTGTAGGGCGGCGAGTTCTTCCCGAGTCGTGTCTCTCGAGGATGGATGTTATCGGCTTTCGGTTTCTTAATTGTTCTTA
>BMAC01000244.1:393887-484037 GCA_014905375.1 Phtheirospermum japonicum
TTATCGTCGAGTTCTACGAAACTAATTTAAACTAAGAAAGCAGTAGTCATTGTTCGGTTTTGAGTTTTACGACTAAGATTTATATTGAAATACAAGATTTAAAAACATTGAAAATGAAAAGAAAATTAGAGCTTATTTAAAAACGATCAATCTAAACTAATTAACTAATAAAACTTATAATTTAAATTAGGGAAATGGAGGGAAAATTAAAGTCAAACTTATTTGAAAAGGTCAACATTAATTTAATAAAATTTAAAGTTCTAAAAGGAGAATTATATAAAGCTTCTAAAAATTTAAAGATTGATCTAACAACTTAACAACTTAAAAGCATAAGTTCAAAAGCTAGAAAGTTGAAAGATGAAAATAAGAGTTTTGATGATTAATTAAACAACTAAACTACGATCAAACATCAACACACAATTAAATGAAATAACAAGGAAATAAARCTATATTAATGGAAAGAGTTTACYAAACTAAGGATTCCACAAAAGCTTGAAATGGAAAGCTTGAAAGCTTATTCACAAAAGAAATCTAAAACGAGGCTTCAACAATCTTAACTAATGAAGATCTAATACTAAACTAAACTAGTAACTAATTACTAACTAATTTCTAGAATTTTGCTTGATTAAAATGAAAAGGAAAAGATTTGGTTATGGTTGGAGGAGCTTCCTGGGAGAGAAGGGTCCTCAGCTGCAAGTTGTCCAAAATGAAAAGACGTTGCCTTGGTTTTAATATTCGCAGGGGCAAAATCGTCCAAAAACAATAAAAAATCTGCTTTTCGGTCGATCGACTATAAAGCAGTCGATCGACTGGCAGTCGATCGGTCAATTCGGCGGTCGATCGACTGCTCTGTCCAAAACGGCAAAAATCACTAGAATCCAGTCGATTTTGGAGTTCCAGTTGATCGACTAGAAGGACAGACGATCGACTGAACTCCAGTTGGTCGACTGGATTGTTGCACCCGGCTCGATTTATCGTTCTTTTCACGTCTGCCGGTTTATCGAGCCTTGTCCGTTGCACTTCCTTGCTTGTCCGTCCATTCCCGAGTCGAGTGAAAACAATCCCAAACGAGCGTGGGCCCCGCTTGGATGTCCTACGGCCAAGAAAAACGAAAAAGTGAAAAACTACGAAAACTAATATTAAAACGTACAAAAACTACAAAAACCTAGAAATTACGAAAAACAGCCCACTCGACTCCTAAAACACCTAAAATCAAGCAAAACACACGCAACGTGATACAAAAACGGTAAGAAAATATGTACAAAATCGTGCAAATCAGGTATCATTCCATTGTGGCTCATCGTCAAATGGTACTATGCATTCATTCTCCAAATGTCCTCAGCCTCCACAACAATCAAAAACTACATTGGATACGTAGAACTTACACATGGGTTTATCCTATATTTCATCCCATGTTTGCAAGGAATCAAGCTCTTGCCTCAACCATTTCTTTGCTTGATCTCTTAGTTGAAAAGGGAAGAGTCTCATCCTCACTTGGTCCCTAGTAAGCCCGAGAAGCGGAGAATCCTGGGTGATGTACTCGAACTTTTGAATGAATTTTAGCGCATCCTCGTTCCGAAGCCCATAGAAAATCGGAAGATTCTTTTGGTCATACTCGTCAAGAAAGTAATTCTTCATCGCGGTGCTCAATGGAATGGCCAGTCAAAGGACACGACGCCAATCGAACGGTGGTATCTCGTATGGGTAAGACATTTTTTAATTTTTTATAAATTTTTTAATATTTTTTTTGAATGAAATAAAATAAAATAAAAAAATTCGATTTTTTTTTTTGAATTTTTGATTTTTTTTTTCTTTTTTTGAAAAACGGTTTGATAAATCTTGGGTTTTGGTTGTAGACGTACCTTGCAAACACAAAACTAAAGCACAAGATTAAACGCACCGGTGTAAAATAATAAAAACAAATAAAACGAAAAATCACAAATAACTATTAAAGATAAACAAAATGAAAATAAAAACACAAATAAGGATAACGAAGAGCAAACAAAAAATTCACAACCTTTAATTTTCCCTGGCAACTACGCCAAAATTTTGATTCGAACTTTTGTGTACCAACTTATAAATATTTGTCAAATTTTAAAAGCTCGCCCGCAAGAGAACGGGATCGCGTGTAGGTTGATAAGTTGACTCAAGTCGTCTCTTAAGGAAAACTAAATTCAGAAGTGTTTCTTGTGTTTGTCGTTCTCGAATAAGAAATAAAAATAAAAATCATCTAAACACATAAAACCAAGACTTTGAATTGAACGAAGAACAATAAAAATTGAGGGTTTTGAAAAGTTTTAAGAATCAAGGGTTCTAGAGCTTCGATTCGTCTCCACGATCTCTTGGGAAAATCCCAATTGATGGTTCACGATGATTCTATACTCTTGACCCGTTAGATCTAGCCAATAAATCTCATCAATTTCATCATCAATAAACTCAACTCAATCACCAATCCAATCAAAATCATACAATTCATCATAAGTGTTGGGGGGTTTGTTTGTTTTGATTGAATTATTCTAAATTAACTAGCAAGCAAGAATTAAAAGCATAAGAATTTAATTAAACTAATTAAATGAAAGAAAATAGAAAACTTAATAATTAAACGAAGAAAGTTGCAGCGTTCCAAGAGAATTCTTGAATCTAAATTATCTAAACTATCTATTCTAATCTAAAATCTAAGAATTTAAAACTAAGAAATTTAAAGAGTAACTAGAGAAATAGAAGGGCACTTGTTGGGGTTGTCAGCCCCCAAAAGGCCTTGTAACCCTAGGAATATGATAATGTATGTAAAAATCTGAAATACATAGGGTATTTATAGTTTTTCCGTATTTTGGGCAACAAGAAACCCTAAAAACGCGTAAAAAATGCATTTCCTGTGTCGAGTGTCGATTGGGCGTCAATCGATGCAGTCCGGATCAACGCAATAGATACTTCCTTGTGCTGACACTGCATAACCTAGTGTCAATCAGCATACCCAGTGTCGGCAGGGAGTCGATCGACGCGAGCAGCTCTCGGCGTCAACGCGAGCAGATCTCGGCAGCCAGTGTTGGCAGGACTCGGACACTGGGTAACCCAATTTCAGTCTGGTACCCAGTGTCAGCTTAAATACTTCACATCGAGGCCCGTTTTTGCTGAAACTCCACTCGTAAGTTCACACTCGACTATGTCCAAACCATAAATCTTTAAAATACCTAAAATAAATATAAAGTTAATTAATTATAATTAAAATACGATAAAATAAGTTGGAGATAAGAAAATACAAAAATATGCTCAATCTATCCAACTTTTACTGAAATCAACAATAAAAATGAACTAAAATAATAACTAAAATCAAAATAAATCCATGTTAATCAGACGTAGATGAGCCCGTCGATCAACGAGGGGTCAACAGTCGGGACAGAGAGGTCGTCTACCAAGGGCATCGATTGATGGAGCGTTGACGGTCTAGACAGAGAGGTCGTCGACCGACGGAGCATCGATTGTCAGGACAGAGACATCGTCTACCACTACGTCGAATACTTGGTCGATTGACACCAGCATCACAGTAGATTCGACTCCTGTTGTCGATCGATGACTGCTTCCTTGCGCCTCGCTTTCACTCAAATGGTCAACTTTCTTCGAATAGAATTCCAGACCTACAATAATTCCACCAATTGTTCTAACGACAAAGGAAAACAAATCAAAACAACACAAATACGGAAACAAAGAAATGTTAGAGAGAAAATATACAATAATTTCAAAAAGGTTACGAATTGCTTGGGTTACCTCCCAAGAAGCGTTTGTTTAACGTCCAAAGCTTGACGACTTATACGAGTGATGTTATCCTGGATCCAAAAATAAGTGACGATTGTGCCATACCTTAGTGTTCTCCAAAAGCAAAAACGGGTGATGAAGATCACCAAAGTGGGCACAATAGGCAAGTTTTAGGAATATAGAACTGAAAGCTCCAACTCGCTTTGGAGGCGGAAACGCGAGTAGTCGATCACTAAGAAGAGATCGAAAAGTTATTTTCTTGGAGTGATGCTCGATCACCAGAAGAACTATAAAATTTGTCGAACAAAAGGAACGACCCTAAATCAATCTCATTCATTTCTTTGATCACCACATCAACACTTTCAAAAACACAAAATTCAACATCCAGGTTTAAGAGAGGGTGATTGGGCTCCTTCTCAACTATCTCTTCGACCACCTCTATCTCAAGTTCGAACAAAGATTCAGGTGGCACAAGAAGAGGCTCGTCCATCTCAACATATCCCAAATCTAGCACCACTTCATAATCCTCACAGAGATCGAGTAAACACAGATTTCCAACACCCACCGGAAACTCCAACGGAAACACCCCAGCACTCTTGTCCAAAACATTATCCAATAACACAAGAAGGGTGATGCATTCAACCAAATACCCAATCTTAACCTCCTTACACACCTCTCCCAAATGAGCATTCAAAAGTAAGACGTTTCACCTCATCACGAAAAATCGAGCAAGGATCATTATCAAGTGGAGCATCGGGATGATAGTAGATTTGTTAGTTGTGGTTGGGAGGAAGATGTGGGGTATATTCTTCATAGCTCGGGTAGTAGGGAATTGAGTCGGGAGGGGCATAAGAGTCGTAGCTCAAATAGAAATAACTAGAGTCAGGTGGAGCATACGAGTCATATCCCATGTAATAAAAAGGTGATGAGGAGAGAGAGTATGAAGGTTCAAAGCCCATTTTATAAGAATTATCATTAAAGATCGGGCGGCAAGTTTTATGTGGTGGGGCGTAAGGGTCAAAACTAGGATCGAAGTGATCGGGTGGAGCATATGGATCATCGTAGCCCAAATTATATGAATTTGAAGATGGAGCCCATTGGTGTTTCGGAGGTTCGAATCGGAGGGATTAGAATGCCCCAATGAACTGATCGTATACTTCCTCCCACGTTTTCAAGGAATCAGGCTCTAGATTTATCAACCAAGTTCTTGCCCGATCCTTTAACGTGTAGAGGAAGATTCATATCTTCACTTCATCATTCGTAAGGCCCAGAAGCGAGAAAGTTCGGGTGATGGCATCATACTCGCGGATCCTCGCTCGGGAGCCCATGAAAAACTAAAAGTTGTTCGGAGTAGAACTCATCAAGATCGTACTCCCGCATCACGGGACTTAACGGAATAGCCGGTCGAAGGGCACGAATAGTGTACAGATTGCCATATGATTTAGATGATCTATAGTTTGACAATTTGTTTTTAAATGGTTTGTTGAATCTCGGTCCTTGGTCGTCGAGGTACCTTGCACACACAACACTCAACACACGAGATTAAACGTACCGGTAGGAAAATAATAAAAATAAAGAAAAATAAAAATCATAATCAAACACTAGAAACAAACAAAACGAATATAAACACAAATAAAAGTCACAAAGAGCAAACACAAAAATCACAACCTTTATCCTTCCCCGACAACGGAGCCAAATTTTGAATCGAACTTTATACACTTACTTTTTATTAAAATAAAAAGCTCGTCTGCATGAGAACGGAGCAATTGTAAGTGGTAAGTTTGACTCGATTCGAATATCTTGAGGAAGACTAATCGGAGGTGGTTTTTTGTTTGATTCGACAAATGAGAAAATAACAAAAAAGTTAATCTAAACACTCAGTCAAATTTCAGTTTGAGAAGTTGTAATAACTAATACGATGATTTAAACGACAAGAAATGAAATCAAAAAATTTGAAAAGATTAATAAAATGGGGGTCTAGGAATTAGAATCGTCTCCACGATCAATTGGCATTTTATCAAACACTTAATCTACGAGCTGGGGTTGTCAGTCCCGGTTGATGGTTCTAAATGATTCTAGGCACAAGACCCGTGAATCTCATCTAGCAATCACCAACAAGTTCAATAATTCAACTTAAAACTTAACTAAAATCCCAAGAGCATCACAATCCAATAGTAAACACATAAACAAATGAAACATAATTGGAATAATCGAAGAAAAGAAACTGAAAGCTTACTTGAAAATAATGGAAAGTATAAACGTTCAAACTAGGAAATGCACAAATCAATACTAATATACGTCCAACATCCGAGCAATGATTAACAATCTAATATCTACTAAAAACTGAAAAACTGAAGTTTAAATCGGGAAAGTAAAGATAAAATGAAGAAATATTCAAGAACACTCTTGGGATTTCAACCCTAAGAGGTTCAAAAATGTGTTCTCGTCCCAGTTTGTCGCTTCTTGGGTCAGGTAAAAAGAAACGTCATATTTTTAGAGTCGGTGAGGGGGGTATCGTGGTAAATTCTCCTAAAAATGATGATCATCGATCGACCATCGATTTGCATCGATTGATGATGTCTCTGGCATCAACGCCTATCGTCGGTCAATGGTGGCGCGTGGCTCTCGGCGTGTCAATCGACCAAGGCCATCGACTCTGCTAGAGGTGCCCGTTGATGTCGCGTCGATGGGTGGTGTCGTTCGACGGAGGTTGGAAAACCTCGGCATGTTGATCGATAGTGCATTCCGATGTTAGCGTCACTTCTGTGTTGGTGGGAAGTGTCAATGACACGTCGATCTACGGAAGCTCTACATCCCTCATCCGGTTTTTATCGTTTCGAAGCCGAAAAAGAGAATTAAGCGTAATTAGAACGGCAACTTATGAAACGAGAGGGAAAAAGTGTTAATCGGGATAAGAATGAAATGATCTACAAAAATACTAAAAGGAAGAAAAAAGATAGGAAACACGACTTAAAACCCTTTATAACACACAAAATAAAATGAAAAAATAAACAAAAAACACACAGAAATATGTACAAATCAGTCATTTTTTTCAGAATTCTTGTTGGGCTCATCACCGTTAGGGTCCTCAACAAGCTCTTAACATTCTTTCATATGCTCAACCACACTTATCTGCCTTTACTTAATAGACAATTTGCATTCTTGGGCTACTACTTGGTCTCCTCGGTGCTCGCATTCTCCCATGATGCCTGGAGATCTGATTAAATAAAGGGAGACTGACATTGCACCTTTGAAGTCATAGAGAGTCGGCCTTCCAATCAGAGCATTGTAGTCACTGGGCAGATTCATTACTTTGAAGGTGGTGATTATTGTCCTCTATCCTTTACAGTACCGAATTCTACTGATAGGTTGACTAAATATAGAGCTTGAACGCATTCGCCGATGATTCCTTTGATTTGGTCATCGCATGGTCTGATGTACTCTCTTGGTATTCTCATCCTTCGGAAGTCTGACAAGTATATCAGGTTGGCGTAGGCTCCTAGATCGACCAAAAATCTATGTGTTCAGATTTCTAAAATGGGCACCGTGATAACAGTGTGTCCAAATGCGGGTGATCAAGGGGTGTTGCGTCAGACTCGTGGAATGTGAAGGACGACACGTACTTGTCCTCTTCTGGCTGGTCATCAAAATGGAATATGTCTGACCTCATTACTTGTGTTCGCTAGATTGAGTTTCTTGCCTCCCTGATGAAAATCATTCTTTTTCGATTTGAGACCTCTTCTTCTGCTCGGCCCTTATTTACAAATGTTAGGATATCCCTAGGTGCTCCAGCTTCTAGGGGTGGGGGAGCTAATTATTTCCTCTCGGATTCTGTCAGACTTGATGATTTTTGGAGAATGGCAGTAGGTTCCGAACATCGCAAACCTTGATCAGAGCACGGAACAGGTCGTGACACTCCTCCGTGTTATGCCTAATTGACCCGTGATACCTGCAGAATCTTTTCTTGTGGAGTAGAGAAGGATATCTTTTGATTTGTCGAGATGGAAGGAGAATATCCAAGTCCTTGATTCGTTCAAAGATTTTGGCTGCAGCTAATGAGTAGACCTCGTTGTATTCAGCTAGGAGATCGACATGTTTTCTTGCAGAAGTTTTTTGGCCATCGTCACCTGAGAGCTCAAATTTTTATTGACCTGCTGAGCTGACTTATGGTTATGCAAGAAAAGGTATGACCAGGGCGGACATGCTCTGCTTGGCAGCAATTTGGGATACGGACAAAGCTTGAAATTCTAAGAAGGTATAAGGATCTTGATGATTGTTTATGCACTTGAAAAATGAGTTGACAGACAACCCGTTCTGGGCAAAGATGAGCAGGGCTTCATTGTCACATGGTTGAGACCCAGAGACCTGTTTTTTTAATAGTGTAATATAACACTTCAGAGACTCGTTCGGCTGCTGCAAAATGGTGGTGATAGCTCTCTTAGGTTCTGTGGCCTTGGATACCAAGAAGTGTCCTCGGAATGAGGATCTCAACTGCATCCACAAATAGATTGAGTGGCGTGGTAATGATCGATACCATATCAGCGGAGACATGCGGCACTAGTATGTATCGAATGCACCGAGCATGTTCTTGTAGCTCTGATAGTGGCTCAAATGCAAATTAGGGTCACTACTTCCTTTGAACAGAGTGATGGGAGGAATTTTTAGCTTTTCTGCTAGTGGTTCTGAGAGGAGCTGGACAGACAGAGGCGACTCATCATCACATGTTGAGCTGATCATTTTTGGTCCTGAAATTGGATAGGTATTTTGGACCGGGGGCGGTTTGCTTTGCTTCCAGCTCGGCTATGCACTGCTTCAGGTATTGCATCTCAGCAAATTCGTTGCTTGGCTTCTGTTATGGGGGAACACTCACGTTGGCATTACTTTTACTATTGACCGACCTCGTTGTAAGGTCTTCCCGTGCTTTGCTGGCTGGCTTACCGAGCCGAGCAAGGATGTTCTGAGGAGTAGAGAATGTGAGCCGTCGTGCAATGGGAGGTCCATCAAGCCTACTCTTAGTATTCAACTCGAGCAACTCGTCCAACTTCCTCTTCCCATTCTTCCTCATTGTATCTCTTACGGGGTCCGATTATGACTGTCCTTCCAGAAGGTCAGCGTTCTTGTTGATTTGCATCTTTTTGTACATATTTTCATTATCGTTTTTGTTTCACGTTGCGTGTTTTTCGCTTGCTTTTTGTTGCTTTAGGAGTCGGGTTGGCCGTTTTTCGTATTTCTAGATTTTCTTAGTACGTTTTGTTATTAATTTTCGTAGTTTTTCACATTTCCATTTTTCTTGGCCGTAGGACGTCTAAGCGGGGCCCACGATCGTTTGGGATCGTTGATACTCGACTCGGGAATGGACGGACAAATCAAGGAAGCGCAACGGATGAAGTTCGACAAACCGGCGGACGCGAAAAGAACGAGAAATCGAGCCGGGTGCTGGAATCTAGTCGACCGACTGAATGATCAGTCGATCGACTGACCTTGAAGTCGATCGACTGATCCGGCTAAAATCGACTGGATTCCAGCGAGTTTTGAGGTTTTTGACATGGCAGTCGATCGACTGCCTACTTGGYCGATCGACTGCCGTCGATCGACTGGTCCTCNTACTTGGCCGATCGACTGCCGTCGATCGACTGGTCCTCTCAAGATCGACGGAATTACAGGGCTTCAGGCCATTTTGACATCGCAGTCGATCGACTGCCGACAAGGCCGATCGACTGCCAGTCGATCGACTGCTTTTTCTCAGTCGATCGACAGAAAAGCATTTTTCTGAAGATATTAGCAATCATACGTCATTTCAGGAGGACAACCTGTCCTGATAGCTTTCTCCTCCATGGAAGCTGCCCAAAACCAGTTTTTTCTCCAGATTTTCCTATTTTGCTCATTTTAATTCCTAAAAATTCTAGTAATTAGTTATAGATTAGTTAAGTTTAGATCTTAGCTAGTTAATGTTCAAGCTTCGTTTTGAGCTATCTTTTGTGAAGAATCTACCAGCTTTCAAGCTTCCTCCTTCAAGCTTTTGTAATAACTTACATTTGGTAATATCCTTCTATAATCTAGTCTTCTTTTCATGTTATTCCTTTTTAATACTGTGTTGTATTATGGATCATTAGTTTAGTGTTTCTCTTGATCGTCAAACTTTCAATCTTTATTTTCTAGCTTCCTAGCTTATGAACTTATGCTTTTAAGTTATTAARTTGCAATCAGTTTCTAATTTAGTATAAGTTGTTAAAGATCTTCCTTTAAAACCCTTAATTAATGTTAAGTACTTATGTTGACTTTATTCAAATAAGTTGACTTTAATTTTCCCTCCATTTTACTAATTTCAAATAATTAAGTTTTTAATAAGTTAATTAGTTTAAATTGATCGTTTTTAATATAAGCTTTAATTTCCTTTAAATGTTTTAATGTTTTTAAATCTTAATTTTCAATTTCAATCTTAGTTATAGAAACCGAAAAATGATTATCGCTTTGTAGGGTTAAATTAGATTAAGTAAAACCGACGATAAGAACGATAAAGAAAACCAAAAGCCAATCACATCCATCCTCGAGAGACACGACTCGGGACAACTCACCGCACCTACAGTCGACTCCGTACTATTGCGGAGACGATTTCTAGAGCGTCGAGAAATCTTCGATCACTTGTGATTGTCGACCAGAACTTCTGGTGTTAGGAATGATTTCGCTGCCTTCCTCATCATTTCCTCAAATTCTCTAGCAAAGGCGGGGTGCTGCATGAACAATCACACATGTTCTGGGTGGAGCTCATTTTTCCGAGATTTCACCTCGAACTTTTTGAAGGGCTCGTGGTGATGAATAGATTTAAGAAAAACTCCTCTCTTAAACTAACCTTAACCACAGCGAAGGGTTGAAGATTATCTCCTCGCGAAAAAACAAAAATTTGACAGAAAATAGAAATAAAAATCAGAAGGGTTAATTGAGTGATTGGAACTGCAGATCACAAGGAACCTTCCTCTAGAGCCATTTTTTTTATCTAAGAGTAGCTTAAGAAATTTTAACACAAAAAAGGAGATTAACAATAAAGACAATCTAGAACAAGTAAGAAATAGTGCATAACTTTTATTCTACAAATTTGGGTCGGATCGGCCTTGGCCAGAACCTTTTAAAATTGTTTGATGTCTCTTTATACAAGATTTTTTCTGTTAAAGTCTTTATGTGTTTCTCTCTCTAAAAATTGGGATCCTTTCTCTCTCTCTCTCTCTTAGAGAGGTTATTTATAGTTTTCTCTTAAAACCATAATTAGACACTTATCTATTTTATATTGGTTCATCAATTTCATGACCACATTTCCACCACCTTAGTGCCGAACTCATCACTTTTTTTCACTTTTAGTGTCGACCTCATCTATTTTCCCTACCAAGCGCGTCCCGAAATATCGCTCAAGTGGAATTTCCAGCTTGAAAAAAGACCTGAAGTGATAACTAAGAACATGCACGTATCGGGGGAGCAGGTACAGGTCGGCGGTGACTCGTCAGGTCGGCAGCTCGGCGGTGTCCGACCGACAGTGCCACATCACGCCGAGTGAAACCATCCTATTTGGCGGCAACTCATCATGTCGGCAGCTTGACGGTCGCTGGCTGGCGATGCCACATCGAGTTGGGGATGTTCCAGCTCGGTGAGTCCAACTCGGCAAAGACCGACCGATAGTGCCACGTCGCGCTGTAGGAAGACATCTTGGTTGGCGTCAACTCGTCAGGTTGACAGCTCAATGAGTCCAGCTCGGTGGTGATTGGTCGGCGATGCCACGTCATGTCGAAGATGTTCCAGCACGGCAAGTGTTTCAGCTTGGCGGTGACTGGCTGTCGATGCCACGTCGCGCCGGAGATCGTCCAGCTTGGATGCTCAGTAAGTATTTCAGCTTGGCAGCTCGGCTAGTCTAAGGTGGTCCCTTGATTTCACAGTCGAGGCCGTCAGTTGTACGGCATAGGTCATCATCTGCATGGCCGTCTAGCTCATATGTTACACGTCAGTCGAGCTTGTCATCAACACAGTAGTCGAGTTCGTCTGGTTGTGGTTCTCTTTCTCACATTCCTGGTCGATTGAGTGAATTTCCCAGGTCGTCTATTCCTAGAATAACCCGACCCTTTTAGCGTTTTAGTAAGGTCGGTTCGCCTTACAAATCCGGTCAAGAATCGACCTATTCGAATTAGTTCGGCTTTGTTTTTCTCCAATGGTCTTCGGGACGATATCAACCATCAACAGTGGAGTTATAAATACTTCAATTATTTATTTTATACAATTGTTAAATAATAAATTGAATTAATGTTATATTAAATTTTTTATATATTTTCTTAATTGTTAAATCTCAATTATTATTAAATAAAATTATTTTTAAATTGGATAAAATATATTATGTGTTCATTTTTAAAAACTTAATTTTTTTCTTTTTAATAGTTTACCATTTTTAAGGATGGCTTGTTGTCGTGCCATTACAATAATTAGTGGAGCTCAGAAGTTTTATGATGACTTTTTTTTATATAATATGAAGTCAAATCATTAAATACTTGAACACTACTAGACAATCCTTAAGATGTGGTTCCACATGATTAATTAAAAGCCTATAATTGATTTAAGAATGTGGACCGTAATTGTTTAACACGAGGAGTTGATTGGTCAAATACTTTAAATAAAGCTGATCAGGAAAGAGGCATGCATTTGCTAAGTGAACTGCGACTTAAGGGTAAATAATCAAATCGTCCTAACTTGATGAAAGAGTTAATTGAAGACTGGAAAAAGGACATTGGGAGATCAGCCAGTCTAGGAATGAGTCATATGTTGGGAAATGATATTTTCCAATTAAAAAACTCCCCACCTTGTACTTATACATGGATAACTAAATAAAGTGCAAAAAATCATGTAATGGATCCAGTTGTCCATATTAAGTTCAACATGGGTTCTCAAGTTTAGATTTTTAGAGAAACTTAAAGACTTGAACATATTGCAAAACTACCATCACATGAACTTAGAGAGGGTTTTTGGATGCTTAAAGGAATCTTTTTTTTTTTGTTTTGTTTTTGTGTTTTTTTTTCAGTTTCTTGTAAATCTTATTCTTGCAATAAAGTTTGAAGAAACTTTATTTGATGACTTATCATGTAACTAATATTCGTTATTTATGATATTTTTTCATGTATTATATGTGTATATTGCATGATTTGAGTGGAAGCTTTGATATGTTAGTTTGGATTTTTCAAAACTCAAATGTTTATGAGATCTTATATTGGTAATTATAACTTAATAACTAATACATGTTTAATATAAGTGCATATAAACTCAAAATTGAAGAAATAAGTATTATCAGCAATTGAAATACAATAAGATTTAAATAACAATTAAAGTACTCTAGTGTTAAATATATAATCACAATCGCAATAGCAGACTTCCACACAAGGTTGTGGTATTGACATATGAAATTTAAGAGATTTTTGTTGAATACACAATCCATCAAACTGGATAAGGGTTCTCAATTTCTTAGATATACAAAAGTAAACTCAGCATCTTTTTTCACGTCATTCTAAAAATGCACAAGTCATTCTAGCGCTTGCACTTTGTTGGTGTCATGATCCCAAGTAGAATGCTTGTTTCCCAACATCATATGAAAAATGATCGTATCATTTTCAAGCAGTTCAACTTGAGCGGTTATGTCATCCATTGTGAAGTCTTTCCCCAACATGACATTGATTTTGCCCAACAAGATCCACGTGATATTGTTGCCTAATCCTCTTCTGGGTTCGTAGACTCCATTGAGCTTACTCTCACGGAGGTTGGTTATTACACACTTGAACGTATAATTAAATCTTTTAAAATCAAAGATTACAAATACAAACACATTAGTACTTTTGAATTGACCAAAACAATATTAACGCTTCATCCAAAAGCTCTCTCTAATTTCTTCCACATTGGTGGCTCATCGAACACGTAGTACTTGTGTGATGGTAAGACATCATCGTATTACTTCATAAAAAAAAAGAGTGAGTAATATATCTAATTTACAACAAAACATAAAATCATGTCATCATAGATAAATGAAGTTGTGAACTTTACATCGATAAAGTGATTGTAGAGAGTGGTATCTACACAAACTAATTTGTGTTCATGATCTCTAAAAACTCCAGGCTCAACAAACAGCACCTCGTACAAATTAAACCTCATTTCCATTTCCTAGATCCTCTGACTAACGTCCTCGACCGAAGGTGAAAATGTGAAACTCCCCTGGAGTACATTTGTTTCTTACATGGCGGTTAAACTTCTATCTCCTTTTTTTGCTCCCCTTTCAACACTTTCTTTGTGAGAGATTAAAAAATCACGAATTACTCATTCAATGGGCATGGTCCATGGGTTTCTTTTAGAATTATAATAAGTATCTCGAAATCTTTTTATATCGGGATGGTTTTCATCAAAGTTAGATATTAGTCTTTATCTTTTACACAATGATTCAAGGAAATTAGAAATTCAATTTACTTGATTTTGCTTGATTATTTTCCTAAATATATATATGTAGGTGAATGAGTTAATTGAGAAATTGTGTCCGTGTGTTGTCTATTCACTTGAATAGTATAATAGCTATTATTTTGATGAAGTGTGATGTCTTTTCATGTAAATCAATGTTACTGAACACTAACAATGACTATCCATCCCAATATCAACAAAATGCAACTGTGCCAACTAATATTGACTACATCGAAATTATACAATGTAAGGAGAAAAGTGATGAGATTTGTAAGTTGGAGTTTTACAGGCTATCAGGCTACTGCTACAGCCCCGTATATTATCTTTCAGTGCTTGATGCAGTACATACCCGATATAAGATGGCTGATGAGGCACTAACCCTACTATACTTCCTCGCTACATTGAAATCCTCCAACAACTATAGGTGTAATAATGATGTAGAGTCACCTGTCGAGTCACGCATCACCGTGCTAGTAAGTAGAGTTAGTACAACACCCCTAACGTATTGGTCCAATATTATCCGATTCATCTCATTTGTGATGATAATTACCTCGAAGTTTTATCTGACCGTTGTAAGCAAAACACATGACGTGCCCCTAATGTCTTATTTATGGAAAAAGTCCTAAGTAATGATGACAGTATTGAATCCAATTGTCCTTTGACCAACTAAAATCCTTCGCTATCAAAGGCTTCCCTTTTAGCGACAAGCCCCATAGAATGACAACATTCTGCATTATCATGGTGGCCTCAACAATTTGTAGGTAGAAGGTATGAGTCTCAGGTCGCCATCGCTCAACTAATGCAGTGATAAGGTGAGCATCAATATCCATCCACCCACAATGTATAATCCCGTAATGGCCAAGGTGAATTAGTGCTTGAAGAACCCGTTTGTGCAATGAGTTTCCTTCTCCCTATATAGACCACTAAAGTCCTGACCCATACCCAAAATTGATGGTTGCATACAAAATGTCATTGCTCGCTCTGATTAAAGCCTGTGAACGATGACTACCTTGACTAGTTAGAACCGATGGGTCTCGTGGCCCGTACATCTCCGCCTCTATCATCTTATATAATAATAATAATAATAATAATAATAATAATAATAATAATAATAATAATAATAATAATAATAATAATAATAATAATAATAATAATATGATAAGTAACTATATAATACGTTAATACCAACATAAAGGGCATAAATAAAATAGATACATGCATAGAAATTACCAAGTTCTCACAAACAATCAAACTTATATTTCACCAATACTTAGATGAAAATTACAATCTTATAGAATTAAATAACTTCAATCGTGATGAAGATGCTTGATACTGTTGTCGTTCGCGTGTAACAGCCTAATAAATTGAATTAATTATCTTCGCAGTGACGTCTCTTCCATGTCTAAAACGAACTCACCTGGTTGGATTGTGTACTAATTGAAATATTGCATTGTTACATTCGTCTTCATCAGGAAGTGGAATGAACTGCCAACATATGTTCTTGCAAGCGTTTGTACTATAATATACTCTCATGAAGTTGGCTAGATCAATACCCACATGTTTACAAGCTTGCAATTGCATCACCACTCCATTTCCCGCTCGAGCATTCTTAGTTTGTTAATTTCACCTTGAAAGTCTTAGCACGACATGTACCCAGTATCAAAATTATCACATCAACAATGTGTGTATGGTGGTGATAGAATTATACGACTGCTTTCAATGCAAGTCTTTGTTGTTGGTCATACTTCTCCATGATCTTGCTTGGATACGGTTGATTCATGTGCAAGCATGCTGATCCCTTCTCCATTTTATTGTAGAAAAGTTTAACAGTGCGAATGAATATGAAACGCATTATTGCAGAAATGGGCAATCATCATGACCCTTTAGAAAAGAGTTCATAGACTCTAAAACATTAGTATTCAAAACTCCAAAACTTTTCCCATGATCATGGGACAATTTCCATTTTGTCTTATCCATCCACTCCAAGTAAGCATGGGCAGATTCTGATATCTTCTTAATCTCTTCCATTGTCTTTCGAAATAACATTTTTGAAACTTCAGCTCTGGCAATCTAACATAAATCCTTCACTTTTACATTTTTAAATTGGCTACGAAGATTGAAACAAACATATCTCAAACAAAAATGAGAAAACACCCGAGGGGGTTGGTACTCAGCGATATATCTAGTGCAGTTGATAATTCATGGATGATGATTTGATACGAGGCAAACACTCTCTCTACCCCCAAAGAATGTGTCTGGATATCATTTGTAGAAACCAAGAGCACAAAGCAGAAGTATCTTCATCTACGATTGCATAAGCCAAGGGCTATAATTGCGTCTAAGGATTCAGTCGTGGGCCAAGAAGCCTGTCCATAGGATTCAGTCCACCGGGACCCCATAGAATAGCATGCGTTAGCCCATCTGAAAGCCCAAAATCAGGAAGCCCAACCTCAACGCCGAGCTACCACTCAGCGCCGTGCTGGTATAATAGTACTTATATCAAAAGAGATCGTCACCTCACACAAGAGCTCGCTACTCCTATGCAACAGGTTGCTACCCTTCAAAACAGCTCGCCCAACTCCCAGAAGGATTGCTCCTTCTAAGAAATAAGGTCACTTATTGAGATTACTTATCAAAATCCTCATAAATACCTGTATGTTGCCGACGTAGATATTTGATGTCGTATCAGATATTTTATATTATTAGTGTTTAAGTTGGACGTATGATACAAGTTTGATGTTGAATCAGTTAAGTTTTTAAGTTGAATGTATGGTACCTAAATGGATAGACGTTTTGGTATGCTTGATTGTGTTGAATCCGAACAATCTCTGTTTCAGAAGTGCAAGTGTTCGGTCCATTTCCAAAGAATATTGTGTGTGTTCAGCCTTCACTTGGAACACTTCAGTATTTGTTCGAAAGAAAATATCGAACAATTAGCTAAGTGTTCGACTTTTAGTGAAAAATGCTTTAAAACTTGACATCGTAAAAGTTACTGTTCGACAAATATAATGGAGCTACTACCTATGTGTTTGACCATATCATCCCAATAAACACTTTTATGTTCATAATAAACAGGTCGAAGAGAAAGTCGACAATGAACCCCACCAAAGAGTAATACAATTAAAAAACGAAATAAAATATAATATATGGTAATTTTAATATGAAAACCAACTAGAAAATTTTAACTATTCATCTTATTTGTATTATCATCGGCTATTGTTTAGTTATTAGATTGCATATGATTTTGAGGTTTTGGAAAGATTTGACATGTGATTTGGTGAAGAAAGCTTGAGCGGGTTTTTGGACGGGTTTCCCCAAAAAATACATATAGAGAGAAAAAAAGGGATGTTCGATCTCGAGTTCCAAAATCTTATAAGAGCTCGGTTGAGCAAGGGAAAAAAGCTCGAGCTCGGCTACTATTATCGAGCTCAACTCGTGAGCTTGATTTTGAGTTCATAAGTCGAATCTCGGGCTTAACACAATTTTTTTTTCAATTTCAATTAAAAAAAATACAAATATTATAATATGAAAGGTTGTAATATATATTAGTAATATATGAGGATGTACACCATGCACCGGGTGCACAATGTATGGTACATCCGGTTCTCTCTGTGATGAAAATGTATGTTATACGTAATGAATATGATTTTATTAAAAGTTGTATCTTATCATAAATCTTATTAATCACACATAACATGCATATACATAAGAACAATTTGCACTTGTCTCAATAAAAATTTAATACAAAACATATATATTTATGACACAACATATTGTCATAGCAAATCATCATACTTGAAACACAATTTTCAATACAATCATATTCATACACATAACATCCATATTAATCATACAAAACATCCATATCCATTGCAGATAACATTAAAGTAGAAAACGGGTGCATCATGCATTGTGCACCCAAGTGCTTGGTATAATTTGCTGTCATATCCCACACAATAGTCCTACGAGGAGAAACTCAAGAATTTTATTTTCTAACATCTCTTAAACTCTTGAAAAGCTCTCACAACCTGACAAACTTCAACAATCTATGAAGCTGCAGCTGCTTATTAATAGTAGCTTTTATTGCTTGTCAGACACACTTATTACGTAACGTTCTTCATGTAAATAGTCTGCCTTTTGCTCAACTACAACTAAATGGCGAAGGAGAAAATGAATCTCTGGCTATCAGAAGGCATGCCGTTGGAATTAATAAGTACTGCAAATACTCTTCACCTACAGTATTTTAACTCAGCTGAGGAATATTGGCCAGTGACGCTTTTATCCTTTCCTCAGAAAAAGCCAAATCAACAAGACCCCCCTGCAAATACTTATCGTAAGCTGGCAAATCGAAATGGCCATGTCCGCACATTGCTGTGAGAATAACTTTCGCTTCGCCTGTCTCTTTGCAACGAAGGGCTTCTCTTACAGTGGCAGCTATGGCGTGAGATGGTTCTGGTGCCGGTATCAAGCCCTCGGACCTAGCAAATTGTATTGCCCCTGAAGAACAAACAAGAGAGATAGCACTCAAATATTTCAAACAACTTTACATGTAATAAGTTTTTTTTTTTAGTACCTCAAATGCCAGCTTCTGCTCATGGTTGGCACAATTTATCACATTGTAAAAGTCCCAAGGGAATGAGTGCTTTAGATTTTAGACTGTTCTTCTAATTGACATTTACACACAAATAAAACACTTTTAAACTTATTCACCAAGCATTCTCTTTAAACTTTTTCAACTTTTAGCTTTTATTTGCAAACAATACAAACTATTGGTTCTCAACTTTTTTTTAGGGTTAATTACAAAAAGTTCACTCGAGGTTTGATCTAATAACAAAAATGAAACGAAAAAAACTAACCTTCAATTTTACAAGAAAAAAACCGTGAGGTTTTATTTTGTCATACAGTCGCCTCTTCAAAAGACAAAAATATTTAAAAAAAAAAATCTCCTGTAAAAATATTACTGTTAGCTCATTGATCTTAGCACCGAATCAAGCTTCAAGGGTATTTTTTTTGTAAATTTTAAAGTTAGCTGTTTTTTTTTTTTCGGAGGGTAATTAGGTCAACCTCAAGAGTACTTTATATAATCATCCCTTTAGTTTAAGCTATAAATAAATTGCTTGTCTCAGAAGAAGTTTATGCACACACTCCCTAAATTTTTATGAATTCAACACGTGACAGTCACTTACCTTCAAAGCATTCCGTCTGAGCAATCGCAATTGTTTCCATAAAACCCAACTCATACACATGCGAAATCAATGGAGCAATGCCATGGTACCTCAGACCCCCTGCAAAAAAATTTTAAAAAAAAATCACAATTTGAAGAGGACAATTTAAATACACACTTAACAAGATTATTTACTCCCCATAATTACAACTTTACCAGCATGAATAGGATCCGGAATGAAATCATGCCCGAGCGTATGCATTTTCATCAACGGAGTCATCCCGGCCGTATCACCATAATCATAAGCATAAACGCCCTTCGTCAACGAAGGGCAAGCCGCTGGCTCAACCGCTCTAATAACAGGATTGATTTTCCCACTAAGCTTCTCCCGAATAAACGGAAAAGCAAGTCCGCCGAAATTAGATCCGCCGCCGGTACAACCAATTATCACATCCGGCGTCTCTCCAATCACCTCCATCTGCTTTATGCACTCTTCGCCTATAACAGTTTGATGCAAGAGCACGTGATTGAGAACGCTCCCAAGGCAATACTTTGTGTCGGCGTTTTTAGCCGCAACCTCAACAGCCTCGGAAATAGCGATTCCTAAACTTCCTGGGCTCGAAGGATCATTTTCGAGTATTTTTCGACCGGTTTCGGTTACCGTCGAAGGCGAAGGGTGTACTTTGGCACCCCAAGTTTGCATCATCAGCCTCCGATAAGGTTTCTGATCATAAGAAGCACGTACTTGCCACACCTTCAGTCAAAAAAAAAAAAAAAAAACAGAGAGGCATTTTATCAAACACTTGGTCTGCATAGCTGAAGTAAAGTAAGAAAAAAAAAAGAGAATTATACTTCACAGTTGAGACCAAACAAGCTGCAAGCGAAAGCCAATGAGCTCCCCCATTGGCCAGCGCCAGTTTCAGTGACCACATTCTTCACGCCTTGCTGTGCGTTGTACCAAACCTGCGGTACAGCAGTGTTCGGTTTATGTGAACCGGCCGGGCTAACACCTTCATACTTGTAATAGATTCTCGCAGGTGTGTCGAGCAGCTTTTCCAATCTCTTAGCTCTGAATTTAATTAAGTTACAGGCATGAGTTCATTTTCTTACTAAGTTTAATTAATTAATCTAGTGCCCTAATTTTAGGGACAGTAAACAAGCAGAAACTAACCTGATGAGAGGGGTTGGGCGCCATAGCTGATAAACATCGATAACTTCTTCTGGTATGTCGATAAACCTTTCATTGGTAACCTCTTGCTTGATTAATTCATCTGGGAATAATGGCGATAAATCCTCTGGTTTAATCGGTTCAAATGTCTTTGGATGCAAAGGGGGTGGCGGTTTAACCGGGAGATCGGCGATTAGGTTATACCATTGGCTAGGGATTTGAATTGCCGTAGAATTGGAAGGGTAGACAGCTCTTGCTTGTACTCTGAAGTTGGATAAAAGTCTAGGATGGCATGAGATTTTCTTTGGAGCTAAAAAACCCAGGCACTGATTATCTCCTATTGAGAAAATAAAGAAATTAAGGAATAAATCGAAGAGAAAAACAGAATCATCTTTTCAGTTCCAAATCAAACAGAAACGATGCAAAATCGACTTTTACTATTTTCGAGCATTTGTTTTCGATGAAATATCACATTTCTTTAATTTTTAAGCAATTCTTCACACAGTTTTGTATAAACTCAACTATAAACATTAGTTAGTTAGTACATATACAGTAGAACATTGCAGAGTCTTTAAGAAAAAGGGGATTAACAGAAAAAGGAGGTTTCACCTTTAGAGAAAAGATGTGATTTGAGAGATGTGGAAAGAAAAACGGACTGTGCCATTTGTCCGGAGAATAGTTCTGAAACAGTAGGTAATGTAAGATTTTGTGGCGTACTTACCATACCTTTAGGTGAGTGAGGTTTATTAACTTATTATTATTATTACATCATAATAATTCAACCTTGTAAAGGGGTAGGTAATGTAAGATTTTGTGGCGTACTTACCATACCGTCTGTTTAGATATTAAATAATTGGTTTTAATATCTAAGTTGGTTTAAATAATTAAATAGATAAACCAGATAAGTTTTATTGTCAATTAATAAATTGAATAAAAATTTCAACTTCTCATGTTGTGACTTTCATCTGTTAGAACGGTTATCGGCAGATAACTATCGAAAGAATTCCGGTCCTCTCTCAGCTAATAAAAGGATTTTATACAGATAAAATTGATTTATCGCGTTAAGCATTCGGCAGGGTAAAGAAATATGCTAAGAGAGAGAAATCCGATATATCCTACTT
Source organism: Phtheirospermum japonicum (assembly GCA_014905375.1). Classification (NCBI taxonomy): domain Eukaryota; kingdom Viridiplantae; phylum Streptophyta; class Magnoliopsida; order Lamiales; family Orobanchaceae; genus Phtheirospermum; species Phtheirospermum japonicum. Next base: position 415,561 of record BMAC01000244.1, read on the forward strand.
TTTAATAATCAGACCAGAATAGAGAAAATCATAAAATTTTAAGATATCGGGACTTATGTATATTTTAAGAGAAATTGTCAAATAGTCCTCAAAGTGGAGGTGTATTTATCAATTAGTTTTATATCCAATTTTATGTCAAATAGTATATACTCTTTGTTAAATAGTCCAAAATTACAAGGTAAAATGTCGACAATATACCCCACCCCCACCCCCCACCCCCTTTTTTCGACCGGTTTTTTAGGGAAAAAAATTGCAGACGATTTCTTCATCTGTTTCAACCGCTTTTTTGAAAAGAAAAAAAATGCAGACCTGCTGTGAATTCTTCCTCATCTGGTTTTCTTTGCACAATTTCTTCTGATATGATTCAAGAGTTTATGATTGTACGATTCAAGAGAGTACAGTCGATTTTTTTGAATTTTTTCTTCACAGTCGATTCGATTACACCACCCACAGTCGTGTTATTCTCTTTTAGGACAATCGATGGCTTTTGATTCTTGTACAACTTCTAGTAATTTTGATTAATTTTGTTTCGATTATGATTTTGTATATGAGTGCATTTTTCCTAATTTTTTATTTCTTACGTTATTTTAATTTCTGGTAATTTGATTTATTGCGTTATGCTAATTTTTTGATTAATTCTCTATTCTTTATTACTTGTAGTTAATTTTATTGGCAGTGGGATCTTTGTCTTTTACTTGTATGATGGTGAGACTTTAGCTTATAAGATGGATATTAGTGATTCGTTCGAGAAACTTTTGCTGAAAATACAAAATCAGTGGAAGAAACTGCACAGAGATAATTTCACCATGCATTACCCGACTCGTGATTTTTATAATTGTGTTTTGGCTATTGATGATGATTTTAATACTATGGTGTCGTTGGTTGTGTTGTATAATTTGGACCGTTTGACAGTTGAAATATCAAAGAAAGATCCCATTGGAACTTGTGAGCAGTCTACCTGTTCGTCTTATAACGAGAATAACTTCTCGACAGATATCGACAATAATAGTGTTGAAAATCTAAACACGATTTCTTACTGAATCAGAAAAGACGAAAACACGAAGGTGTTTCACACAACAAATTGAAGAAAATCTCATAAAACCTAATCACAATATCTTACTGAATCTGAAAAGACAAAAATACAAAGTTGTTTCACACAACGAATTGAAGAAAATCTCAGAAAACATAATCACGACTTCTTGCTGAATCGAAAAACAAAAACAATTACCGTGATTTTGGATTGTTCTTCTTCTCTGAAGATGGACTGTTCTTCTCTGAAAAGTTCTTTGATTGTACGCCAATCTCATCTGTTTCTACTAGATCTTGCGTCTTTTTCTTCGATTTCGCCATCGCTTTTCCCACTGATTTCTTTAATTTCTTCTTCATTATTGGAGTTCTTGAGATTTCTTCAGATTTTTGCGTGAGAATTTTTGATACAAAACTGGAAGAAACTCGAAGAGATTGCGTGATAAATGGGATGAGTTGGTTGGGGTTGGGGGTTAAAACTGCTGGGGTTAATTTTGTCATTTTACAATTGCGTGTGGATTATTAGACATTTTGTATAATTAGTTAGAGTATTTGAAAAAAATATTTTTTTCAATGTAGTATTTGGCAATTGCCCCAATATTTTATGATGATTAATTACGAAAAGATTATCATGTGGTATCAAAGCCAGATTTTGTGAACTCTTCATTTTCCAATTAAAATGAATTTATCTCTTAATTTATGAAATTATGTCATTACAATATATGATGTTTATGTTGGATTTTGATATATGCTCACAATAATTGGTGCTCGTGGTTACTAACTAATTTTCGTGAGAATAATAATTCTAGTTAAAGTATTATATTACGTGTATGTCCACTGTTTTGTTTGAGCATGAAGAATATTGACTTTATTTCTTACTGCATTGAATTTGTATCGATAATGTTTTATTTTCTACTAATATTTTATCTTATTAGTTCATCATGCTTATTGTTGCTAATAAGTAGTGATCATGTTCTCATTATTTATATATTATACGCACTGTGTTTATTCTAGTATCAGTTTTAAATGCAGAACAATAGTTTTGTTTACAAAATTAGATTTGTATATGAATTAATTATGAATTAATTATATTTCAAATATTATTGTGTGTAATTGAAACTTCAATAGATGATTTAGTTAGACACTAAAGTGGCTTAACTATAAAGTTATCTAATTATGTAATATTAATTAGTTAATTTGACTTATATATTATGAATGATTTATTAACCACCAAAGTGGCCAAATTAGAAAGTTTATTAAAAACGTCAAATTAGATAGAAATTCAATTACCCATGATTATGTGATGGTATGATCAAAATGACATTATGATATAACATCAGGTATAATGAAGTTCATTGAATATAGAATGTTTAAGGATTCACTCAAAGGTAGATCAATTATTTTATGATTAAGAATATTTATTGTGGTTAATTAAAATTTGTTTCACCCAAAAAATATGAAGACCGAGATTTCTTGTTCCCGCCCTGAAACTGGTCTGGCCTGCTTCACAAAACCAAGTTAGAAATGAAACTGGTCTGACCTACTTCACAAAACCAAGTTAGAAAGGACCACCGGAGGAATCCCGGTGGAAACCTCTCTGATGCTTAAGTCAGCAAGCGTTTTTGGTATTACAGTGGAGGTATAAGTAGTGAGAATGGCATACCTTTGTTACTTTGGGCCGAGATAATTATATCCTTAGTTGGTTGGAGGACTTTCCGAGATCCCGAGAATAGGCCCGCAAATCCCGGACCGTTATAAAGAACGACCTGACCAGGTCGCCCTTTTTAGATGACTTGAGCTTCACGGGTTTAATCTAAAACCTCCGCGTGTTCCTGAGCTGACCTCTATAGAACCTTATCTAGGAATTAAGATCAGGTGAGGACAAGTTCTCTCTAGTTGTATACTCAGACCCTGATATCTCTTTCCCGATTTCTTCCTCCTGGTGTGGGACCTGGATTTTGCTCACCCCAACTTGCCTTACCTGAGCTACCTTAGGATTTGCTATCCCTCCAGGCCACGATCTTATCAGGTCATACCAATCAGTCCCCCCTGAATAGTTGGGCTGAGTTATTACGGCTCGGTTCATCCCAATCAGTTGGTATTCCCAACATGTCTCTTCGAGTATTGTTCCCTGACACACATTAAATGCGCATATCGCGCCAAATCCTCTTTTTCCTAAAAAATCTATTTTCAAAACATATTTACCCATATTCTATGGTTCCCTTATTCACTTTCACTGCTTCACCTTTCTTCCTCACCAATAATTCCCTTTGTTTCTCTCCTCTGCTCAGAGCTTTTTCTCTCACCTCCAACCAGGTACTTTCTCCCTCTTTACAAGCTTTTAGTTATGCATTCTTCTTCTTCCTCCTCGCCCCATCTATCCACTTCTTCTTCTGCGACACTGTCTTTATCTTTTTCCGATGAACAGGATCATCCTGTCCAAGGCGATGTCCCGGACAACATCGTTTCCACCATTAGCGACCGGACTCTGGAAGGGCTGAGGGCGAAATTCCAGATTTCCGTTGAGTTTACCCTAGTCAATCGTGACGCGGGTGAAACAGCGTCCCGACCACCCTCTGACCACTTAACCTTCTTCACCGATCAATTTCAGGCTGGGTTGAGCTTTCCCGTCCATCCCTTCATGTTGGCAGTATCCCAGATGTATCATATTGTGGTACACCAGTTTGTACCTAATGCTTTTAGGATAATAGTAGGGTTCCACCTGGCGGTGCTATTTTTTGGGCTTATACCCACAACCCAACTATTCTATTCCCTCTTCTTGTCCAAGAGCTCGTCATATGGCTTCTTCTACTTATCAGCTAGAGCTGGCATTAGATTCTTGACCGGTAACCCCTCCTCCAATATAGCTTGGAGGAAAAAAGTTTTTCTTTATTCACTGCTCGAGTGACTGGGGTTTTCCCCCGATTTCCCTTAGCACCCTTCCTGCTCAGGCACATTTGATCAGGGGAGAACGATCTCATTCCCTGAAAAAGATCATCCGGACCTTAAATGAAAATGTCTTCCATCTATCCAAACTACTTACTCCTCCCGTCCTAAGATTCTTCAACTCCACGGAGGATTCAGGCCCTTTGACTCCTGAGATCGGTAAACCAGAAGAGCTAGACAACTCTATCTTTTTCATTTCTGTTCTTATTTACCACCTAGGAATATAGTGTTATTTTGGGTATTTCCTTTGTTAATCTATTTTATGAATTCCTTTGCAGTCAACGTGATGAAGAAAAGGATGGCCGTGAGTCAACAAATGTCTGCTCCCAGCACTGACCAGGGCCTTCTTGAAGAAATGGCCAGAGCTGAAGGGTCCACCAGGACAGAGGAAATGGACAGGCCAGAGGGGCCAACCAGACCTGATGTCGACCTAACAGCTCATTCCGACTCCGGGGATGATCAGGCGCTCACCACACGTAAGCGCCCCCACGCTGGGAAAGGGGTCGCACCCTCAAGGTCTAGGGTGGCCACCCCCAACCTAAATTTATTCAACAGCCCGTCCATTCTGGATTGCCCCGGGGATGTGGCAGTCTACTTCATCCAGGGTCAATATCCTTCCTTTGACCACCACGTCCTATAGAAGTGGTCAGACCATGAGCTGATCGAATTCTTTTATCAGGATGAAGCGAGGGTAACCACCTCATCGCTCGGCTGCCTTCCTTTTATTTCGTTTAATATTACTATTGATCATATTCATTTACTTTCTCCCCCTTTTTCCCCATATTATTTTTACCAGGCCGTTGTCAAGAGGGCCATCTTGGTGTCCCGGGCTTGGGGTTCTCTGATGAACACCGACCAGGCCAAAGAGCACGCCGCCCTCATAGCAAGGGAGCAAAGGTTGATAGGTCGGCTCAAAGAGAGGGCTGCTGAGCTAAAGGCAGCCAAGATCGAGCTGAATAGAGCTCAAGAGGGAATAGGGAGGGCGCGAGCCGAAGCTCTCCTTGAAGCGAAAGAGGCTCGAATGCGTATCGACGAGGCTCAGACCGAGGGCTTGTACGAAGGTCGAGCGGAGGGGCAGTGTTTTGTATGTAACAGTGGTGTTTTTCAGGTGCTTTTAATTAGGTTTTAGTGTTGTTTTTAGTAGTTTTGAGTCGATTTTCGTTAGGATATTAGGTTATTTTCTTGTTTTAATGTTTTGAGCTTTATGTGTACGATGTTGGTGAAGTTTGTGGGGTTCTTGAGTTTTTATGTTTAAAATTATTATTTCATAGGTGGCTTACTGAATTAGATTCGCGCCCAGATGTGTCGGCATATGCCTAGGTTCGAGCCAAGGCATTGAGGCCCAAAATCCGTACCAAAATGAGAAAATCGAGGAAAAAGCATCCCAAATCGACTGTAAAGACAGTCGATCAACTGAAAAGTGCTCCAAATCGGATGCTTGATTGAGGCTAACCCGATCAACAAAAGAGCAGTCGATCGACTGCCTACCTATTGATCGACTGCAAGGCCAGTCGATCAACCGAGACCATCCCCAGATCGACTGCTAGATAGGGGACGAATCACTTGGAAGTAGGGCAGTCGATCGATTGTCATCCTGTCGATCGATAGATAGTCAATCGACTGAAACACTGTCAATCGACTGCGTCACAGGGAGTTTTGGGATTTTTGGGCGTTTTGACAATTTTACCCCTACAAATAACTATATAAACCCCACATCTTTCCCCAAAGAGAAAAAAACTCTCCTCCAAACTCTTGCTTGTGCTTGGGATTTATTTTCTCTATAGGTTTTAGATTTTTTTTCTCTCTCTAGACCTTAGATTTAATTTCAAGCTTTTCCTTGGGTTTGTAAGCTCAAGAAAAATTCAAGACATCACTTGGATTTTTATTTTGATTGTAATTTCATTCAAACTTTTGGATTCTCTTTCTTAATTCAAGTAAATTTTCCTTTATTTTCTTCCTTGTTCTTCAATTTCAAGATTGTTCTTTAATTTATGCATTTTGCCTTAGCTCTTAGATTTATTTTTGGATTTTATGATTTGGATATGGAATCTAGGTGAGTGACACACCAAGATCATAGATCGGGTCCTTGATCATTTTTATTTTGAGTATTTCATATGCTTTATTTTGGTTTTTATTTTCATGCATAGTTTTATGTTGAATCCTAGATATACTCTTCGTTTTTAGTTATTTATCGTAAAGGTTTAAACTTTCACGTCAACTTTTATTGCTCTTTATATTGGTACTTCCAATTTTTGTTAATTTGAATTTTTTAAATTTCATGATCATGCATGCATTGTAGTACTTTAGGATTTCATGCTTGTACCTTGTTGTTTCCTTGCTTTTATTTGCTTATTTTCTTTATCGCTTGCAACTTCCATTGGGCATACGCATGAGGCATCTGAAATACTTGCATTTACTTTTCATAGATAGTCGTAGTTTCATCTAGTTTCCATTTATTTATGTTTTCCTTTAATTGCACAAAGGTAAGAACACATTGATCTCTATAATCAATCGAATTCCAATAATATCAAGCCACACGAACCTTACCTATACTACACCACCAAAACTATTCTCTTCAAAATGGCGCCGTTGCGACTCGGCTTGCTTGTAGTTTCTTTGTATTTTTAGCTTTCTTCTGCATTTATCATTTTTTTGAGAATATGAAAGGTCGTCGAACTCTTGGGAACGATTTGGCTCCTTATATTTCGAACCCTGAGAGATTAAGGCGTTTACGACGCCCCTTCGCTATTACTGAAGACATGGCACATAATCTTGCAAACACCAGCCTGTTTCTCTATCCCAATGAGGATTCCCCACGGGCCCGTGCTCCTCAAACCTCTATTGATCCCGAGCCCATGGTTCATGTGGAGCCATCCTCCCCGATTGACAAGTCCGGGACTTGAAATTCTAAACCATCAAGCCCTCATGACCAAGCTTTCGGAATTCAAGGGAGTGGTTTTACCACTCATGGACACACCATGGGCCTACACCAAGGTACCGCACCTCTCCCTCATCCCTCTAATGCTTTCAATTCCAATGCTCATGGAAATATGGGTTACATTACTAACATGGGAGGGCATGGTGCAAACCATGTTGCCAATGGTAGAAACATCAACGGTCAACCCAACATGGGAGGGCATGGTGCAAATGATGGTAGATTCTTAGTGGTGATGAATATATAAGGGGTTCATGGCTTGGTATTATCAGAATTCGATTGATTGCATGAATCTATGTTTTTTTAGCTTGTTGGAGTTAAAGGAAAACGATAATAAAATGAAAATAAAGAAAATTACGACTATTTATGATGAACTATGAAATGTAAATGCAAATACAAATACTTCGTATGCCTTGTGCGTATGCCCAATGAAAATTTCAAGCAATAATGGAAATAAGCAATGAAAAGCAAGGAAACAACAAGGTACAAGCATGAAAACCTAAAGTACAACTACACATGCATGATCATAAAATTTCAAAAATGCAAATTCACAGAAATTGAAAGCACCAATAGAAAGAGCAATAAAAGTTGACGTGAAAGTTGAAAACTTTACGAGAAATAACTAGAAACGAAGAGTAGATCTAGGATTCAACATAAAACTATGCATGAAAATAAAAACCAAAATAAAGCATATGAAATACTCAAAATAAAAATGATCAAGGACCCGATTTATGATCTTGGTGTGTCACTCACCTAGATTTCATAACCAAATCACAAAATCTAACAATAAATCTAAGAGCTAAGGCAAAATGCATAAATTGAAGAACGAGTTTGAAATTGAATAACAAGGAAGAAAATAATGAAAAACTTACTTGGATTAAGAAAGGAATAACAAACTTGAATGAAACTGCAATCCAAAATAGAAATCCAAGTGATGACTTGAATTCTTCTTGAGCTTATAAACCCAAGGAAAATCTTGAAATTAAATCTAAGAACTAGAGAGAGAAATTAATTCCAAACTCACCAAGCATTGCTCGTATTACCCCTTCTCAAGTGAAAACCAAATCGATGACTTCCTCACAAATAGAATTTTGAGGGTGTTCGCTCAATTCACTCAAGTGTTTGTTATATGGGACATGTATACGCTCAAGTCGGACAATGCATGCACCTTGTCAAGATTTCACAAATTAGAAACTCAAAATCACCCATTGTACATGACTAAACAAGAATTGAAAGAGGTCTTTGCTTCAGGTTGTAATGTTGGCTCTTTGGTAAGGTATGAAATATTTGGATATAGTGGCTAACACACGATCAAACGTGAACAGTAACACACGAAACCCTAACTTTTAGAACTCGAAGCTTATGATCGCTTCACCTTTCCCAAATCACAAAACTTTCATTCGAAATCATTTCGTACACTCACACACTTTCTCGACTTTTATTTCACAACACTTAGAAGCTTTTCAAATTCGCTTCTTTTTACTAAACATAACCTTTTTAAACATTAGGATTTTCGCTTGAACGCATGCTTTATCACTTTTCGTTATTTGTGTTGGAGTTTATTCGTTGTTCTCCTTCCTTTTTTCTTTCTTTTATATATATAAGAAACTCAAAACCCGAAACCCACAATTGATTTCCCACACATTTATAGTCAACTAATAACATACACTCTCACCTCACAATTTATGAAGATATAAGAGCTAAAATCGAGCTCGGCTAACAAGAAACGGGGCATAGGCTTAAGGGGGCTCATTTGGGATTTTTAAGTAGCTTAATATTTGGATATGGGCGGAGTAATGGTGATATATGTGCCTCGAGGTCATTTCCAAATTCAATCATGTACGAGCAAAGTCAAGCCTCCTCAATGCAATTCCCATACAAATACAAGCAAAACCGAAATTCACACAAGGCTACTCACTATTTTGCACCGGGTTTTGGAGACAAAATCAAAAGAGCTATTAGAACTTTGCAATCTTTTTTACGAATTGATGTTAATTATATATATGTAGGCGGGTTTTGAACGAAAGACAAAATCTCAACTCCTTACACAAGAGGGCATGTACATGCGAAAACCCGACAAGTAAACTATTCAAACTTCTAAGCATGTGGTGATTGCTTAACAATGTAATAAAGACACAAAAGACACAAAAATGACTTAACCATATAAATGCGCAATCAGTAAGTGTCACTTCTCCAAGGCTCGAGTTAAGAAAGACAAACATGATTTATGACACCAAGACCCTAACCACCTACCCACACCACACTTAAACCATGCGATGCCCTTATAACATTTTAATGAAAATCAATTAAAAGGAGGGTGAGATAGAAGCTTCCTTAACTAAGAGAGTTTGGGTCGAGCTCGGTGTGGTCCACTTAAACATCCAAGCAATACCAATGAAAATCGAGCTTGGTGATTAACATGAGTTTATCTTGATTTTTGTTAGTATTTTAGTTAGTTTTTATTATTAGTTTTGGTATAAGTTGGATAGATTGAGCATATTTTCATATTTATGTATCTCCGGCTTATTTTACGTATTTTAATCATAATTAATTAATTTTATATTTATCTTAGGTATTTGAATTATTTTGATTTGGAGATAGTCGAGGGTGGGCCAACAAGTGGAGTTTTAGCGAAATCGGGCCTCGATTTGAAGTATTACAGTTGACACTGGGTTACCCAATGTCAACTGCCTGATCGACTACTCAGTCGACTGACTGGCAGAAGGGTTAGCGGTAGGACTTAGTGGTAGCTATGACCGCTAAGTTGACCGTTAATGTGCCAGAATCGGGTTTTTAACCCTAACTTGTGCTCTAAGATTTGAGAAAACTATATATACCCATCTATACCTCGTCTTAGGGACACTTCCACACATTCCTAGGGTTAGGATACGCAGAGAGAGCCCATTTTCACCGTCCGTTACGTAGATACAAGATCAAGATTGAAGATCCAAGATTTCAAGTTCCTAAACTCCATTCTTTCATCCAAGATTCGCTTTTCAATTAAGATCGACGTCTCAACTCCGGATTCGCTGGAGATTTATCACTTCCTAGATAATAATAAGTTTTCTAAAATCCTTTCAATCGCTTTCTAGATTAATTCTTCATTAATTTATGCTTTTAGATAATTGTTCTTTCGTTTGGGATTTTGAATCGTTGATGCTTTATGCCATGTATTTCTTAGTTAATATAGATTTAATCTTTCGTTTTTAATTTTGTTTATTTACTCATGCTTGATAATCGTAGTAGTAATTTTGTTTATCTTGGTGATGCTATCGTTCATGCTTGGTGAATTTATTGATTATGCTTAGTAATTTTATTGGTAATTTAGTTCATTCTATTCAATTTCTTGATAATCTTAGAGATCAGTTTAGTGCTTTAATCTTTATTTGTTCTTCAATTTCAAAACCCTAGTTCATAAGTTCTTAGTTAATTTAGCTTTTAAACTCTAGTTGGTTAATTAGTTCATGATAATTAGTTTAATTAGTTTTCAATAATCATTATTGATTTACGATTATTAGTTTATAATTTCAAAAACCTAATTATATATGTTCGCGTGTGATATTGTGAATAACAAACATCGGAAATTCTGATTGTCAGTTCCTCGAGAGATTCGACTCGAGTCAACTTACTAACCTACGAGTGACCTTGTACTCTTGCGAGCGAACTTAAACATTTGACAAACATATTTAAAAACTAGATGCATTAAGTTCGATTCAAAGTTTTGGCGCCGTTGCCGGGGAATTGGCAAAGGTGTTGAAGATGTCTGTTCGTATTACTTTTTGTTTATCCGTTAATATGTATAAGTGTTCTTGGTTTGCCACTCGATGCATTGATGTTGTGTGCTTTTGATGAAAGGTCGTAGAAGCCTTAATAGTGAACTCGTTCCATTTATTGAAAATGTCGAATGCGTAGGGAGACCAAGATGACTCTCTCTTTTCCCCCGACAAGAGTCCATCTGAAGTAACCCCAGCCATCATGTCAAACATAGGTGGAAGAGGCCCCAGAGGAAGAGGAGGAAGAAATGGTGGCCGAGGGAGAGGAAAAAACATCCACACTCCCCCTCACAATCCACAATACGGCATGCCAATCGACGATGACATGAACGTGGGAGACAATCAGAATGATGACCGGGATGAAGACCCGCCGATTTTTGATCCTATTGATAATCCAAAGAACAACCAAGAGCACAACAATGACGAGAACCAAGGAGAAAACAAAATCCTCAATGATGCAAACAATAAGGGACCCCAGTCCCAAGACAACTAGTAAAACTTGATTCCAGGGAACAATCCTATCAACCAACCACCACAGCACTTTCAGAAGAGAGCAGAATCCTGAGCCTTCAATGCTCGGGCAAATCAGAAGTTTTTGCGCAACCAAATTGGTAATGGTGGGCCCCAGCCCCAAAACAACCAATGAAACAATGAGAACCAGAATCGGGAGCAGGCACTGAATCGTTTCCAAAATAGAAGAAAAGGGCGATAGTAAAATGTTTGGTAGAACAACAATAGGCTGAACGATTCATATGAAGATGAGAATAAAGACTTTTATGAAGATATTGATTATTACGAGAATAAGGAGGAGTATGAAGGTCGTGCAAATTTTAGAGGGGTACGAGCCCCTCGATATCAGAACGTATGTCGACAAGGCGACCTCGCGTGCCTAACCATAGGACCATACAGCTCAGCCATAGTCTTTGGCCCTGCGGCTCGAGACTACAAGTTATGGTCCGATGATGTTAGCTGGCTACCCGTTTTCTATGGCATGCAAAACGAAGACCCGCTCGATTTCATTCAAGAATTCTACGTAACATTATCTGCAATTACAACTCAAGGACTGAATGAAGGGCAGCTTAAAATGAGGTACTTCCCGAGAACTCTAAAGGACAAAGCAAAGAGATGGCTTCTATCATTACAACCTAACTCCCTAACCAATTGGGATATGGTTTGCAATAAATTTATGGGTAGATTTTACTCAGCCCATCCGACAGCGAAGTTGAGGAGGGAAATTACCAACTTCGAGCAATTGGATGGTAAATTATTCCATGAGGCGTGGGAACATTATAAAGACCTCCTCCATGCATGTCCGCACCATAACAATAGTCCCGAGATGGTCAAATACTGTTGTCATGAGGGTTTGTTGACGATCTTTAAGCAACAAGTGGAAGCAAATGCTGGAGATTTGGGAAACTTAACTGCGGAAGAAGCATGGGATTTATTTGAGTTAATCAGTGAGAAGTTGCGGCAGACGAACTCCCGGCCTAGGAAGGTCAAGGTGAACGAAGTGTCAACCTCACGAGAGGAGAATGATAGGTTTGATAAACTCACAAGGCAATTCGAATTGTTAACAACCATGATGATGAAGCGAGAGGAGAAGCCGTCTCAACCTTCACACAAAATTTGTGGAATTTTTGGAGCATATGGGCATGGAGAAAACACATGTCCAATGACGTTTGACGAAGATGAGAACGTTGAAGTGCACGCTATTCAAAATTTTCAGCAAAACAATAATTTTGGGCAGAAATTCACGAAATCATTCAATCAAAATCAGATGCGGCGTGATCATCCAAATTTCAAATGGGGTCCTGAGAGCCCAAGTTATGTGCCTATGCCGACACAAACTGACCCTCAATACCTAGCACCTCCCCCACCGAACAAATTTCCTTCGACAGGGAAAGCGTCAACTCCGATTCAACCAAACGATAAGTTATTGGTATGGCAGTAGAATCAAGTAGCTGAGACCATGTGGAATCGGGAAGTACTTGTGCAAGTTAATGCAAAGGTGGATGCACAGACCAAGAGTTTGAACAATTTGGAGAGAATGGTGAGTCAAACAACGGCCTCTATAGCAAAGACGACAAACGAGAAGAACAAGTTTCTGAGTCAGACAGAGCAAGCTTCAGATGTTCATGTCCTACGAAGTGGAAAAAGAATTGATAATGGCATAATTGGGCAAGACGAAGAAGGGGTAGAGGGTGCCAAAATTCTGACACCGACTCTACCAAAAGAAGATATACCTAAGCCGGTAGACAAGATGCACAAATCATCTAATCGTTATGTCCCAGTGTCTATTAAGGGGACGATTCCGCACCAAACTACAACTGAGATGCCAGTCAACGAATGCTAAGTCAGAGAAGTTAGCACCCCGATTAACGATCGAGTTCTGTTTCCAAGTCGCCTACGTTCGGCCAAAGAAAATAAAAAGTTCATGGATCTCTATAATTTGCTGAAGAACGTCAATATTAACCTTCCTCTTTTAGATGTGATCATGATAATGCCAGCGTATATGAAGTTTTTCAAGGAACTTGTTTCTAGAGAGAGGCATTTAGCGACAAATGGGCACGTGGAGCTGATGAAAGAGGTTAGTGCAATTTGCAAGGAGCCTTTACCTCCAAGAGAGAAAGATCCGGGGAGTTTTTGTATCAATATTTCGCTCGCGAATGGGAAAAGAGCGCGAGGAATGCTTGATCTTGGCGCACAGGTATAAATTCGATGCCATATTCTTTATATACGTAATTTGATCTTGGACCATTGAATCCAACCACCATGCGTCTCTAATTGGCGGATCGATCGATAAGGCACCTGTTGGGTATTCTTGAAGATGTTTTTGTACAAGTGGGTGAATTAATAATTCTAGTCGATTTTGTTATTTTGGATATTGGGGAGATGTCGAATGAGAACAAGGAACATATTATACTTTTGTGTCGTCCATTTATGTCCACCTCTCATGCTGTGAGAGATGTGAACAAAGGAAGCATGGCCATGTCAGTTCTTGACAAGACGGTCACTTTTTTCACTAAAGGATATCAATAATTGCCCGTCTTCATTCATGCGAGAGGAATGTTTGTTTGTTGACCCAATTGAGTCTTGCGTCCAAGAGCTCAAAAGCATAGTGGTGTTGGACGATTTGGAAGAGGTAGCTGAGTTGTTTGGGATTAATTTTCACGACATTGAAGCTGACCTCAAAGATACCGGCCCCAACAAAATTTTTATTATGAAGTTTTAAGCACATGATGTGGTGAAGTCAGGAGATCCACCTCAGGGTGGAAATTGATCACATGAAATCGCGTCGAGCAAGCGACGTTAAAAGATGCACTTATTGGGAAGCAACCCAAGCGTTTGTCTTCTTTTTATTTTCTTTAATTTTTATTTTGAAACTTATTTCTTTTACTTTCGGTCTTTATATTTTGTTTGGTCTAGTTAATTGTCGTAGTATGTTTACGCGTGTATTGATGTGCGGAAAACTCCAAAAATTTGCATTTTTTTAGGAGACTTAGCGGTAACCGTTACCATTAACCTTAGCGTTAGCGTCTTTCCAAGGCTTAACGATGAAGATCAACCACTAAACCTACCGCTAGCCGCAACAGAGGGGTATTAACGGTGGATTAGCGGTGGCAAACGCTAGTGGGGAACAGAGCACCTTATCGGCGGACTAGCGGTACCTTCTATCGCTAAGAGTACTGCTAACCATATACAGAAGCACTTAACGGTAACACTAGTAGTAAGCCTTACCGCTAAGGCTACCGCTAGCATCATCTGTCCGCTCAATTTTCACAAATCCATCCCCGCCGACCGAGGTCGCATTCTTACCCAATTTAGCAGTAATCCGACAACTTTAGATCAGCCGCAAGCTGACAAATTTTCAACATTTAGACGTAATCCGGCCAATTCAATCCCCCATGATGTGTCACCGGTCACTTGAGTGAGTTTTTGGTCAAGACAAACGACATCACAGGATTTGAAGGATATTGCACAATTCTACGTGGAGCGGCTCGACTGCTCAATCTTTAGGCACATTTTTCTTTTTCCCTTCCTCTTTTAATTTTTATATGTTTATGGAAATATGGAGATTGCCGGATTTTTAGGGAGGGGAGGATGGTCGAGTGATGATTTGTATTTTTAATAATTGTGCAATTTGAACTAATAATTAAACGTGATTGATTGCTACTCCTACGCGATATTGTGTTTGTCTGGCTTGCCTGTCAAAGTTAATTAAGTATGATTTGATGTTCTTGTCTTTGAGCGTGTATAAGTGCATAATTTCTCAAAATTTTTATTTTTATATATTGTAAAATATTACTTGGACGCAAACGATTTCGCAAAAGTTTAAAAGTAGCCTCAATTCAAATTATTTTTCATGCAAAAGCCTGTGATTATCCCGAGTGTTTATCATCATTGCATGTACTTGAGTGAGTTCTGTTTTGAGATCTCTTTGAAATCGCCGTGTGTAGTTAACTTTGAACATGATGTTAAGGCACAGAAATTACCCTTATTCCGGCCATATCCATATATATTAGTCACTATAAATTCCGAATGAGCCCTCATATCCAAATAATCCATTTTCAGTAGCCATGAGTGTTTATGAGTTAAATCCTACGTCATTAATAGCATGGGTAAGAGTTAATTAGTTTTATTAGTTATTTATGTTTTGGAATTATTTTGCATGTAAATGTGGTATTCTTCTCATGTTTTCAATTAGGGTTTAGAGTTGTTTTTAGTAGTTTTGAGTCATGTTTCGTTAGGTTTTTAGGTTATTTTATTATTATAATATTTAAGCTTCATTTATCTGATGTTGGTAATGTTCGTGCAGTTCTTGGGGTTTTTTACGTTTAAAATTCTTGTTTTGTAGGTGGCTCAAGGAATTGGATTTGCTCCAGGACGCTCCAACTTACGCCTAGGTTTGAGTCAAGGCATTAAGGCCCAAAGTCCGTGCTGTAACTAGAAAACTGAGCTGAAGGTAGCCCGGATCAACTGAAGAGCTCCCAATCGACTACCCGATCGACTGGTGGTCGATCGAATGACCATGGATCGACTGAAAGCTCCAAAATCGACTGCTCGGCAGCAACCTCTTGGAATCAGGGCAGTCGATCGACTGCTGGACGATCGACTGAGCACAACGGGATCGACTGGAAGCTCCAAGATCGGCTGAAGAACAGTAGCTAGACACAAATTTGACATAGCAGTCGATCGCCTGACCACCAGTTGATCGACAGCCAGTCGATCGACGGAGCTGCAGTCAATCGACTGCAAGTCCGGGAATTATTGCGTTTTGATGTTTTTGCCTTTAAAAATAACTATATAAACCCCACATATTGACCTTAAGGAGGCATCCAACATTCCCCCAACTCTTGCATGTGTTTGGGATTAATTCACTCTCTAGTTTTGAGATTTATTTTCTCTCTTAAGTTTTAGATTTAATTTCAGGCTTTGCCTTGGGTTTGTAAGCCTGAGAAGAATTCAAGTACTCCCTTGGATTTTAATTTGCTTTGTAATTTTATTCAAGTATTTGGATTCTCTTTTCAGTTCAAGTAAATTTTCTTTTATTTTCTTCCTTGTTGTTCAATTTCATGCATATTCTTCAATTTATTCTCTTTGCCTTAGCTCTTTGATTTCTTGTTAGATCTTGTGAATCGTCTGTGGAATCTAGATGAGTGACACGTCTAGATCATAGATAGAGTCTCGGATCGTCTTTATTTTGAGTTTTTCATATGCTTTATCTAGGACCTTATTTTCATGCATTGTTTCATGCTAAATCTTAGATCTACTCTTTGTTACTTGTTATTTTTTGAAAGGATTTAAACTTTGACGTCAAATTTCCTTCCTCTTTCCATTGATGCTTTTGGTTTTTGTCAATTTTCATTTTTCTAGATTTTATGATCATGCGTGCACGGTTTTACTCTAGGTTGCTTTAGGTGTATTTGATGAAACATGCTTGTCCTTGCTTGACTTCCCTTTTTGCTTGCAATTTCAATTAAGGCACACGATCGAGGCATCCTACCAACTTGCACTTTCCATTCTTAGCTAGTTATTTACGTGTTTCATTAGTTTTAGTTGCCTTTAATTGCTTTAATTTGACTTATTTGCATTTCCTTTAATTGTTCAAGATAAAAACACAATTGATCCTACTTAGCAATCGAATTCCAATAATATCGAGCCAATGAACCTTTTATACCACTAAAAATACTCTTTCAAAATCATGATCAAGGATTTATGAAAAAGTTGTAATAAAGGATCACCATCCTTAAAAAAAGAAAAGAAAAACAAATAAAATAATAATAAAATAATAAAAAAATAAAATAAAAAGAATAAAGGATGGTGAATCTTGTTGAGTCATTGTCTATGCTTATAAAGGCTTCTGCTTAGTATTATTGATTTTCTTATGACGTCTAATGTTTAGAAAGCAAGAGTTGAGTTTGAAAGAAGAAGCATTTCATAAGCTTCTAAATTGTTTAAGTGGTTTGTTCAGCAGTCGGTTTTGGGTTTCAAATTGAGAAGGGAAAAATATTTTTTGCAACCTGTACTATAAGCGTTTTCTCGCTTTGCAACCAAATATTTTTTTCGTTGTCAATTGCAACCTGTATTACAATTTTACAACCTAAACTTTTTTTTTCACGCTTTATTTTTCACGCTCTAGGTTGCAAAACTTTAGTACAGGTTGCAATTGACAACGAAAAAAACATTTGGTTGCAAAGCGTGAAAACGCCTATAGTATTGTTGGGAATCGAGGGTACCGTCGCGCAGCGGAAAACAAAAATTTTTAAATAAAAGTAATTTGAATCGAATTCAAATTGACGACGGTCCATGTTAAAATCAATTAATTCAAACAATGTTTATAATTGCTTTAATAAATAGATTGATTTCCACAAAATCAAACGAACATGTTCTATTTCTATTAAATATATATATATATAACAATTATATATATATATATATTAATATATTAAACTTATATATATAACATTTATATATACATTAAAAAATTAATTATATATTTAATTATATATTACATAATATATAACAATTATATATTTAATTAACAGCATGCATATAACAAATATATATATCTATCTAATGCATTACAGCATGCATTCATATATATGTTATAAAGTATATCAAGCATGCATAACATGCATTCACATCACAACACACACACTGTACATTTATAATATTACATGTGCATGCACTAACATTACAAAACACATGCATATCACACAGCATGCGTATGTAATTCTTATCACACACTTATACAGTAATTCAAACACTGCACACACATGTATGAATTTAACACACATCACAGCACATGTATTATATATATATGTCAAACTGTAAATATATATATATCATATATATATATATATATAAACGAGACATCCGTTCATACCTCACGGAACCGGCGTGACAGGCGCAATGGCCAAGACTCCGGCGACTTGGTGAAGCTACGGCCGGCCTGTTTCTCTCGGCTGCGGATACGGCGGCAGAAGAGGCGCGACAGGGTGGAGACGACGGGGTTCCTTTCGGCAAAGGCGCGGCGGCCCGTCTCTATCGGATGTCGGGCAGGCTCTGCGGCAGCGACGGACGYTTRTATTTCCCGGCAATGGCTACGGCCCGAAGCGACGGCGCAAAGGTCGCCGCCGGTGAGAAGCTCCGGCGCTAACAGGTTCCAGCGACGAGGCAGGCTCTCGGCAATACAGTCCTCGGCTCCAATTCGACGCGGAGGCTGTCAAGCTCGACGGCGGCACTCGGCTTGGCTGCTGCGCGGAGGTCGGGCCCAGGCAGCGACGGCGCTGCGATCAGGCGGCGGAACGGCGTGACCCGGCTGAGGAGAAGCAGCTTCCGGCGATCGTGCGACGACGAGGCGGATGCGCAATCGGCCTGGTATAGCAACGTGGCGGATGACGGGGACAGCAGCCCGGCGATTCGTCGGCTGTGATGCGGTGGTGTGGGTCCGTCAATCTCCGACTATCGGTATCACACACCGAACGTCCCGACATCCCTACAACGGAGCACTAGATCCGTCGAGGGATTAAAAACGACGAATACGAGAAAACGAACGGTTCGTTTGGCGGCGGCCGAAGGTGGACGTGGGGGCTAGGGTTTTTTTTTTTTTTTTTTTTCAAAGCCTAAAAGAAAACCGTCTGTGTTGTTGTTGTCTTGTTGAACAATTCAACTCTTCCCCTTTTTTCTTAAACCCGTCTGCCTTCCTTTTTATTTGTTTTGTTCTTTTTTTTTTTTATTAAAATCAAGGAACAAGTCCATGGGCCTGGGCCCAAGATAAATAAAAACAAAACTTAACGTGTGTGTGGGCCATTTAAGAGAATAAAACCAACTTTTAATTCTAAATGGGTTTTGGTGGAATGGGCTCAATTAAAGAAATAAAGCCAAACCATTCTTAAGCCCAAAACTTTTAATTAAATAAAAAAACATCGGCCCAATAACTATAAACCGGTTTATTGGGTCGACCCTATTTTAAATTAAAAAAAACCCCATCGGAATTAAATCATTTCTCACAAATGATAATTCCGAAAAAATATAACAATTATATTTTTGCGTCCAGAATAATTTTCTCGTATTTTTTCTCAATTCATAATCATTATTATGAAATTTAGATTCAATCATATTGATATCTGATTATGCTAAAATTAACAATTAATTTATAGCTGTCGTTTTCAATAATCAGGAAACACGTGGTGTGACCCTCAATGGTTCAGGTGTAAGCTAGCCGTGGGTTCACAACACATTGTGATTCGAACAACACATTGTTCTTATATGAACTCGTCCCTTAGAGTCCTGATTAAATAAAACTCATTTTACTTAATCACTGGTCAAACCAGAACCCAACGAGTTATGAGAGGCGCCTAGCAACTACGCATCATAATTCCCTAGATACAAATGAAGTGCCTGCAAGAACCTTGTGATATAGCTTATATGTACAGTACGATCCCTTCAACGATCTATGTCCCGATTGAACAAGAGGTATTGGTTCATCGAGACCTCTTTCTAGTTCAATAACTGTGTGTACGTTCTAGGTTCGAGATAATCCGTTCGTGTGTGACTTAGAGAAACACATTTCTCTAAACACCCCACTATCAGCTCTGGCCAGAGACTCCGAGGATTTATCAACCATCAGAACACACAGGACATCCATGACTTATCATGCGTCCGAATCCCCTACTACCATGCACAGACTTCCCACTAGATTCCCGACTATGCGAACGTTGCCCCTTTTGATCGGCCTCCAAGGAGACACAGAGACAGGTCACAACATAGCCTGTCCTCTAGTGAAGTCACGATGAGGTCTGGGTCTTAAGGATTAATGTTGTACGCTATAACATAGAAATTATCTACTCGATGAGTGAGAACCACTTAGAGATTTCTAGGTGAGGGAGTTCAGTGAACTCATCTTATGAGCACCTACTTATGTATGTCAATGTCCAAACATCGTGACCGATGAGACGCGGTCCACATACACTAAGTACTAGTCTTAACGGGAAAGGCCTGTATCCTCATTATGGGGTAACCCTATGACTAGGAACAAGTTCGACGAGTTACATTACGTGCTAGATTATCTCACGGTTCTACTAGACCAATCTACCGTAATAAAGTAACATCGTCAGGACCATATCTATGCAACTAGCATGGGACAAAAGATATGGAATGCCAATATGTATAAAAGATATTATTACGAATAAAAACCCGATTGTATTGCAAGAGAATGGTCAGACCACAGCCACAAGTTGGCTTGTCGGTCACCCTATTCTAACAAGTATATGTTGCAAAAAATAGTTTTCCAATTGAGAAATAGCGTATGTTTAAAGGCTACATTATGAGAGTTTAGTGAGGTTTTGTTTGAATGAGGTGAAGCACTTAATATGCGATTAGAAGATTTTAATTTTCGGTTC
This sequence comes from Phtheirospermum japonicum, assembly GCA_014905375.1. Lineage (NCBI taxonomy): Eukaryota > Viridiplantae > Streptophyta > Magnoliopsida > Lamiales > Orobanchaceae > Phtheirospermum > Phtheirospermum japonicum. Next base: position 436,146 of record BMAC01000244.1, read on the forward strand.
TTTCTTATTGTGCATATATTTTGATGATTTGAGCGTATACATGTCCCATGCAAAAAGACTTGAGTGCTTTTTAGCGTACACATATATATTACCCTTTGTGAGGATGCATGATTTTATTTTTGGAGCGACAATGTAATAAGGGTCTAGCTTTTGAGTTTGTGTCACACTTATCTATACTTTTAAAATTATCTATGTAGCATGACACGACCCTTTGCTTGAACCTATTTTCATTCTTGTTATTCTTTGAAACTATCATTGGTTCGAGGAAGAACAAACTAATAAAGCGTGGGGTAGTTGATTAACATGAATTTGTCTTGATTTTTGTTAGTTTTTTAGTTCGTTTTTATTATTAGTTTCAATGAAATTACCACTACGATTATCAAGCAGGAGTAGAACACCTGTATTATCAACCACCCCATCACTTCCAAAGGACCGTGACCCCATGAGCTTGCGAAGGTTGGCTTGGAAATTTTCCTTTCTCGTGAGCTTGCTTGAGCATATTCATATCACTTGCTAATTGCCCTATCTTAATTTTAACCCGTTGGTCATAGCCTCAAGAATTGAACCTAGCGTCAAATGAAGCCAACGTAATGGAAAAAGTTTGCAATTGTTGCATAATGGCCAAGAGATTCGGATCGGAGGTTGGAGTAGGATCATTCATCGAAATATAAGGACCAAAATATATAAAAGTATAACAGACAAGGGTGGAGTAGGAGCACTCATCGCATTCTCACGAACAAATAATTGTCACGAATCATGGTTGTCGACTGTTTCGGTTGCGGAGTCGAAGATTTGGTGGGATCGTCAATTGTCGTTAGAATGGGGACTTGGTTCGGAATTTTCCCCTTCAATGATCCCAGAATATATGGATTCGGTGACTTATGCATTTGGTCTACTGGTTTAGGGTCGTGTTTCTTAGGGGAGGCCGTAGTTGGGATTTCGGCCACCTCTTCTTCTTCTTTTTCTATCTCGACTCCATTATCTATTTTCTTTCAACTTCTCAAAATATGAACGGCTGAAGCTTGCTCGGGTTGACTCGGAAATTTGCCCTTCTCATTTTCTATTTTTGCCAGTGAAGCCACCATTTGGCCCATCATCGTCTATAATTCCTTCATACTTTTGGAGAGGTCATTCAACACTTCCCCATGCTTATTTACTTGCGTAGTTAATTGCGCAAGCCCGTCTCGGTTTTGAATCATCTCGGTGACTTGGTTTTGCTGCCAAATTAACAACTGATCATTCGGTTGTATTGGATCAGGTGTTGGCCCTGTCGTTGGATATTTGTTCGATGGGAGCTGTGAGTCAGGTTGCGCCGAAGTGTGATGTGGGTTCCCAGGACCCCACTTTAAATATGGAGAATCACGTTGCGCCTGAAATTTGTTCGTGGGTATCTTTTTGAGAATGGGAGGTTTGTGCTTACGCATCTGATCTTGAATGGCTTTTGCCTCGGCTTCGAATTCGTCAAAATAAGCCATCTTGCACACATCTACTATATGCCTTTGTTCCCTGCAATGAGTACACGTTTCATTGGCTTTTGAAGGAGTTTTATCCTCGTCGTTTAGTACTTCAGACACTTCGTTAACTCTTGTCTTTCGTGGTCTAGAACTCGTCTGCCTGGATTTCTCTCTCATCTTCTCGAACAACTGCTTAGCTTCCGTAGCGGTCAAGTACCCAAAATCTCCTCTAGCAGCTGTCTTGACTTTGTTTTTGTAGGAGTCAAATAGCCCTTCGTAGAAAAACTGATTAACTATACCTGGAGAGTTGTGGTGATGTGGGCAAGCTTGCAAAAGTGTTTTGTAGCACTCCCATGCTTCGTGTAGTAACTCTCCATCCTGCTGAACAAAATTGGCGATTTTTTCTCCTAATATGGCCTTTTGTCTTAGCTTAGTAATACTGATTTATGAATTTATCGCTAACCATATCCCAGTCGGTCAGTGATCTTGGTTCTAATGAGAGTAACCAAGATTTTTCCATCGAAGCTGCCATTTGGCCCATCATCGTCTCTAATTTATTCATACTTTGGAGAGGTCATTCAACACTTCCCCATGCTTATGTACTTGCGTAGTTAATTGCGCAAGCCCGTCTAAGTTTTGAACTGATCGTTCAGTTGTACTGGAGCAGCTGAGCCGAACTTTTGTGTTCCTTTCAAAATTAATTACCGGTTAACCAGTACTTGTCTACGTTTGAAAAGGGTTTAAGTTCGCCCGCAAGATAACGGGGTCACTTGTAGACTAGTGAGTTAACTCGGGTCGATCTCTCGAGGAATGGGAAACGGATTTTAACGATGTTTATTATACTAGTATCACAAATTTATCTAAACACACGGTCAAATAGGGTTTCGAAAAGGATTCGAAATCAATTATTTGAAAACAAAAACTCCCTTGTCTCGAGGGTGTAAACCTCTCGACAAGTCGTGAGAAAAGCGATAATTACAAAACAAATACGGAATACTACACATCATACTAGAAATTGTACGTTATCTTGCATATTCTAACAATAACAACTATAATCTAAGGTCTCCAACAATCAAGTATCAATAACAATTTAATCACAATACTACTTCAGAAATTATCTCAAACGCGCAACAAGAGTTTTAACAATTCAAATACTAAATGCTTCACAAAATATAACTAAACTAACCATAATTCCATTCTCAATCCAAAATCAATTATCCAAAACACAAAGGTGTGAATCCAATTCACCAAAACCTTAACAATCCACTAATATAACATTATCTAACATTCCATCAATTGTTCATAACCAATATCAAACCAAACCACTTTCAAAAACATCATAACAAAGACGAGTTTAGAGATTACTAGTCGTTTTTTAAACGAGTGATGATGACGAACGAGTGCACTCCGAGGAATACATAAAATTTCGAGGCTTGTCACCAACCCAGAATCCTAGCGTCGGAAATCGGTTGCTGCAAATCGAACCTTGATACGGCGTTGTACGGCTTATGCTAGAGGTATGAGAGATGTGTCAAATCTCTCTACCTTTGGGTGTTTGGTGGTTCTCTAACCTAGTTCCAGCCTCCAAGAGGTCTCCAAAACTGAATAATCTTCAACCCTAGCCGCTTCTCCTCTTTTTCAAACGTTCTCAGCCATTTCATAACTGAAAATTCCAGAAATCTGCATGTGTAACGTTCTTGTCCGATCGGATGAAGGTATTGTCCGATCGGACAAATGCCACCATCCGCTGCTTCGATCGATGTGCTGGTTCGCTCGACCGGTGTGCACGTCATCAATTAGTCCGATCAGAAATATGCACTGTCCGATCGGTGATTGTCCTTATGGGCTACTTTTGAGGGTCTCTCCTTCTATCTTTATGCCTTGGATCTGCCGGACGCTCTAGCTGTATGAGAAAAACACAGAATTACTCTCATTTGGACCGATTAACGATCAATAAGTCGGAAAGTTAAGTAAGGGGACAAAAGGTGCAAAACGATGCAAATCATCCTAGCCTTAACCCAAAAAAGATAATAAAAAGACTAAAACAAGACTTAATTATGCACACATTCGTAACAAAAATGTACGAATCAACCACCCCATGCTTAATTGGTTTGTTCGTCCTCGAACAAACCAAAGGATCAGAATCAAGAAAAGTGAAAGTAGTTAGAGCTAAGAGTCATGTTGTGCATACAGTTTTAGTTTTGCAATTATAAACACTTTCACCAAAACCATAAAGCTAACTCGTATTACCTTTTCACCTTGAAATAGAAAGAATGCTTCCTCACAAAAGGGTAATATGACATGGTGCACTCATTCGCTCGTGTTTTCAACAGGTAAGTGTATACGCTCGGATCATCATAATCAAGCATTCAACAACTCGTGAAAATCAAAGACTCAATCATCGCATAAGTGTGCACATTCAATCAAGAATCAGATTAGGACTTTTAAGGGTTGTAATGTTGGTTCTTTGGTGAGGTATGTCATATATAAAGATGTGTGGCTAACTTGCGGACAAATGCAATCTATAACTCACTCAATCCGCCCTTTAACGCATAGAGCGTAATTTTGTTTCCTCATCCTTCCCAAATAACCATGTACCATTATTTTTAGCCTTTTATAGCTAAGACTCTTTTCAATCCCCAAACCCGAATACTTGCTTTAGCCAAGATGCTTTGTTCTTATTTTCTAGATGCTCTTTTGAACTTAAGCACCCTTATTATAGAATACTTGCGATAGTCGATGCACATACGCCACCTAGTGGTTAAGCGTGTTGGGACGATTTCTCCCCTTTTATTGTTGGCCCTGTTGTTGGATATTCGTTCGGTGGGGGCTGTGATTCAGGTTGCGCCGAAGCGTGATGTGGGTTGGTCTGGCTTTTAGAAAGAATGGATGTCGGATTTCTAAACATAAAGTCCCATGCTGAAATATCACAAGTACCCCCTCGCCCCGGGCCATCGCACGGAAAACTATAACCAAAATCCTTTTTATCTGGCATTAACTTGGAACAGCGTGCATCTAAAGCACCTTTTACTAAGATCAATGTAGTTGTATGTAAACCCAGAGCAATATCATGATGAACCAAAAAGTCTCCAGGACCTATTGTTAAGAATAATGAATCCCCGAGCTGCGGAATTAACGACTCTATTAGAAAGTCGAATTAGAAACTTTTACACGAATTTTTAAGCAGACTCGATCGGCCGGGGGTAGGTACAACAAGCACCTATTCCAGATTGTCCAAACCCTATCCCTACTTTTGATCATTCCGATCTCAGAAGAGAAAGCATTAATATCCGCCCAAAGGAGTCGACGTAGACCTTTTTGAAGAAGGTTCAGGACCCCACTTTAAATATGGAGAATCACGTTGCGCCTGAAACTTGTTCATGGGTATCTTTTTCGGGAAGGGGAAATTTGTGCTGATGCATATAATCTTGAATGGCTTTCGCCTCGGCTTCGAATTTGTCAAAATACGCCATCTTGCACACATCCACTATATGCCCTTGCTCCCCGCAATGATTACACGTTTCATTGGCCTTTGAAGGAGTTTTATCCTCATCATTTAGTACTTCAGACACTTTGTTGACTCTTATCTTTCGTGTTCTAGAACTCGTCTGCTTGGACTTCTCGCTCATCTTCTCGAACAACTGCTTAGCTTCCGTAGCGGTCAAGTACCAAAAATCTCCTCCAGCAGCTGTCTCGACTTGGTTTTTGTAGGACTCAGATAGCCCTTCGTAGAAAAAACTGATTAAACATACCTGGAGATTTGTAACTAAGGGTTGTAATAAAGAATCACTATCCTTTTTATTCTTTTTTTTATACTTCCTTTTTTTTATTGTGTCCCCTTTAATTCATTTATGGGGCTTTTATTTTTTCAGGATGGTGATCCTTTATCACAACTTTTTCATAAATCTTTGATATAATCTCCAAAACACAAATAACCAATAAAAGTAACTAACTCCTACCCCACGCTTTTAATGATCGTAGGGGTCGACTAAAAACACTCATGGATATAGATACACACAGCGCTTTTAATGAGGCGCTAATTTAGAATTTATAGTGGCTAAAATATATGGATATGTCTGGAATAAGGGTTTTATCTATGCCTTAACGTCATGTTCAAAGCTAAATACACACAGTGATTTCAAAGAGATCACAAAGCAGAACTCACTCAAGTACATGAATGATGATAAACACTCAGGCTACTCACTGGTTATTGCACGAAAATTTTTGAATTGACGCTGCTTTTAAGGTTTTGCGAAATCAATTGCGTCCAAATACCATTTTACAATATATAAATAATAATTTTGAAAAATTATGCATTTATACACGCTCAAAGACAAGAACATCAAATTATACACAGTTAACTTCGACAGGCAAGCCAGACAAACACAATTCAACGCAGAAATAGCAGTTAAATACGAGACGTTACTAATTATTACAGGCCATAAGAACTCAAATTGCACTTAATAACAAATTACAAATCATACTCTACCCTCCCCCTCCCTCAACATTTGGAAAACTGAGGATTGCCATAAGCACAAATAGAATTAAACAAGGTAAGGAAAAGAAAAACTTCCCTGAAAACTTAAAAATTCGAGTCGCTCACGTCGAAGTCGTGCAATTGGTCGTTGTCTCGATTCTCGTGATTTGAATTGTCCCTTAACAAACACTCTGACATAACAAAAATAACAAAGAAAACAAATAAAAAAAATAAAAAGTGCATATTTAGAAAATAAAATCATTGTCCAACATAAAATAAAAATGAAAATAAAACATCACTGCCACGGTGGCATATGATCATGTGGACCCTGGAGGGGGGAATCATCAGGAGGTGGAGTAGGGGGACATCTACCCATAAATCTGGCAAAGTCGGCCATCAAATCAGTCAGCATATCTCTATTACCCTCTCTCACGTCTCTCCCTCGACGAGCCTCGTCACGCGCCAACTTCTGCCAAATAGCAATCTCGTTTGCAAATTCAGCTTCGTTCCACAAAAACTGAGTATTTTGATTTGTCAGTTTCTCAATATCCTCTCTATCCATGAGGAGTTGATCTTGAAGCTCTTCTATGGTCTCGTCATGCTCCTTTGGGTCTTCTATCCCTCGTTCGAGGCTACGCTTTGCTGCCTTCAGTTCCTTGTTTGCCCCTTTCAGTTGGGAAATTATGTTTCTCAACCCTGCATTCACTTCTCCCGTTTTCTTCAATCTATCTTCCAGTGCGTTGATATTGAAGGTGGTATGGAATTCATCTAGTTGGAAACCATTATTCGTGGCCTTCACCTTCTCGATTTCGTCTTGCATCTTAGCCATATCTTCTTCGTGCTCCCTTCTCGAAATCCACCTTTGTTCATGGTTGTTGGTGGCTTGTGGGATTGGCCTCATGGTGTTGAAAGTTATGGAGAGTTTTTTGTATAAGGAGGTTTAGAATAAAAGAGATTGAAAAGTTGTGAAAAATAGGGTGTCTAAGGGGTGGCTTGTATAGGAATTATTGGCTCTTAAAAATAGGAGTCCTAGGTTTTTCCCAATTTTAATTAAGGTAGGAGATATTAAACTTGCCTATTCAATGTAGAACTCTCTTAAGGTAATAGATCTTGACTTAAAACTCAGACAAAATTTGTGCAAAATAATACCATAAATCTACTTACCTGGTGGAATTAAAATTCCCAAAAATCGCAGCCCGATTCTTTCCAAATTTTGCAAATTCGGTCACTGTAACTGTTACTCTAGCGGTAAGGGTTACCGCTAGACATACCGTTAAACTCTATGTTACTCCCTAGCGATGACTTAACGGTTAGAATGACTTCTAGTTACACCATTACACCCTTACGTTCCCAGCTAGCGGCAAGTTTAGCGGTTGATCTTTATCGTTACGCTTAAGATGCTAACGGTAAGAGCTAGCGGTAAGGGTTACCGCTTGGTAACCTCTAGATTCCCAGATTAGGCGAAATCTTCAACTTATTTTCTGTACATCAACATCGCGTAAACGTACCACGACATAGATTTGATTATAAATAAATAAAGTAAAATAAAGAAATGTTCAAAAAGAAAGAAAATATACACATGCTTGGGTTTCCTCCCAAGAAGCACATCTTTTAACGTCGCTTGCTCGACGCAAATTTTAGCAATCAATTTTTAGCTGGAGGCGGGTCCACAAACTTTCACCACCTCACTATCTTGACTTGCTATTATTCCATCACGATACAGCTTCACTCTGTGGTCATTGACTTGAAATGTGGTATCCCTTTTCTCATCGTACAGAGTTACCGCTTTAAAATTATTGATTTCTTTGATCATGAACGGACCACTCCATCTTGAATTGAGCTTTCCTGGAAATAACTTTAATCGAGAATTATAGACTAAAGCTAACTTACCAACTTCCAATCGCTTATCAACAATTCTACGATCGTGACGTATCTTCATTATTTTCTTTTGCCTCCACGCGTCATCATATGACTCGTTTCTGATTTCTTCGAGCTCGGTCAATTCCAACTTCCTATACTCGTCCGCCTCATCATAGTTCATATTTAGCTTGCGAATGGCCCAGCTTGCTCGGTGCTCTATTTCAACAGACAGATGACACGCTTTCCCATAGACGAGTCGGGAAGGACTCATACCAAGCACTGTTTTATAAGATGTTCGATAAGTCCACAATGCATCAGTAAGCTTCGCTGACCAATCCTTTCGATTAGGCCCAACCTCTTCTCGAGGATAGCTTTCAGCTAGTGATTGCTCATTTCGACTTGTCCAAAAGTTTGAGGATGGTACGGGGTAGCTACTTTGTGTCGGACTCCATATTTCGTCAACAATTTCTTGAAGGCTCGGTTGCAGAAATGGCTCCCGCCATCACTTATAATCGTCTTTGGCACTCCAAACCTACTGAATATGTTCTCTTATAAGAATTTAAGCACAATCCCAGCATTTACTTTTCGCATGGTAATCGCCTCCACCCACTTGGATACATAATTGACTCTTACTAAAATATACTCAAAGTCTCCACTTTTGGGAAAAGGTCCCATGAAATCTATCCCCCATACATCAAAAATCTCCACCACTTGATTAAGAACTTGTGGCATCTCATCTCGCTTTCCTATGTTTCCAGTTCGTTGGCAGTTGTCTCATGTCTTGCAGTATCCGTACGCATCAGAAAATAAACTCGGCCAATAGAAACTGGATCTTTTATTCAAAAATCTCTTCCTCTCTTGGTAGGATAGGTGGTTAGGTATAATATCACAAGCAAGATAGTTCACAATATCAGCATACAAAGGAGTAATTAATTGCTTAAGAGTATACGCATTCTCATAAGGAAAGAAATTATTAATCATTAACTTTCTACTTTCATCATCCTCACTTATCATCCTAGACAAATGATCAGCGATAACGTTTTCACATCCACGACTATCTTTTATTTCTACATCAAATTCTTGCAGTAATAAGATCCATCTAATAAGACGTGGTTTGCTTTGAGGTTTAGAAAATAAGTGACGCAATACAGCATGATCTGTACGTACAATTAATTTTGCTCCCACTATATAGGGTCTAAATTTATCAAGTGAAAATACAACTGCTAATAATTCTTTTTCAGTCGTGGTATAGTTACGTTGGGCATCGTTTAACATGTAACTTGCATAGTAAATAACCCTAAGCAACTTATCCACACGTTGTCCTAAAACGGACCCCACCGCTTCATTTGAAGCGTCACACATTATCTCGAATGGAAAAGTCCAATCAGGGGCAACAACTACCGGAGCAGAAGTAAGTCTCTCCTTAAGTTCATCAAACGCATTCATGCATTCTTGATTAAAGACAAAAGGAGTATCTATAGTCAAGAGTTTACAAAGTGGATGACTAATTTTTGAGAAATCTTTAATAAAACGCCTATAAAAACCTACATGACCAAGAAAACTCCTAATACCTTTCACATCGCGAGGGGGAGGAAGAGTTTTAATTACATCAGTTTTAGACTTGTCAACTTCCAACCCCTTATTAGAAACAACATGTCCTAAAACAGTGCCACTCTTTACCATAAAATGGTATTTCTCCCAACTCAACATAAGATTCTTCTCAATACAACGTTCTAAAACCTTAGATAAATTAGATAAGAATTTTCGAAAGACGAACCAAAAATCAAAAAATCATCCATAAACACTTCAAGAAAACCATCAATATAATCAGTAAAAATTGAAAGCATGCACCTTTAAAAAGTCGTTGGTGCGTTGCATAAGTCGAAAGGATCCTCCGAAAGGCAAACGTGCCGAAGAGGCACGTGAATGTCGTCTTACTTTGATCTTTCAGAGAAATGGCGACTTGATAATAGCCTGAAAGGCCATCCAAGAAGCAATAGAATTCGTGTCCAGCAAGTTTGTCGAGAAGTTTGTAGATGAACGGCAAAGGAAAGTGGTCTTTTTGAGTGGCTGCATTTAACTTTCTATAATCGATACACATACGCCATCCAGTAGTCAGTCGGGTTGGGACTATCTCACCTTTTTCATTTTTGGTTATGGTGATGCCTCCTTTCTTTGGAACCACATGGATAGGGCACACCCATTTACTTTCAGAGATGGCAAAAATAATCCCTTCATCCTTTAGCTTCAGAATTTCCTTCTTGACCACCTCATAAAGCTTTGGCATCAGTATCCATTGGCTGTCTCTCATAGGCCTTGCATCAGGTTCAAGCTTGATTCGGTTCATACAAGTAACAGGGCTTATCCCTATGATGTCGCTGATGCTCCATCCTATGGCTTAGTAGGTACTCAGCACCAAAATTAGTTCTCTTTCCTCATGTTCCGCCAATGCTGAATATATGATGATGGGTTTTGTTTTGTTGGGCTCGAGGAAAACGTACTTCAAGTGATTTGGTAGTGGTTTTAACTCCACTTTTGATTCGAGCTCGGGTGCGTTAGCTATTTCGCGCATCTCTTCATCAAAATCTTCAAATCTTTCATATTCTTCAGTGATTTTGTTCAAGTCAATTTCCAACATTTCTGCCACCCTGCTCAAAAATTTTGCGTCGTCCTCGATGCTTAACTCATCTAAAATGGTGATTCCTTTTAGCTCATGGACGCAAGATGCAATAGGATCAATAAAGGAAAAATCATCGTGCATAAACGAAACGGGAGTGTTGTGAATTTCTTTAAGCGAAAACATCACCGACTCGCCCAGAACGGATAAGGTCATTCTCCCTTTGTGTACATCAATCAGTGTATGAGAGGTGGACATGAATGGCCGGCCCAGCAAAATAGTATGCTCCGTACCTTCTTTTGGAACTTCACCTACATCAAGTATAACAAAATCAATTGGAATTACAAGCTCGCCGACTTGTACTAACACATCTTCAACTATACCAAGAGGCTCTCTGATCGAACGATCTGCCAATTGGAGTCGCATCGTAGTTGGTTTCATCAATCCTAGATCAAATATTTTTTACAGCGAATATGGCATCAAATTAATTCTGGAACCAATGTCATGCATTCCATGTGCTATTTGCCCATTCCCTAAGGCAATAGTTATATAAAAACTCCCTGGATCTTTTTCTTTCGGGGGTAATGGACCCTTAAATATGGCGATCACCTCTTTTTTTAACTCTACTCATTGTATTGTCGCCAGCCATCATTCTCTTGAGGCTAACTCTTTGAAAAATTTAACGTATGCTGGCATTGTCTTTATTACATCTAAGAGAGGAAGGTTAATGTTGACATTCTTTAGCAAATTGTAGAATTCCATGAATTTCTTGTTTTCTTTGGCTGGGCGTAGACGACTCGGAAAAGGAACCTTGTCACGAATCGTGGTTGTCGACTGTTTTTGTTGCGGAGTCAAAGATTTGGTGGGATCGTCAATTGTCGTTGGAATAGGGACTTGGTTCGGAATTTTTCCCTTCAATGATCCCGGAATATATGGATTCGGTGACTTATGCATTTGGTCTACTGGTTTAGGGTCGTGTTTCTTAGGGGAGGCCGTAGTTGGGATTTTGGCCACCTCTTCTTCTTCTTTTTGTGTCTCGACTAGGCCAGCATTCCAGAATGTTTGGGCATTATTGAGCCTCTCTTTGCCTGAATTTTGGTCCTCAATGCCTTAGCCTATAAATAGAGATTTTGAACATAAAAACCCAAGAATTTCACCAAACCTCAAGGTAATTGAACCAATTAAACCAAATTAAATATAAARTTGGCAAGAAACACGAAAAACAATAAAACAAGAAAAACGACCTAAAAACCTAACGAAAAATGACTCAAAACTGTTAAAACCACAATAAAAACCTAATTAAAAATACGAGAAAAACACAACAATTACATGCAAAATACGGAGCACTTCGCTAGCAAGGTAGTAAGCAATGTCGGCATACCACGGTGTGACGGACACACCGAAGAGGTTCTCGTGAGCTTGGTTTTCTCCGATGAGTGGGGACTCTTTCTCTCCATTCCCGACCTCCAAACGAGAGAGGTGGTCGGAGACTACGTTCTCGCACCCTTTTCTATCCCTGATCTCTACGTCGATCACTTGAAGTAAAAGGATCCACCAGATTAGCCTCGGCTTCGCTTGAGGCTTGTTGAAAAGATGACGTGGTGCCACATGATCGCTATGTATAATCACCCTCGACCCAACGATATATGATCGAAACTTCTCGAGCGAGTAAACCACGGCAAGTAGCTCCTTTTCGGTGGTTGTGTAATTTCTTTGAGCGTCATTAAGCATAAGACTTGCGTAGTAGACGACCCAGAGGAGTTTGTCGACTCGTTGCCCCAGGACGGCCCCCACCACTTCATTCGATGCATCGCACATTATTTCAAACGGGAGGGACCAATCCAGGGCTATCACCACGGGAGCAGTAGTCAGAATTTTCTTCAATGAATCGAACGCCGCTAGACAAGTATCATCGAACAAAAACGGAACGTCGGCGATAAGAAAATGGCACAAGGGGTGGCTAAGCTTCGAGAAGTCCTTAATGAACCTCCTATAGAACCCCGCATGACCGAGGAAGCTTCGCATTCCCTTCACGTTGATCGGTGGGGGAAGTTTCTCAATCACGTCGATCTTTGCCTTGTCGACCTCGATTCCTTTAGAAGACACCACATGCCCCAAAACTATCCCACTTCTCACCATGAAGTGGATTTTCTCCCAACTCAAGGTAAGGTGGTTCTCCACACATCTCTCCAAAACACTTGACAAATGATCAAGACACTTGTCGAAAGTGGAGCCGTAAATAGAAAAATCGTCCATGAAAACCTCCATATACTTGTCGAGCATGTCGGAAAAAATCGAGAGCATACACCTTTGAAAGGTGGCGGGTGCATTGCACAAACCGAAGGGCATGCGTCGGAAAGCATATGTGCCAAAAGGGCACGTGAACGTCGTCTTGGATTGGTCTTCCGGCGCGATAGAGATTTGGTAGTATCCCGACAATCCATCGAGGAAACAATACGAATGATGCCCCGCGAGCTTGTCCAGCATTTGGTCAATGAACGGGAGTGGAAAGTGGTCCTTCTTGGTGGCGGCATTGACCTTTCGGAAGTCTATACACATTCGCCATCCGGTGGTCGCACGGGTCGTCACACGCTCGCCCCGTTCGTTCTCAATAATGGTTATTCCGCTCTTCTTCGGCACCATGTGGACTGGGCTCACCCATTCACTATCCCCGACCGAGAATATTAAACCTTCGGCTACAAGTTTCAATATCTCACCCTTCACAACCTCCATCAAGTTCGGGTTCAGTCGTCGTTGGCACTCCCTCGATGGTTTCACTCCGTCTTGAAGGATGATTCGATGCATACAAGTGGAGGGTCTTATCTTCTTGATATCACCAAGGCTCCACCCTATCGCCTTCTTGTTCTTTTTCAAGACTTCCACCAATCGTGCCTCGTCTCTCGGGGAAAGCTCGGCGTAGATGATCACGGGTTTTGTCTCTCTACTTTCCAAGTAAACGTATTTGAGATGGCTCAGAAGGGTCTTGAGCTCTGGTTTTGGCATAAGGGTCGATTCTACGCTTGATATCTCAAATATTTCTAACTGCCCCTCCAATCGAACGCTAGCCCCTCGTCGTCCTCAACATCCTCGTTCACAACCTCCCGAGCGGCTTCCTCGACTAGTTCTTGTATCGAGTCGATCATAGCACAATCGTTATGAAAGGAGGAAGGCGGAATGACTCCCAAATCGTGGGTCGAGAAATTCACTGTATCTCCCAGAACTGAGAAAGATAACTTCCCATTTTTCACATCGATCAAAGTGTTTGTCGTGGCTATGAAGGGCCGCCCAAGTAAGATAGTATGTTCTCGGCCTTCGTTGCTCACCTCCATGAAGGGCCGCCCAAGTAAGATAGTATGTTCTCGGCCTTCGTTGCTCACCTCCCCGACGTCCAATATAACAAAATCCACAGGCATGATGAGGCTTCCCACTTGTACCAAAACATCTTCGACCACGCCCTTCGGGTATCGGACTGATCGGTCGGCTAGTTGCAAACACATTCTCGTCTCCTTGAGGTCGCCCAACTCCAACTGCTTAAAGATAGAGTAGGGCATCAAGTTGATTCCCGCGCCGAGGTCTAGCATCCCTCGCGTCTCCTTTTCGTTTCCGAGGGTAATTTTGATACAAAAACTCCCCGGATCACCTTCTTTATGTGGGAGAGAATTACTATAGGCAATGGTTGCCGCGTTCGATATACATATCTTTTCATTCTCCTCGAATCAGCGTTTCTTAGATGTTAGTTCCTTGAAGAACTTCGTGTAAGCGGGAATATTTCGGATTATGTCGAGCAAGGGAAGGTTTATGTTGACCTTTGATAACATCTTATACAATTCAAGAAACTGGGCGTCTTGCTTCGTAGGGCGGACGCGGCTTGGGTATGGAATCGGAGGTCGGTACGGTGCGGCGGACTTATGTAACCCCCCGTCAGCCTGGGACCCCTTTTCCTCACCACTAGAGAGTGATGTGGGAGAGTAGGAGAGGCTACGGGCTCGTTCGAATCTGGAATAACACGATCTTCTTGAACACTTGTCGAAGGTCCGTCGTCGGGTAGGGCGACCTTGTTGTCTACCACCTTGCCACTTTGGAGAATGGTCACGGCTTGAGATTGATCCGGTTGACTTGGTAGCCTGTCCTTGTACCGTGCTCATTTTAGTTCGTTGACATCCGTAGCCACTTGCCCCATTTGCGTCTCCAAACTCAAGAGCTGTTTGCTTAGCTCGGTTAAGACGGATTCGAGGTTTGATTGTCGCGGTGTCGGATTATCTTGGGGAGCCGGGACCGGTGTTTGATGAGGCGGAAAAGGTGGTCGAGCAGCATATGGGACTTGGGGGCGCGTTTGTTGAGCTTTTTGTGCCATCGGGGGTCCGGTTGGAGTTTGAGTATTCGTTGGTTCCTTCCACCTAAAGTTAGGTTGGTTCCTCCAACCGGGATTATATAATGGGGCATAAGGATCGTTGTTGCGTGGAAAACCTCCCTGAGTTGCTTGGTATCCTTGGACCGCGTATGCTTGCTCGTCGAACTCGTTCGTTTTCCCTTAGTTAATTGGGCACGCACTAGCTCCATGCCCGGCATTCCGCACGTAGTGCACGTCTCTATCGAGCTCGGGTATGTTTGGTGAGAGAGGCTATTTGGTTTTCTAGCTCGGCAATCTTACGGTCCCACTCGGGCTCCTCTTTTGTCGAGACCTCTTTCACGTGTTCCTTTCGTTCCAAAATACTCATGCGATGATCGTCGGTGGCCATGTTAACAAAGATGTCGTATAGTTCTCTCGTCGAGCGGCCGGCTAAGTTTCCGCTGGCGGCATTGTTCACCATGCGCTTTGATGCGAACGCCAATCCGTTATAGAAGAACTGATTCAAGAAATCGCCGGTAAACCGATGGTGTGGGCATTTAGTAAGGTATCCTTTGAATCGCTCCCATGCCTCGTAGAAAGTTTCGTCGCTCGCCTGTCGGAACGAGGCAATCTTAGCTCGAAAGTCGGCCGTCTTCTCTTGAGAATAGTATTCCTCCATGAATCGTTCGGTTACCATATCCCAATTGGTAAGGGAGTCGGACGGCAATGTCATGATCCAATCAACGGCCTTGTCCTTCATCGTGTACGGGAAACATCTCATCTTGATTAGGTCGATATGAATTCCTTGGCGCGGAAAACTCGACACCGTATAGGGAAAGATACGTAGGAATTGCATAGCGTCTTCTTGCGGTAAGCTGTGGAACATGGGTAGTCGGTTTAGGTCTATCGGTCGCAAATCGTATTCGAGAGCCTCGGGGCTCAATCGAATACAAGAGGAGAAGTCGCCCATGTACGGCCTCGACACCTCCTTGATACTATTGGTAGGACCCCCGTCGGGGGTGGCGAAAGGGTGACCTCCGATATCACGAACGGCATACGGGTTTTCGTTGACGGCGGGCGCTCGTGGAAAATCTTGAGGTATCGGGTTTCGGAATTGAGGCACGGGCCCGGCCGGATGCGGGAATCGTGGCTCGTGCCCATGGGGGGCGTAGTGTGGACCTTGATGAAACTGCCTCGGAACTTGGAATGGCGGTTGATACGCGTACGGCGGCCCTTCGATGATCAAGCCTTGGTGGGGCGTCCGGTGAAATTGAGAATTTGAACTTTGGGGGTCTTGGTTCATAAAACCATATCCCCCTTGGTCGAACGTCGTCGCATAGACGGGTTGTGGGTCTTGAAGAGCCGCGGCTTGAGGTGCCGGCGTGGGACCGATCGATACTGGCAGGTGCGGAACCCCTTGGTTGTCGTGGGCAGGGGCAGGAGGCGTCGGTTTTTCGAACGGGGTGGCCATAGTTTGCTCCTCTATCACCGATGATAATAAGGGAGGTAATGGGACGTCGGACGTGTCTCGCCTTGAAGCGGCTCATGCGTCTCGTCGCAACCTCTCGGGGTTCGGCAAGAATGGAGTCAACTCCTGTCTGAGCGATCGCCTACCTTTCATACACAACAACAACAACAAAAGATTACGCGTATCGAATGTAAAACAATAAACTATCTTCTATTTATAATAACAATAAGAGTAATTAAGAACGCTATTTCGGAATCCATCTCCGCAAGAGTACGGAGTCGGTTGTAGGGCGGCGAGTTCTTCCCGAGTCGTGTCTCTCGAGGATGGATGTTATCGGCTTATCGGTTTCTTATTTGCTCTTATTGTCGGTTGAAATTAAACTAATCTAAACTAGGAAAGCAGTAGTCATTGATTTGGTTTGAGTTTTTATAACTAAACTTTATATTGAAAATAGAAGTTTTGAAAGCATTAAAATGTGAAAAGGGAATTAAAGCTTATTTAAAAACGATTAATCTAAACTAGCTAACTAAGAAAGCTTATAAATTGAATTAAAGAAAAGGGAGGGAAAATTAAAGTCTTGCTTATTTTAAAAAGTCAACATTAATTTAACAAAGATCAAAGTTTTAAAAAGGAAGATTATATAAAACTTCTAAAAACTTGGGAAATTGATCTAACAACTAAACAACTTAAAAGCATAAGTTCAAAAGCTAGAAAGCTATAAAATGAAAATGGGAGTTTTGATAATCAAAATAGCAACTAAACTATGATCCAAGCATCAAGACAAGATTAAAAGAAATAACATGAAAATAAAACTATATTATAGAAAGATATTACCAAATGTAAGTTTCCACAAAAAGCTTGAAGAGGAAAGCTTGAAATCTTAACATGGATATGGCAACTTGAAGGATATAGGCTTCAACAACTAGCTAATGAAGATCTAACATTTAACTAAACTATTACTAATTACTAGGAATTAATTCATAATTAAAATGGGAAAGGAAAATATGAAGAAGTGTTTTTGGGAGCAAGAACCCTGAACCAGAGAGCTTGCTGCAAGTTGATACTGAATGAAATGACGTCTGGTGCTTTAATCCTTCACAAAGGGGCAAAATCGTCCAAAAGCATTAAAAATCTGTTTTTCAGTCGATCGATTGAAAAGGATTCGATCGACTGGCAGTCGATCGGTCAAGTCGCCTGTCGATCGAATGCGCTGTCAAAAACGGCTAGAAGCCCTGGAATCTAGTCGATCTCGGGGGATTCCAGTCGATCGACTGCAGTCGATCGGCCACGTCGGCAGTCGATCGACTGCGTTGTCCAAAATGGCCAAAAGTCCCTGTAATGCAGTCGATTTTGGGGGTTCAGTCGATCGACTAGAAGGGCAGTCGATCGACTGAAATTTCAGTCGGTCGACTGAAATGCTACACCCGGCTCGATTTCTCATTCTTTTTACGTCTGTCGGTTTATGGAGCCTCGTCCGTTGCGCTTCCTTGCTTGTCCGCCCAATCCCGAGTCGAGTGAAAATGATCCCAAACGAGCGTGGGCCCCGCTCGGACGTCCTACGGCCAAGAGAAAAATGAAAGAGTGAAAAACTACGAAAACTAATAAAAAACGTACAAAAACTAAGAAAACCTAGAAATAACGAAAAACGGCCAACTCGACTCCTAAAACACCTAAAAGCAAGCAAAACACACGCAACGTGATACAAAAACGGTAAGAAAAATATGTACAAAAACGTGCAAATCAGTACAATATATAAGATATATTAAAAAAAAAGATCATTAGTTGAGTGATGTATATAACCTAATCAAGATATAGCTTTGTGCGGTTTTAAAATATTTTATGATATATATTTATTTCTTAGATTTATTTAATAATTTCCTAGAATTCCATTTTAGAATTTATTATCTAATTTAACTTCTTCTATGAATTTCTTATTTAATTTATAATACTATTGATTCTTATTTGGTTATAAAATGTTAGAATATAATATTAGATAAATCTCAAAAATAAAATATAATAAACTATTGTTTAAACAATAGTTTATTAGTCTATCAAAAGTTCTTGACCAATACAAATAAAAATGATATATCTTGCACAATATACTAAAATATGATAATTATAAAATAAGTGAAAATATTATAAGAAAAACTTTAATATTCTAGGTTCTAAAATATGTGAAAGTTAATAACTGGAAAATAAAATAAAAATTTCAAATCGAGATAAAAATGGAACATAATTTATATTTCATGAATAAATTCTTTTATTATTATTATTATTATTATTATTATTATTATTATTATTATTATTATTATTATTATTATTATTATTATTATTATTATTATTATTATGTTTGTTCATGACATGTCTACAAAACATATTCCAATGTGTGTTATAAGATAGTCAAACTCGTAATTTAATGGATTTAAGTAAAAGAAAATAATGAAGTGAGCTAATGCATAATCTAGTTAATTAATTTTCTTCTTCTTATTATTATTATTATTTTATCTTATGTAGGAGACCTCATCAATATATGTAATTCAAAATTAGGATAATTCTACAAAAAGCAATCCATTCTAATGGTCTACATACAAGTAATCACTAAAGGATTGTCGCGTGTTCAATGACACAAATAGTATTGTGTGATGTTTCCTTTGATCATAATTATAATTACTTCATTTATATTTTAAGAAAATATCACATTAATATAAAAATCATAAAAAATGTTAATCGTATAAATTATATCTAAAAAATAGAAAATTGGTTAAAATTAATATAAGAAATATAAATAGTTTATAATAGTTATTTAATAAATCTTAAAAAAAAAAAAAAATTACTTAATCGTAGGTAATTTAAATAAATTTAAAAGAATAAATATGTAATCATTACTTAATATATTTAAGAAAATAAATACATAACATAAATTTAATAAAGTATAATAAAATAAATCTCAAAATACTTTTAAACCGGCAAGAAATATAAAAAGTTTGATTAACTGCTAAATAATTATTTCAAAAACCATAAAAGAAAAAAAAAAGAATGATATAAAATAAAAATAAAAACTACTAAATAAAAAAAATGAAAAAAAAAGTATTAAAAAGTGAAATATTGGGTCTCAAAATGATTTGATGATTTTTTTAACAAAATATAAATTTAATAATATAATATTAATTTAATCTCAAAACTTGAAATAAGCAAATTCCTTATAAACTATTGTTTAAATTTACATATTAATTAATGTTTCGCCATGAAAATTACGCCAATAGCCCTTGCTCCTTTCCCTGAAAAAATATCCCGACCTGCTCCAACAAAGACACGTTAGAAAGGACCACCGGGGGTTTTTTGATGGAAACCTCTCTGATGCTTAAGTCAGTTAAGCGTTTTAGATTGGAATAAGCAAAATCAGGAGAATGATGGTTAAAATATCATACCTCTCTCAGTCTTGAGGCTGAGATATTTATAGTTTTCGCCAAGTGGGGTCTTTCAGAGATCTAGGAAACAGAAACCCGCGATTCCGAGATCCAGGAACAGAAACCCGCAAATCTCGGGCCATTTTTCAAGACGACCTGACTTGGAAGCTTCCTTCCAAAGAACATGCCAGTTTTTTGGCTAAGTTCTCCCAATTCTTGACCTAATCTCCTAAAACCTCATTCAATGATTCGAATAAGGTCAGGACAATCTTTATCAGGTTATAGGCTCGTCTTTTACCTCACTTTTCCTCTTTCTAAGGCATCAGTTCAGCTCGTCCTAACCAGATCTGTCCGAGCTCCTCGAATGGTTGGGACGAGCTTCACGTCTCTTCGGATATCCCACTCTGACATGCATTAATTGCACAGATCTCGCAAAATCCTCTTCCAGTATAAGTCCCACCTTTTGGGGAAGGGCTGTGATGCTTCATATTCCACCTCAACAGTTATAACCCACAAAGTGTCCTTTCGAGTATCGTGCCCTGACACGTCTTAAATGCACAAATCTCGCCGAATCTCATTTTTTCCTAAAAATTGGTTTTCAAAGTATATCACTTCCCTCTCCTCGCCATTTATTCAACTTTCTCTCTACACTCGCTTGTTTTCTCCAAAACTTCTTACTCTCTTTTTATTCCGATCAAGGCTTTCTTCCCCTTAGAACAGGGTACTTTCTCATTCTCCTGTAAATTTTAATTATGTTTGCCTCTATATCTTTTTCCCTCTCATCTTCTCGAAGTTCTTCATCTTCCCTCAATTTATCTTCTTCGACGACGCCTCCGGTGGCCGCCCCCAGCAGGCAACACCATGTTCTTGTGATGACCGGGACAATATAGCTTACATTGTCATCAATCAAACACAACGAGAAATACGCTCCAAGTTTCCCATTTCCGACAATTTCTCTTTCACCAACCCAACTTCCGGTGAGAGAGCATCTCGACCTCCTCCTGGTCATCTAACCTTCTTCGTCGACCAATTTCAGGCAGGACTGAGTTTGCCCGTTCATCCATTCATTCTGGCAGTGTCGCGGATGTACAAGATTCTAGTTCATCAATTCATGCCCGATGCTTTTAGGGTTATGGTAGGGTTCCACCTAGCATCCCAATTCTCTGGGCTTGTCCCCACGGACCAAATAATTTATTCCTTATTTCAAGCCGAGAGCTCTTCTTTTGGCTTTTTCTATTTGTCTGCCCGAGCTGATGTTCATTTTCTGATCAGGATCCCTTCCTCTAATAAGGCCTGGAGGAAGAAATTCTTTTTTATTCAAAGGAGACCGTCCACCTTACCTGGTGAAAAACATAGCTACCCTAAACAATAACATTTTTCATCTAACCAAACTCCTGAAGCCCGATATCCTAAGCTTCTTCAATGCTCACTAAGAAAGGTCCCCTCCCTCCTGAGATCGGTATATCCCAAGAGCCAACCATCTCTTCCTCTCTTAACATATATTTTCCAAACTTAAGTTTTTTTTTTGGTGTTCCTTTTATTTTTCTCGTTTATTTATCTTTTTGACTAATTTCCTTTTCAGTCGAGATGATGAAAGAGAGGTTGGCCGTGATCCGCAAGAGGGCCACTACTTGTGGCCAAAAGAGCCCTCTTGGCGAGCATTCCAAGGCTGCCTTGTCCACCGATCCTGAGGTGCCGGTGACCCCCACGGCGGCGATGATCCCTGAGAGGATGGAGGGTTCTGTCAGGCCGGAGGGAGCAGCCCAACCCGAGCGGGTGTTCAGTCCGGCCGTCATCCTAACCACCCACTCCGCCTCAGAAGACGAGAAGGCACCAGCTTCATGCAAGCGCGCCCACTCAGGCAAAGGGGTAGCTGCGCTGAGGCCCCCAATAACCATCCCTAATCAGAGCTTCTTCATTGGCTCTTCTGTCTTAAAATTCCCAGTAGATGTGGCGGTTCAGTTCATCATGGGGCAATCCCCTCCTGTTGATCGTCGGGCTGTGGATAAATGGGTTGATCATGAGCTGATCGAGTCCTATTGCCAGGATGAGCCTCGGGTAAGGGTTTCGCCATTCCGACCACTACCATCATTATCTCATTTCCTTTTTATCTTTTCATCATTTCTTTCTCTCTTTTTTCTAGGCTGTTGTAAAGAGAGCTGCCCTTGTGGCACGAGCTCAGGGCTCTATGATGAATGCTGATTTATCCATGGAGAATGTGGCCTTACAGGAGCAAGAGAAGAGTTTGACCGCTCGGCTGAAGGTGAGGAATGTCGATCTAAGGGATTCTCAAATAAAACTGAAGGCTGCCGAGGCCGAGCTAAAGGCCGCCCAAATTGAGTTGAAAGAGGCTCGGGAATCAGAAGGGAAGAGCCGAGATCTGGCTATAATCCAGGTAGAAAAGGCTAATGAGAAACTCCAACTGGTGCGAGCCGAGGGGGAAGCTGAAGGTGAGGCTAGGGGCCGAGCCGAAGGACGCACTGAAGGGTAAGTCGAATTTCTCAACTCAGAGGAAGGGCATAGGCTCATTCAGATGACCAGGGAGACGACTCGGCGGACCTTCCTTGGTTCTATCGAGCTGTATGACATTTTATTACCCGAGGCTGAGGTCTACTACCACCTTGGTCTAGATGCCCAAGCCAAGTGGTCTGCTGGGAACCCCTCTGTTCCCTTTGACTGCTCTGTTCCTCTGCAAACTCCTCCAGAACCCACCAGCTTCTCATACGCTAAGGAGGACGATCAACTCCATCATCTCGGGGCCCCTGAGTTTTCCGAGCACATTCGCCAGGCCTTCTGCACCTCCTCCTCAGTCTCCTCTCTCCCCCCTGAGCAGTCGCTGACCTTGGCCTTACCAGCGACTGCGACTTCTCCTACGTTTGTAAATTTGGGTGAGCTCCAAGGCAGCACACAGTTTGAAAAAGATATTGGGGAAGTCTCCAGGGCGGCAGAGCCAGTTGGTGGAGAGCTAGACACTGCAGACTATGGAATTCAGGGCGTCCCCTTGTTCAGGATTGATCTACTTTGTTTAAATCATGGGCCTGTATTTCTGAACAATGTTTTGTCTTATTTCTATTTTGTCTGTTTATACTTAGGGTTTCCGAGGATTCAGGAAACCCTAGTACCTCCTGTACTTTTTCCTTATCTATAAACTCCATTTCTCTTTTGCATATTTTTCATTATGGCTTCATATTCTCTATCCGAAGAGATTTCTAATTTGAAAAAGAAAAACCTTGCTTTCTTTAATGAAAAACTCCATCTTTTGAAAGAGAATGCCCAGCTGCGTGAAATTTTTTCCCAACTTTGCAAATTCTTGGAGAGAAAAAGGCAAAAGAAGTGCCATTATAAGCGTGAGTGGACGTATGTTTTGCATGTAATTGTTGTATTTTTCCTAGTATTTTTAGTTAGAATTTCATGTTGATTTTAGTAGTTTTAAATAAAATTTTATTAAGTTTTTATGTGATTTTTCTTATTTTGTTGTTTTCACTTGACTTGTTAATTTTATATTTTAATGGGTTAATTGGTTCA
Source organism: Phtheirospermum japonicum (assembly GCA_014905375.1). Taxonomy (NCBI): domain Eukaryota; kingdom Viridiplantae; phylum Streptophyta; class Magnoliopsida; order Lamiales; family Orobanchaceae; genus Phtheirospermum; species Phtheirospermum japonicum. The sequence continues at coordinate 459,284 of BMAC01000244.1, forward strand.
ATTACCTTGAGGCTTGGTGTAATTCTAGGGTTTTAATAATTAAAATTCTCTTTTAATAGGTGGCTTAATGATTTTGAAATCAAGCTAAGGCATGGAGACCAAAACTCAAGTCCAACCTTGCCTATTTGCATGCCCAATTCAGTGCCAAAATCAAGCTTAAAAGGGGGAAAATATTCTGGAATGGTGGTCTAGCCTTGCCTGGTCTTACCCATTTTCACGCCTAAGGAGCAGCACCCCTAGGCAGCTTTCTATGCAGCATTTCGGTTCCCGAATTCTCGCCCAAAACGCAGCTCAGGCATGCCCAGAGTGGCGCCCAGCTCCTCCCCTAGCTAGCGCCCAGCTTAGCCTATTTTAGCGCCCGAATTCTGGCCCAAAACGCAGTCCAGAGTGGCGCCCAGGCTTGCCTACTCCTCCTTGCCATCTCAACGCCCAAGATCAGCCCAAGGATGCCCAAGACCCATCAAGGACGCCCAGGACCCATCAGGCTCGCCAAGACCAAGCCACCTTGAGCCATGGTCGAGCCACCTTGAGCCATGGTTGAGCCACCTAGCGCCAAATCAAGCCACAATGTCCAAAAAGCCCAATTTGGCCCATTTAACTCCATTACCTAATTAAAACTAGTTTAAAAAGAATACAACTCTCATTTTTGTAAAACACTCCCCTCCCAACCCTAACTTGGGTTTGAGATTAAATTTACTCTCAAGTTCTTAAACGATTTCTCTTGCTTAGTATTTAGATTCAATTTCAAGTTTTGATGTAATTTTCTTTTCTAGATTAGATTTAATTTCTAGCACCTCCTTGGGTTTGTATGCCTAAGAAGAATCCAAATACTCCTTTGGATCGTTACTTTTGATGTAATTACATTCAATCTTTGTTTCATTTCTTAATTTAAGTAAGTTTCCTTTCAATTTCATATTTTGTGCTTTAATTCCATGCTTTGTTCTTCATTTCCATGCTTTATGTTCATTTTATGCCTTTTGTCTTAGCACCTTGAATTCATGTTAGATCTTAAGAATCGGCTATGAAATCTAGATGAGTGACACATCTAGATCATAGATTGGGTCTTGGATCGTCTTAAATTTGATATTTTGCTATGCTTTATTTGCAATTTTATTTTCATGCATAGTTTTAGGTTAAATCTTAGATCTACTCTTTGTTGCTTGTTATTTTCCTTAAAGTTTTAAACTTTCACGTCAACTTTTATTTCTCTTTACATTGATGCTTTCAGTTTTTGCTAATTTGCATTATTTGAGTTTTTATGCATAGTTGTCCCTTGTGCTTGCATGCTTGTACTTGGTGAATATTGCATTTTTTTGCTTATTTTTATTATTGCTTTGCATTTTCAATTAAGGCATACAACCGAGGCATCCGACCAATATGTAATTTCAATTTCTAGTTTAGATTAGATAGGTTAATTACTTTATTTTTATTTTCCAAGCTTGAAACACCTTGAAACTTACAATTGAATCGAATTCCGATAATACCAAGCCAAGAGCCCATTGATATATTTCAACACCACTAAAACTCTTCTAAAAAAATGGCATTGTTGCTGGGGATCGAACCTGGGTCACCCGCGTGACAGGCGGGAATACTCACCACTATACTCAAGGTGGCTTGGTCTGGGCGAGCCTGATGGGTCCTGGGCATCCTTGGGCTGATCTTGGGCGTTAAGATGGCAAGGAGGAGTAGGCAATCCTGGGCGCCACTCAGGGCTGCACGGTTTAAGTGTGGGGTGGGTAGGTGGTTAGAGTCCAGGTATCATAAAGCATGTTTTGTTGTTCTTAACTCGAGCCTTGGCGAAGTGGCGCATTCTTGGCGAAGTGACGGTTACTATTTGCGCTTTTATATGGTTGAGTCGATTTTTGTGTCGTTGGTATCTTTATTACATTGTTGAACAACTCCACGTGCTTGGAAGTTTGAATAGTTTACTTGTCGGGTTTTTGCATGTATATATCCTCTTGTGTAAGGAGTTGAATTTTTGTGCTTCGTCCAAAACCTGCCTATATATATATATAATCAATATTTTCTCATGAAAAGATTGCAAAGCTCTAAAAACTCTTTGGATTTTGCTCCCAAATTCGGTGCGAACTAGTGAGTAGCCTTGTGTGATTTATCGGCTTGCTTGCATTTTTATGGATATTACATTGAGGAGGTTTGATTTTGCTCGTACATGATTGAATTTGAAAATGACTTCGAGGCACATATATCACCCTTGTTCCGGCCATATCCATATATGCAAGCTACTTAAAAATCCCAAATGAGCCCCCTAGAGCCTTTATCCCGTTTCTTGTTAGCCGAGCTCGATTTTAGCTCTTGTATCTTCGTAATTTGTGAAGTGGGAGAGTTTATTGTTAGTTGACGAGAGATGTGTGGTAAATAAATTATGGGTTTCGGGTTTTGAGTTGCTTATACAAAAAAATACAAAATAATAATAATAATAAAAGTCCAACACAAATCACGAAAAGTGATAAAGCGTGCGTTCAAGCGAAAAGCCTAATTCAAAAAAAGGCTAATTCTAGTAAAAGAAGCAAATTCATTAAGCTTCTAAGTGTTGTGAAATAAAAGTCGGGAAAGTAAGTGAACGAAAGGGTTTCAATGAGAGTTTGGTGAATTGGGAAAGGTGAAGCGATTATAAGCTTCGAGTTTTAGAAAGTAGGATTTTTTGTGTTATTGATCACGTTTGATCGTGTGTTAGCCACTATATCCATACATTCCATACCTTACCAAAGGGCCAACATTAAAACCCATAATAAAGACCTCTTTCGATTCTTATTTGGTCATGAACTACGAGCAATTTTGAGCGTCCGATTTGTGAAATCTTGACAAGGTGCATGCATTGTTCGACTTGAGCGTATATACGTCCTATATACTATACACTTGAGCAAATTGAGCGAACACCCTCAAAATTCCCTTGGAGAGGAAGTCGTCGATTTGGCTTGCATTTTAGAAAGAGTAATACGAGCAATGCTTGACGATAGCGAGTCTATGTTGATAATCCTATCATATTAAAAAGGATAAGCACAAGGATTTTTCTTCTTACATAATGTTCATTGCATGTACACTCTCGATTCTTTTCGTTGATCGAGGACGAATAAACTGATAAGTGTGGGGTAGTTGTTTTGCATGTAGTTTTTGTATTTTTCCTAGTATTTTTAGTTAATTTCATGTTGATTTTAGTAGTTTTTAATAGAATCTTATTAAGTTTTTATGTGGTTTTTCTTGTTTTGTTGTTTTTCACTTGACTTCTTAATTTTACATTTTAATGGGTTAATTGGTTCAATTACCTTGAGATTTGGTGTAATTATTGGGTTTTAATAATTAAAATTCTCTTTTAATAGGTGGCTTAATGATTTTTAAGTCAAGCTAAGGTATGGAGACCAAAACTCAAGTCCAACCTTGCCTATTTGCATGCCTAATTCAGTGCCAAAAGCAAGCTTAAAAGGGGGAAACATTTTGGAATGGTAGCCTAGCCTTGCCTGGGCTTGCCCATTTTCACGCAGCATTTCGCTGCCCGAATTCTCGCCCAAAACGCAGCCCAGGCATGCCCAGAGTGGCGCCCAGCTCCTCCCCCAGCCAGCGCCCAGCTTAACCCACTTCTGCGCCTGTTTCAGCGCCCGAATTCTCGCCCAAAATCCAGCCCAGGCATGCCCAGAGTGGCGCCCAGCTCCTCCCCCAGCCAGCGCCCAGCTTAGCCTATTTCAGCGCCCGAATTCTCGCCCAAAACGCAGCTCAGAGTGGCGCCCAGGCTTGCCTACTCCTCCTTGCCATCTTAACGCCCAAGATCAGCCCAAAGACGCCCAAGACCCATCAAGGACGCCCAGGACCCATCAGGCTCACCCAGACCAAGCCACCTTGAGCAAAGACCGAGCCACCTTGAGCCATAGTCGAGCCACCTAGTGCCAAATCAAGCCAAAATGTCCAAAAAGCCCAATTTGGCCCATTTAACTCCATTAAACCCAATTAAAACTAGTATAAAAAGAATACAACTCTCATTTCTGTAAAACACTCCCCTCCCAACCCTAACTTGGGTTTGGGATTAAATTTACTCTCAAGTTCTTAAACGATTTCTCTTGCTTAGTATTTAGATTCAATTTCAAGTTTTGATGTAATTTTATTTTCTAGATTAGATTTAATTTCTATCACCTCCTTGGGTTTGTAAGCCTAAGAAGAATCCAAATACTCCTTTGGATTGTTACTTTTGATGCAATTACATTCAAGCTTTGTTTCATTTCTTAATTCAAGTAAGTTTCCTTTCAATTTCATGTTTTGTGCTTTAGTTCCATGCTTTATTCTTCATTTCCATACTTGATGTTCATTTTATGCCTCTTGTCTTAGCACCTTGAATTCATGTTAGATCTTAAGAATTGGCTATGGAATCTAGATGAGTGACACATCTAGATCATAGATCGGGTCTTGGATCGTCTTAGTTTTGAGATTTTGTTATTCTTTATTTGCAATTTTATTTTCATGCATAGTTTTAGGTTAAATCTTAGATCTACTCTTTGTTACTTGTTATTTTCCTTAAAGTTTTAAACTTTCATGTTAAATTTTATTGCTCTTTACATTGATACTTTCAATTTTTGCTAATTTGCATTATTTGGGTTTTTATGCATAGTTGTACCTTGTGCTTGCATGCTTGTACTTGGTGAAACATTGCATTTTCTTACTTGTTTTTATTATTGCTTTGCATTTTCAATTAAGGCATAAGACCGAGGCATCCGACCAATATGCCATTTCAATTTCTAGTTTAGATTAGATAGGTTAATTGCTTTATTTTTATTTTCCAAGCTCGAAACACCTTGAAACTTACAATTGAATCGAATTCCGATAATACCAAGCCAAGAACCCGTTGATATATTTCAACACCACTAACTCTTCTAACAACGGAGCTCCGCCAACTCAATCGCCAACTTCAGGAGGGAAAAGCTGACCTGCTTAAGTCGATATGCTGACGTACCACTGCCGCCGGAGAGGCTCACTCCGCCACTGAACAAGCAGATAGGTATCACGAACGCCTTCACGAGACTGAGCGCGAGTTGTGGCGTATTCGTTGAATTTTAACTTCTGAAAAGAAGGTTTCTTCTTCCCATCCATGATGTTTGTATGATTTGGCTTGATGTATTTCTGTGATCTGAAACTTCTGCAAGCATTTCTTTTCCTATGTAGTTGTATTTAAATCTGCTGTGTTAATAAAATTTATTGTCTCTTCAAATATTTGTTCTTGGTTATTCTTGTAATATGCATTTCTCTTGGCCAAACCAGGCTCGAATACTCGTCTCTTGATACCTTGGTTTGATGCTCTTAGGATGTGTATCTCTTTACTGGATAACTGCAAAGGCTCACTTCCTTTACTAACGATCAGGCTAGGTTTGGGTCTCATGCCTTTAATTGATAATCAGGTTGGGTTAGGGATGTTCATCCCTTATCCAATCGGGAGTTAGAAATTTCCCAGATAATAAAATCAGACCTTTTAGGGCCATAAATTTTATGGACAATCGGGTTGAGATTTCTGGGGCATCCGTCTAGAGTTTAGAAATTTTCACTGACATTCAAGTCGGGTCTTCGGGGCATCCGCCCTTAGTCAATCACAGCTCAAATTTTGTTTTTTTTTATAATCAAGTCAGGAATTCTGGGGCATCTACCCTTAGCCAATCGAGGCTAAACATTTTTCTGACAGTCAGGTCAGGAATTTTGGGGCATCCGCCCTTAGTCAATCAGGGCTAGAAAATTTTTGCTGACATTCAGGTCAGGAATTCTGGGGCATTCGCCCTTAGCAAGTCGAGGCTAAGCATTTTTCTGACAATCAGGTCAGGAATTCTGGGGCATCCGCCCTTGGCCAATCGAGGCTAAACATTTTTCTGACAATCAGGTCAGGAATTCTGAGGCATCCGCCCTTAGCCAATCAGGGCTAAAAATTTTACTGACACTCAGGTCAGTTTGCAATAAAACATGTATAAATTCAAACCACTATTTTATATAAATAAGTCTCATGCAATAATCTTACACATAATACTTTCGTAGGTTCGTTACATTCCATGCTCAGGGTACTATGACTCCATCCATCTGTTCCAATTCATAAGCCCCTCCTGAAAGAACTTTCATGACCTTATATGGTCCTTGCCAACTGGCATCTAGCTTCCCCTTGGTCCTCCCCAAGTCAGCCCTGCGCAAGACAAGGTCTCCTATCTAGAAATGCCTCTTCGCTACTGATTTATTATAGGTCGCCCTGATTCGTCCCCTCATGTGCTCCATCCTTACCGCAACTCTCTCTCTTTTTTCCTCAATCAAATCCAGCGCGTCTTGTATCAGAAGCTCATTCTGGTTTACATCAAAGCTCTGTATTCAGTGGGTCTCCATGCTTATTTATGCGGAAATTACGGCATTCATGTCATATACTAGGCTAAATGAGGTTTCTCTAGTGCTTTCCTTGGGGTTGGTTCGATAAGCCCATAGAATCGAACTGAGCTCCTCTACCCATTTGCCTCCTGACTTTTCTAAACGTGCCTTAATCCCCTAAACCAGGATTCGATTGGTCACCTCGACTTGGCCATTTGCCTGGGGTTGGTAGACAGGTGTGAAATGTTGGTCTATCTTCATCTTAGTGCACTAGGCTCGAATCCGAGCTCCCATGAACTGTGTGCCATTATCTGACACCAAGATCCTCGGGACTCCAAATCGGCACACTACATTCTTCCATAAGAATCCCATTACTGCCTCCTCCGTAATTTTCGCTAAGGCTTCAGCCTCCACCCACTTGCTGAAATAATCAATGCCACGATCAGGAATTTCTTCTGGGCTGGGGCTCAGGGAGAGGTCATTTTCATGAGCTCTTCTTCAGGCCGATACACTAGGGGGGAGCTCTTCTGGCACTTGTCACATCTTCTGAAAAAGTCCTCTGCTTCTTTTCTTAACTGTGGGCAAAAATAGCCAACTCTCATGATCTTGCTTGATAGGGTCCTAGCACCCATGTGGTTGCCATATCACCCTTCGTGAATTTCTTTGAGAATATGGGTGCCCTCCTTTTGGCTTAAGCACCTCAAAAGAGGTTTTCAAAACCCTCTTCTGAACAGTTCTCCCTTTATCAGGCAAAAACGAGACGACCTGATTTTTACTTTCGCTGCCTCCTTCTTATTGTCAGGTAGTTCTCCTTTTTCCAAATATACTCTAATCGGGGAGTGCCAGTCCTTTTCTTCCTCTAATGCATGTATCTCCTATTCTCCAAACTCTCGGTGCGCCATTAATAAGGTGATTACTCTCTCTTGGCAGTCCATCGCCGAGCAGACCACCTTATCCAGGTAATCTGCTCGGCCATTTTCCTCCCTGGGAATTTGATGGCCAATTCACGGAATTGAGCTAGATATTTTTGCGTGTGCCCTCCCCTTGTTTCAAATCCCCCCCTTATCTGCTTATACATAAGTTGTGAACCCAACCGTGCGCATATCCGTTCTGTCATCTGAACTCCTCTCAGCAGGGTCTCATACTCCGCCGCATTATTAGATAAGGAATAGTTCATCCGCGCCGCATATTCCGTGGTCACACCTTCCGGTTCTATTAATACTATTCATGTGCCATAAACTAGTTTGCCCACCGAGCCGTCTGTGTAGATAGTCCACTCTCTCTTCTCCTCAGGAGAGCTGGTCATCTCTTGCATAAAGTCAACCAGTGTCTGGGCTTTGATGGTTGTTCGTGCTTCGAAATTGATATCAAACTCGCTGAGCTCCATTATCTATTTAACTAAACACCCTGAGGCCTCTGGTTTATCCATGATTGCTTTTAAGGTAGGTTGGTTTTGACCACTATGTTATGCGAAAGAAAATAGGGGCGGAGCTTGCGAGCCATCCCGACCAGAGCTAGCATGGCTCGTCATATCTCCACATATCAGAGCTCGGCATCATGCACCACCTTGCTCCAATAACACACCAGCCTTTGCGCTCTGCTTTCTTCTCTAATTAGGACTGTGCTCATAGCTTACTTCCCTACAGATAAGTATAGGATCAAAGGTTCTCCCTGGACTGCCTTGGTAAGCAATTACATGCCGACCAGATGCTCTTTAAACTTCTGAAATGCCTCCTGGAATTCTTCATCCCACTGAAATCGAGCCCTTTTTCGCAAGGCTCGAAAAAATTGTAAGCTCTTCTTAGTCGAGCGTGAAATAAACCTGCTTAGGGCTGCTATCCGTCCAGCTAGACATTGCATTTTTTTGACATTTCTCGGGGGTTTCATGTCTATATTGGATTTGACTTTCTCCGGACTTGCCTCTATTCCCCTTTCCGTTACTATATACTTAAGGAATTTCCCATCTCTCACCCCAAATGCACACTTCCTGGGATTGAGCTTCATTCTGTACTTTCTCAAGGTATTGAGAGTTCCCTTAGGTCATCAATGTGCGAGATTTCTTTATTACGAGAAAGGGGGCAGGCGATATGTGTCCGACACAATAGTAGTATGTATTTAATATCTGGCATTTGGGATGTTTTTTATGGCTGCTCTTTTCCCAAGAATCACGTGGGGGTGATTTCAAGACTTATGTTTTATATTCTATTTGGTTACCTACCTCAATCAAGTAGAATATGGGGGATAAGCTGACACGATATCAAATATCCAGGTCATCATGCACGTCAAGTAAGGTGGATTAAATAAGAGGAGCGACCTCTTTGAAGGAGTTATCGAGCTTCTATAGGCTGAAATTATATTAATGTCTCCAAATCAGGTTGGTTGGGGGAGCTGGGATTTGTATAAGTTGGTATGATTATGGTATGGCCACCGATAGGCTAGTATGATATGACATGATATGGGCCCTGGTGGGCAGAAGGTATGAGATGTTTATTGGCACATGGTTATTATGGTAACTTAATAAAATACGAGAGTTTTAACTATTATTGTAACTTAGTGTAAATGAGAAATCATAATTCTATGTCGGTGGGTTATTTATGAAATCATTGTGTGAATAGGAAATAGAAACCCTAGATTGGGAGAATATCTCTTTTCTATATAAAGAGGACACAAGCCTCAATTCTATTTTTAATTTGAATATTCTTACTCTTTGAGTTCTCTTTTATTACTACATAAAGTTGTTGACTTAAGAATCGGAGGGCCTACACCGGGGCTATCCGACTTAGATTTTATTTTGTAGGTCACTCAGATCATAGAAATCGGTTCGGAGCTCAGAGACCAATCTTCTTGTTGAGCCAATCTTTTTGGTCGCATCATGAGCTTGTGGTGTAAGTTGAAAAGGTGGTAAAGGTTGGAAGTAACCTTGTTCCCTTTGTTGTTGTTGGTTGGATTGTTGAGGGGCAAAGTTACTTTGTTGATGAAGACTCAGAAAATAATAACCTTCATTAGACTCGGTACTATGACTATTGGATTTTGTACTATGATATATTATTTTCTTCACTCGAAAATATTGTTTTTTTATAAATTTTTGACCTGAATTATGATGTATTAGTTTTTGTATTATAATTTATTAGTTTTATACTTTAATTTATTATTTTGTACATATTAATTATAAATTCTGCCATAACGGATGATTCGTCGGTATGGTCATTTAGTTGTTGCCAATATAAAATAAATAGGAGAAATAAGGAAGTTAATATAAATTGTACATACAGTAAAACCTCTATAAATTAATAAACTCTCTAAAATAATAAAATCTACCGGTCCTGACGTGGGCCTTTGTAAAAAAATCATCAAATTTGATAAGATAATAAGACAATAATTTTTCACAAAATCCATTTATAAATATTAGGTTCCATTAAAACTATAAATTAATAATTCGTAAATATTACAATTATAATTATTCTGGTAATTTGCTAAAATACAAATCTATTGTTACTGGTTTTTTCTTAAGATTTAAATCTAATTGGATTTCATCCCTAACTTTTTTAATTGCAATCAAGAGTTCCGGTGTCGAGTTTTCTAACTGCAACAAAAAATTGTGAAGAGAGATTTATATAGTATATGTTTCATTTATAATGCATGAATATAATAGTTAATTGTATACAATGAATTGATATTATACATTAATATATTTAATTAGTTACAAATAATTGGTTGATTCATGAATATAATCAATTAAACATATATGAATTCATTTATTTTCAATACATATGTGCTAAATTTCTTGAATTTAAAAAGTCTCTCTTTTAATTAATAAAATATTAGTTTATCGATGTATTAATATCTTTCTAAATTAATAAGATTTCATGGTCACAAGATTATTAATTTATAAAAGTTTTACTGTATTAAGAATATAATCTGTATTATATTTTGAGGGGGGAAAAGAAGAAATTTTTCTTATTAAATTGAAACCCAAAGTAGTATGTTTTCCATTTTCGTCCGTCTATAAAAGATAGGTATGTTTTATTTTTAAAAATTAGAATATTATAAAACAAACTAGAACACTTCTATTTAATTTACTTTATTTATTAGATGCTAAAAAATTAAGAGTTATCAATCGCAATTATTTTCTCTTTTATAACCTCCGTATTTTTTGATAGTTCGTAGATGGAGGGAGTATAAGTTATTTGTTCCTTAACTCAGGTCGACGCTGTAAACATTTTTTTATAATAGGATTTATTAATCCTCAAATCTAATTTATAAAATCTTTATTATGTAATAATCATGTTTGACATAACGATGTGGTATTTCGTCAGCATGTTACCTATACTGCGAACACCTCTATCATTTCTTTAGACTTTTAGGAAACTTAACTCCACACATTAGCTGTCGACAACTTTACTTACATTGGACACAATCTTGAGATTTCAGAACATGTCCTATTGTTTATATTTTTGGGCAAGACTGTTGTGCGTCTAGTGATTATAAATATTATATTATAATATAAAAATTAATACATAATAATGCAGGAAATATATCACAGCGGAATCAATATTCACAGGAACCTGATATTTCAATATATATATATATATATATATATTTTTATTATATAACAATTAATTATATTATAATAACTAGTAAACTGGCTTGACGGATCATTACGAATCAATTCAACTTGATACAAGTCTTTGTCTATATTTTTTATTTGAGCAAATTGTTGCTTCCATTTACATATTCATAAAGTATTTAACTGGAAAATAATATACTCATTTTTCTTAATACCATCACTCCATAAAAGTATTATTTACATCTTAAATAAAATTTTATTACTTTCCTTTTTTAAAAAGTATCAATTATGGTTAATTTTTATTTTAAAAAAAATTATCAATTTCTTTTCTAAAAGTGTCATCTTTAACTTTAAATATACCACTTTATAGTTTGCATCATAAATTACTCTGTATGATTTCATATATATTATTTTTATAATATAATATATACATGTGGCGTTTTTTATTGCAAACGACACTCTTAAAATAAAAGTGGGAATATTAAAAAAAGAGTAAATATTGATTATGATACATGTGACGATTATATACAACTCTTTGTCAATGTTAATTTATAATATGAATTGAAATACTAAAATTGCATCATAAATTACTCTATATGATTTCATATACATTATTTTTATAATATAATATAATATATACAGGTGGCATTTTTTATTGCAAACGACACTCTTAAAATAAAAGTGGGAATATTAAAAAAAAGAGAGTATATATTGATTATGATACATGTGACGATCATATACAACTATTTGTCAATGTTAATTTATAATATGAATTGAAATACTAGAAGAATACGATTTTAAAAAAATATATTGTATTAGTAATAAAAATTATTAATTTATAGAAAAGAAATTTTATAATATACAAAGTAAGTTAACTCTTTCCCGGCTAGTATTATTTTTTAAGGGAAAAGAACTTATTGTTTCTGAAATTATCTCGTTTTCACAATTTGACCACATGAACTATTATTTAAATAGTAAGTAGAAATGATTGAAAGACTTTCATACCGCCCCCCTTCTCCCACCGCTTACCGAGAAATAGAAAGAACAAACCACCATATGAACTATGCGTGATTTACAATTGTTGAGAACTTTATTCTTGGCAATTTTTCTTTTTTTAGTTGTTTGTCTTTCTTGGGCACAAAAGAAATTAGGACTCTAGATTTTGTTTCCTAGATTGTGTCTAGAACTTTATTTAGTTTCCTAAATTATGTTTAGGGTTTGGTTTAATTGTTTACCAAGTATAGGACTCTTCTATTTAAGACAAGGAGGAGACATAAGAGGAGATAACCATTGAAGCACGGATTTCACGAAGAAAAGCACGACGCAATCATCAAGGAAGAACATAAGCAAGTTACATACTTGAAGCCATTGTCCAAGATCAAGAAGGTCTTCGAGGTTGCGTGACCAACGGAGAAGATCATCCTTCACGGCGACAAGTATTTTAGTATCATAGTGTTTGATACTTTAGTTTTCATATATTACTTTATATCTTTTATGTATGATCTTGAACAAGAAAAGTAATATAATTTTCGGGTTTGTACACCCAAGTTCACAAGTATTTTTACTTGTGAACGGAATTTAAATTGCTGTGTTTATCTTTTATATTTCCGCTGCTTATATTTGTTAAATTCTAGTTGATGTTAGTTTCGGTGATTGTAACACCGAAAGCAATATCATTTCCGTTTATTTTACTCTAATATCTTGTTGGTTAGTTTGTGAAATTTTTTGTGGGTTTGTGATGTTCTTGATTCGTAGTTGTGTTTCTCATGTTTCATGTTATATAGCTGATAGAAATTCATATGGTAATAATTATTGCTCTTCGAAGATCATTTTTGGTGTGTTCTTTGAAGCTTTTTATCTATTTAGTCATGTTCATGTTGCGCTATGTTAAATTATTGGATTGCTTGATGGTTATTGGTTAAAATTCATGGGTCTAGTGCTTGGAATCATTTAGAACCATCAATAGGGATTGTCGGGTGTTTAATCTACAAGCTAGGATTGACAACCCCAACTCGTAGATTAAGTGTTCGATAAAATTCTAATTGATCGTGGAGACGATTCTAGAGCCATAGACCCCCATTTTATTAATCTTTTAAAGGTCTTTGATTTCATTGGTCATCGTTTAAATCAGCATATTAGTTATTACGACTTCTCAAACTGAAATTTGATCGAGTGTTTAGATTATCTTTTCATTAATTTCTCTTTCGTGAAATTAAACACGAGAATCACTTCCGATTAGTCTTTCTCGAGAGATTCAACTCGAGTCAACTTGTCACTTACTATCGCACTGTTCTCTTATAGACGAGATTTCTATTTTAATAAAAAGTAAGTGTTAAAAAGTTCGATTTAGTCCTACATCATCATTCGTGCTCTAGCATCCTCGTTAGGTTTTTCTGTACTCATGAGGTTTTGAAGAACCTCATTCGGCACCATATCCATCAACTTTTGCTAAAATACCCTTTAAGATTCTGAGAATTTGTAAAGCAGTTGGTTCCACTCACCTGTGCCTACCCATACTTTAATTTCCTTACCCCCATGATTACCCCCGGTTTCCTCAAGTTGTTGAGGCTCCATCGGCATTTTCTCCACATCATCAAACTCCACATGTACACCATTCCCTTTGTCTGCATCAGGCATTCCTGTGAGAGGTGTAGACTAGCTCCCACTCAAAAGATTGATCGTACGGGGTAGAAACTCGTCTATCGCCATATATCAAAACTCACATCTTTTACTCAATGAATCGATGTTACTCTTTCTCACATATAGTGCCACTTTATGTGACCTAAAGTTTGGGCCACCAAGAATCGAGATCAGACCGCCTCAAACTTCCTTCTTAAATCGGATTGACCTACAATAAAACCTAAGCCAGATAACCCAAGCATAGTCCTTCCGATGATCAAGTTAAAAATATAGAAAACTGATCAAAAAGAGAGCAAAGTAGTAGGAATAATTCAAATTAAGTCTTTGAATAGGTCTTATATCCCTTATATCAAGAATTGAAGACGTGTTGCCAAAGCTAAGGTTTTTTGCTTCTCATGGTCCATAATTAGGAGATCCAAGAAAATAATTTTAATTTTAGTTTCTTTCTTTGGCTATGAATCAGATATCTTTCCAATTATAAGAAATATTATTTACCAAAATACTATATTAGTTCTTCACAACCAACAGGTCTCTGGAACCATCTTAATTAACTAGATCTCTAGAACCTTAGGGATCAACCAGGTCTATAGAACATTCAAGACTAGAAAGGTCTCCAGAATATTAGAGTTCACAAAATTTAAACCGAGCTAAAAGCCTCGATCCTTGCGATATTAGAAGAACATATGCACGACTCGATCCCGAGGTCCCAGCAACCTCTCATAAGGTTGATCTTACCCAAATAGAGATTACAATATCTCTTAACTTGACTCACAACCGGGTTTCCAATACATAAGAATTGAGCCAAATATGGATGCTATATTACATGTTTTTATCCAAGATTCATAAGATTTCATGGTGGGATATTCTTCTTCTTCTTATGGTGTTTTATTGAGTGAAAAACTATCTTATAATATCCATGATTTTCTTCAAAATGTTGAAATGATGGTAAATTTTATACACTTGCGAATTATTTTGTGTGTAAAATAGGTCATAAAATAATCACGAGCCTCGTAGCTCAAGTTCAACCGCTCACCTATGAAGAATGCTAATCAAGTCCTGGAACCTAATATCATGTATGTAATTATTTTTAATCTCAATATCGAGTGTTGAAAATGAATTCTTTGAAATTTATTGGTTGTCGAGTGAAAATTGAAGTTAAGTTCGGGTGAGTAGTTTAGAAATATGTATATAATAATTTAAAAGTAGTAAGTGATGAATCAACTTTCAATATTTTAATTTGAATATATTATACTCCATTGATTCGATATGTAAGACATTTCACGAGTCTTACAATTATGCAAAGTATTGGTCGTTTATACTTTTTAGGTAGAGTTTGAAAACACTTCTTAATTTACCCTAATTAAATGCATTCTATTTTAAAAATATGAAAAAAGAGATAGTAGAAGTTATATTAATGAGGAGTATTATGGATTTTATTCTCAATTTTTTAATATTTGTGTTTTAGCTTAAAACATTCTAAAAATTGATATATAATATTTGAAAATAATAATAATAATAATAATAATAATAATAATAACAATAATAATAATAATAATAATATAAGTAGGTTTTGGTGGTAGCGAGGGCCACTAATCATAAAGGATGAGACGTGATTAATATATTTGAAATAATTTGATTTAAAAATTGAAAAATAAAAAATGATGATCTTCAATTGAAAATTATAAATAAAAATTATTTAATTTTCGAAATAGTTGAAACTTAAAAGATTTGATATGGAAATAATTTTATATGACCTAGATCATTCAATATATATGAAATGAGTCTTGATATCTCCAACTACTCGTTCTGGGATATTTAAAATATGCAAAAACTTGTATGTGACTGCCACACGTATCATAATTCGTTTGACAAATTCACATTTTCCCTTAATTGTCACTTTTTAAAAATAAAAGTGTCGTTTACATGGGAACCTAAAAACCTGTTATATTACATAGGATGTGATGCTATTTATGAATCATGTACATGCTAATAAGATAGGAAACATATAAATAGTAATATGAAAATATAAATAGTATTTTGCATGATTTAAATTAGCATCACATATAAAGTAATATAGCGGTTCCTAAGTTCCCACTTAGGGATTGGTTCTCACATGATCATAATCATATATATATATATATATATATATATATATATATATATATGTGTGTGTGTGTGTGTGTGTGTGTGTGTGTGTGTGTGTGTGTGTGTGTGTGTGTGTGTGTGTGTGTAGGGATGGGTTCAAATGAGAACCCTTCCCCTAGGTGAGTTCTTAGGGCCTAATCTAACACCATTAATTTATATAAGTGGATGGTTTAGATTAAAATTATTTTTTAGGTTCAAAACACACTTAAGCAATAATTAATACTTTTCCTTAGTGATATAATTCCCAAAGCATACTCGAAAAATCATTATCCTCTCATTTCCTCCCTTCCAATCTCCCAATCCCTCACACACCACAACCACCAAGAAGAAAATTTCATTAGCCGAATCAACGGATGGTGATTGGAAAATTGAGTTTTTGTCACAACTCAAAGGAATAATATTGAAGTTAGCACTACTAATATGTAAAAGTATCACCATCGATGTGTGATAATAGCACTACTACTCTAATAAAATAGTTATAATAAAATTAAATTATTTTATCTTTATATATACTACTAAATAGTAGAAATGAGTATCACTTGCAATGTAGCACCACAGTTAGTGTATAAAACATGCTTTATATTTTATAACCAAAACTGTTAATATATAGAAATAGCACTTATGGCGTAAAAAATAGGGTCATTGGTGGATAAAAAAAGTACTGCTGGTATATAAAAACAACATTGTTAGTGTAAAAAAACAACACTATTTGTATATAAAAATAGCACTGAATTCGTTTATGCATTAAATTTTTTAGGGTTTTTTTTTATGTTTTAAAATATCCAACATAGATCTTAAATTGATATTTTAAATATAATTAATTTGATATATATATATATTTAAAATGAATAACAAACGAAAAAATTATGGTATTTTTAAGATTTGGCTTCTTTTTTTTTCAAAATTCAAATTCTCTTAGATGACAACAGTTATTGACAAGATTTTCGATACTATTTTTCTAGACTCTTAGTGCTAAATTTATTTACTCGCGGTGCTAACCGATGAACATTGCTATTTACAAAAATAAAAGTGCGAAAATACCATTATTGTAAAAGTAAAAGCAAAAAAGACTGAAGAAAAAGAGAGGCGGAGAAAGATTATGGTTCTCATTAATCAAGGGGCCCTTTATATTGGGTACCAATTACACAGTTCCATAATTACATAAGGCTAAAGAATACCTAAATTACCCTCATACTCAACTTGTTGATAAAGACACACTAAATGTGTAATTCCTTTAACACTCCCCCTTGTGTCGAGTCAACAAGTAAAATGGTGCACGAGTAGTTGCCTCATTAAAAATCTTTTCCAAGTAACAAAACCCAATGAGAAAAATAAAACTTGGTCGAAGGGAAAAAGAGTACAATGCACCTAATGATAACACCTCTCCCCCTAATACGTACATCTATAAAGAGAGCTCAGAAAGTCTTCGCATACCTATACTCTTCACATGTTTCTCAAATATGGCTTGAGGCAGTGATTTGGTAAACATATCAGCCACGTTTTTTTCGAAGGTCACTTGAGTAACTTAAATCTTGAGGAATGCCTGTTGTTGCTGATTATAGAAAAACTTTGGTGATATATGCTTCGTGTTATCACCTTTTATGTAGCCCAATTTCATATGTTCAATGTAAGCCGCATTATCTTCATAAATACAAGTAGGCTCTTCAGTGGTAGACTTCAAACCACTAGTCCCTCGAATATGTGTGATGATAGATCTTAACCATACACACTCACGAACCGCCTCATGTAGAGCAATGATCTCTGAATGATTCGCAAAGGTAGCTACAAGAGCTTGTTTGGTTGATCTCCAGGATATCGTTGTGTTCCCCATGGTAAATACATAACAAGTTTGAGAACGTACTTTATGTGGGTCTGAGAGATATCCAGCATCAGCAAAGCCAACCGGAACATTATTAGGTGTTTCAGTGTAGGGGTGACACTCTTGCCTTTGACATTCTCTTTAGGGGTTACAAATTCATCTGTGGTCCCTCTTGTCTTTCTATAAGGGAAGAACAAACCCATTTCAATGCTTCCTTTCAGATATCGAAATATGTGATACCATTCCAATGATGCCGCGTTGGTCTTGAGCTAAGTCTTGCTAACAAGTTCACTGAGAATGATATATCTGGTCGTGTGTATTCAGCTAAGTACAATAATGCGTCTATTGCACTTAGGTAAGGAATTTCAGCTCCCAATAGCTCTTCGTCATCTTCCTTTGGAAGAAATGGATCTTTCTTTACATCCATCTTTCCGACCGATCATGGGAGTGCTAACAGGGTGCACTTTATCCATATTAAATCGCCTGAGCATCTTTTGGATATATGCAGACTGGTGGATTAGTATTCCACAATCTCAGTGTTCTAGTTCGATGCCTAGACAAAACCGAGTTTTCCTATGATCTTTCATTTCAAATAGCTAGAGGTTTCTCTTATTTCATCAAGAGTACATATTATGTATATATCATCGACATAAACAGCTACAATTGCAAATCTGGAACTTGTTTTCTTTATAAAAATGCAAGGGCATAGTTCATTGTTCTTATATCCTTTGCCAATCAAGTAGTCACTTAAACGGGTATACCACATCCGTCCGGATTGTTTTGATCCATAAAGTGATCGCTTCAATCTAATCGCAAACGCACTCCGTGGTTTAGAGTCACTTGACTTAGGTAATTGAAGGCGTTCAGGCACTTTCATATATATATATATCTCTGAATCAAGATCCCTAGAGATATATGCTGTAACCACATCCATGAGCTACATTTCCAATCCTTCAGATGCTACTAAGATAATTAAATAGTGAAACGTAATAGCGTCCATTACAGGAGATTACATTTCTTCGTAGTCAATTCCAGGGTGTTGTGAGAAACCTTGTGCTACAAGAAGAGCTTTGTATCTCAGGACTTCATTTTTATCATTACGCTTTCTGACAAAAACCCATTTATGTCCTACAGGCTTTACACTTGGCGGGGTTAGCACTACCGGGCAAAATACCTGACGTTTGCTAGAGAATCAAGTTCTGCCTGGATTGCTTCTTCCCATTTAGGCCAGTATGCTCTTTGTTGGCATTCAACAATAGAGCGTGGTTCGATATCATCGTGCTCTATGATTTCTTGAGCAACGGTGTATGCAAATACATCATCGATTTGCGTAGAAGATCTTTCCATCAACTCATACGCACTTTCATAATCTATTTAGATTTCTTTATTCTCTGGAATCATATCAAACATCGGAGAGTCCTCCAGTAATGATTCATGAACATAAATATAATCAGAAATTATATCATGAGAGGGGGTCTCTTCATTGATGATTAATGGATTAGGTTGTGCCGAACCTACCCTCTTTTTCCTTGGGTGGGTGTCTATCGAACCAGGTGGCCTCCCCCTTTTCCTTTTGGGAGCCACGGCCTCAACCACACCTCCACTCTGTGTGGTTGCAGTGTCTCTTTCTATTGCGTTGTGCCCCTTATTGTGGACTTCTAACCTTGCAGGCACATTTGCAGCTGGTATATGTGATCTTGTCACTTTAGAGATATCAGCGAACGCATTAGGCATCGAATCTGCTACGTTTTGAAAATCGATTATTCTTTTTACTTCACTTTCACATTGTGAAGTGCGGGGATCAAAATGATACAGAGTGGAGACAGACCACAACAATTCCTGTCGTTCCCTCAGAAGATCCTTTTTCTTATCTCCCCCTAACAACGGGAAGACTGTCTCATCAAAGTGACAATCCGCAAATCGAGCGATGAATAGATTGCCTGTCAAGGGTTCTAAATAGTGGATAATTGTTGGAGATTCATATCCAACATAAATACCTAATCGTCTTTAAGGACCCATTTTTGTGCATTGTGGGGGCACAATCAGCACATATACTGCACAACCAAATATGCGTAAATGGGAAATGCCAGGCTCATATCCAGTTACCAACTGGTACGCAGAAAATGGTTGGCTAGTAGTAGGTCTAAAACAAATAAGTAGGGCTGTGATTTATAATTTTTTGTACACTTTTTTGTTACCTTTTTGTGTCGCATTCGCGTGTGTTTTGCTTGCATTTACGGGTTTTAGGTGTCATTTTGGCCTATTTTGTTAGTTTTAGGTTTTTATAACTTTTGTGCGGTTTTTAATAGTTTTTCGTACATTTTTACCCTTTTTCGTATTTTTGGCTGTAGGATGACCAAGCGGGTCTCGCGCACGCTCAAAGCATATCTTCCGACTAGGATTGGAACGGACAAGTAAGGGAACACAATGCGAAAAAGGAGCAACAACCGACGGACGTTTAGAGCAAAAATGAGAAATCGAGTGCAGCCGTTCTAGTCGATCGACTGAAATCCAGTCGATCGAATGATAGTCCAGTCGATCGACTGACACAGCCAAGATCGACTGCTCGGCAGTAGGTTGGCCAATTTTGAGGATGCAGTCGATCGACTGTAACTCAGTCCATCAACTTGTAGTCAATCGACTGGTTCTCAGTCGATCGACTGAGACGCAGGATTTTTGTGGTTTTTGACCCGTTTTGATGATTTTGACCCTGCGTTTTTGTGTATATAGAGCCAGCTACTCAACCTTATCCAGCCATCTCTCCTTGGTGGTTCTGGACCTAGTCCATCTCCTCCAAACCTCTACATTTCCCTTGCCATTAAAACCCTATCTTAAATCCTAAATTAGTGTAGTTTAGTTTAGCTTAGATTAGTTTAATTAGGTTAGTTTTAGTTGGCAAGTGTTGGAGAGGGTGACAATCTCCTATACTTGTAGCTCCTTGTTGTATTGAAGATTTGGATTTGCTCTTGTGGATGTAATCTAGTTTTGAAGCTTTGGTGTTCAATTCAAGTTGGTAGTGTTTCTTCCCTTACTTTCTTGTGTTGTTATTGTTGTTGTTGTTCTTGTTAGGTTAAATTTGTTGTGTTGGTGATTTGGTTTTAGATTATGTTGTCTTTCTTAGCATTTCAATTCTTGAATGTTTGGTTTTATTACTTATGTTGTTCTTCTTTTCTTGCAAACTCCATTGACGCACTCTCTTTTCAAGCTTTTTACTTCTTTTAGTTAGACAAACTTTTGGCTCTTGAAAGATGTATGAATTTTTCCTCTTTGGTAATTTGTCTTGTTCAATTTAAAAGCCTTTGACTTTTCTCAAATTCAAATTCTTTGATTTTCCTTCCATGACCCTTTTTTTAATTGTAAGCTTTTCTTGATGCAACTAGTTTAGAAATTAAGGGTTTAGGGACTAGGTACGTTTAGAACCATTAATCGAGGCTTGTTGAGAATTGGGAGTGACGACCCCAATACTTGATCGACATTTGGGATTGACAACCTGGAATCGTGGATTAAGTGCTCGACAAAAATTGATTGATCGTGGAGACGAACCAAACACCCTAAACTCTCATTTTCATTGAAATCATTTTTAATTAAAGTTCTCCTTTTAAATTCAAGTTTTAGCATAAAACTCAAAACCCACTCAATGACTTAATGCTTTCTTAGTTTAGATTAGTTTAAAAAGAGAGTAACTAAAATCACCGACCACTGATAATATCTATCCTTGAGAGACACGACTCGGGAAATCTTACCTCTCTACAATCGACTCCATACTATTGCGGAGAAGATTTCTTAGAGTGCTAAGAATTCTTCGATCAAATATTGGCGCCGTTGCCGAGGATAGATTTAGGCTAATGGTATTTTTAATTATTTCTCTTGTGATCCTAGTTGTTACTTAATTTAGATTTTTGTTTTACTTTTGATGCTCGTAATCCTTTGTTGAGTGTTGTGTTTGCAAGGTACTCATTCAGGAAGCCCGATGTCGCTCGCCCACACTCACAACGATCAAAGGATGCTTCCACCGCTTGATTGATCCGGCCGAGGATGGCAAACATCCGAGCTAGTTTGCCATACGACGACCATTATATCCAAACTCCCAAATATCCAAACCCTTACATCCAAACTCCCGAGTATCCAAACCCGTATACCACTCCCCCAAGCGATCGGGTCCCCTCGACATATGATGACCCGTATGCTTCGATCGGTCGAGATAGGGCCCAAACTTTTGATTATCCCGGCCCAAGCCCTTCATATTCTCTACCGATTACACATCCCCATAACCCGAGCATGGATCCGTATGCACCGACTCGTGGTCTTTATGATCCGGGTTTTGACGATCCATATGCTCAGCTTGCCCCGCCGTCTTCTTACCCGAGATTTGACCTGTATGCTCCCCAAATTCATGATTCATATTCTTGGAGCTACGACTTTTATGACTCACCCACCTCGAGTTCGTATACTCCGAACGACGACCCGTACACCTCACTTTTTCAAGATTCGTCTATGACCCAACTCCCGGACTTAGAGTCTCTCTTAGCCGAGCTCGCGGAATGCCTTGCTCGCATGGAGACTCAAATAGAGCAAATTTCCAACGATGTGGAAGAGCTTAAAAAACCTTATGTTGACGATATGCCCTTCTTTGATGTGGTGGATCCCACTTTCGTTTATGGCAATTCGAGCTTTGACGGTCTTGTGAAAGAGGGGTGGAAGGAGGTGGAGTTAGAAGGTGAGGAGAAAGGGTCGGAGGTTGGCGTTACCCCTCTCGTTCTTCTTGAAGACGTTGTAGTGGGAATTGAGGGGGAGTCACTTTTGGGGTCTCCAACGGTACTTGGAATGTCGAGCCTACTTGCTTTTGGCGAGGATGAGGAAGTTGTGCCGGTCTTGGAGGATGTGGAGTTAATCGAGCCTCTTTTGCCGCCACCCGATGCTTTGTTTCTACTTGACCAAGTGGAGGTGGAAGAGGTAGTGGGTGATGTGTTGGATCCTACTCTCTCGTGCCCTACTACGAGTACTTCTAAAGTCGAGAGAGAGGAGATGACGGTCGGGGAGACGAAGGAGTACGTCGACCCATTTTGGGACGATCACGTTTGGGTGGTCGACTACTCACTCTTCCGACCACCAAAGCAAGCTCGTTCTTTTATTGGTTTGACATTCCGGCTTGCCCGACGTGCCCGCCTTGGTGATTTTTGTCACCCGGTGTGTCTACTCGAGAACACCAAGGCGTGGCACGATCGCCACCTCTTTTTGGATCCCGGATAGCGTCAATTGTATAAATCGTCGAGTTATAGACGTTAAAGTAGCGATTATTGGGAGGCAACCCGATTTGTAAAAAAAAAAGAAAAAAGAAAATCCAAAAAAATAGAAAATTCAAAAAAAAAACAAAAAAAAAGTTTTTATTTGTATTTTATTTTTGCAACCCCCCGTTTGTTCATTTCTTGTAGGTTGATTGTCTCGACTCCCGAAAAGGACTTACGCATAACCGGGTCAACACAAGCTCAGAGATAGGGGCGTTCTCTTTTCCCTACACTTTTTACCGCTTTATTTAGCTTAATTTCCAATGAGGACATTGCTAGATTTTAAGTGTGGGGTGGTAGTTAGAGTTCGCCTTAGGCTTTTAAGATTGTTTGCATGCTTGCTTGTGTTAATCTGAGTAACGTGTGTGTTATTTTTGCTTGGAACCTTGGCGAAGTGACGCTGTTTTGATGAATTGCTTAGGAGTTTAGATTTTCGATCGGATTTAGTGTACTTAGGTAATTTGACTCGTTGGAAACTTTGTTCAGCTTTAGCTTCGTGCTATCCTTGAGCTCATATAGAACTAGTGCCTCAACTAGCCTCGTCGTCGAACACTCTCTATAGGATTTTTATTTTGAGTTTTGGAGTCATCAATTGCTCCATGAGCTCGATCGGAAATATTGTAAGTTGCTAGTAGCAACGAATGGTCGGAGTCGTTGATTTCTCTTTGTATATATCTTGTATTTAAGTACCTTATTTCCTTGGGTACCAAAAAAAATAAAAAGGAAAGAAAAAAAAAGAAAAAAAAAGAAGAAAAAGAAAAAAAATGATGATGAATAAACAAGGATAAGTTATAAATCCTTGTAGTTATTAAGTAATAAAATGTGCAACTCTTGCACGTTTCCTCTTTCTCCTTCTTTTTAGATTTTGTTTGTTAAAGAAAGTTGTAGACGATTGGGGCTAGTAGGGAGCCGATTAACAGTTCGACCGTGGGTAGACCTTAGTCGGGGCAAGGACGAGGGGACCGAATTGGAGGGTTACCTAGTACTTTTAGGTTTCAGGATCTAAACTTTCTTTGTCAAGACATCTTTGTCGTCCTTTTAGCCAAGCTAACGAGCATTTTAGCATACAACGCCTCAAATTAAGTTTTTGTGCATTAGATTGGGATCACCCGGGGGTAGTTTTGTAATTCTAGATTAGTATTGCTTGAGGACAAGCAATCATTCTAAGTGTGGGGTGGTTGATTTTTACTTTGTTATACACTTTTTTATTACCTTTTTGTGTCACATTTGCGTGTGTTTTGCTTGCATTTACGGGTTTTAGGAGTCGTTTTGGCCTATTTTGTTAGTTTTAGGTTTTTATAGCTTTTGTGCGGTTTTTAGTAGTTTTTCGTACATTTTTACCCTTTTTCGTATTTTTGGCTGTAGGATGACCAAGAGGGTCTCGCTCAAGCTCAGGGCATCTCTTTTAACTCGGATTGGAACGAACAAGCAAGGGAACACAATGCGAACGAGGAGCAACAACCGGCAGACATTTAGAGCGAAAACGAGGAATCGAGTGCAGCCGTTCCAGTCGATCGACTGAAATCCAGTCGATCAAATGATAGTCCAGTCGATCGACTGACACAGCCAAGATCGACTGCTCGGCAGTAGGTTGGCCAATTTTGAGGAAGTAGTCGATCGACTGAGACGTAGGATTTTTGTGGTTTTTGACCCATTTTGACAATTCTACCCCTACGTTTTTGAGTATATAGACCCAGCTGCTCAAACTTATCCAACCAACTCTCCTTGGTGGTTTTGGACCTAGTCCATCTCCTCCAAGCCTCTACATTTCCCTTTCCATTAAAACCCTAGCTTAAATACTAAATTAGTGTAGTTTAGTTTAGCTTAGATTAGTTTAATTAGGTTAGTTTTAGTTGGCAAGTGTTGTAGAGGGTGACAATCTCCTATACTTGTAGCTCCTTGTTGTATTGAAGATTTGGATTTGCTCTTGTGGATGTAATCTAGTTTTGAAGCTTTGGTGTT
>BMAC01000244.1:485782-512085 GCA_014905375.1 Phtheirospermum japonicum
TATATATATATATATATATATATATATATATATATATATATATATATATATATATATTCCTTTCCATTCTCACAATGAGTTTCCAAGTGATAGTCATTGGCACGAATATCTTTAAAACTTAGCAATGCTTGGTTTGCTCTAGGTGCATATAGAGCCTCCGTGACTGTTATCATTGTGCCATTAGGCATCAAGAATTTGGCAGTTCATCGCCCTTTGATTAGTTGGGATGTCCCAATCATCGTAGTCACAGATGAGTTATAAGGAGTTAATTCAACAAATAATTATCTATTCCTTAAAATTGTGTGGGTAGTCCCACTATCAGCTAAGCACTCTATTTTACCGTGCGATATTCCTACAAGTAGAAGTGTTGATAGTGTCATGAAAAGAGTTACAGGAATTTCTCTAATTCACTAGATTGTTGTGGACGATCTAGAATGATATACTTCTCATTCGAATATGTGGCTCTATGTGTAAGATGTATTTTTGCACACCTTGTTGCTATTTTTGAACCAAGCACATAGTTTTTTAAATAATAAATTCGAATACATTTAATAATTTAGAATAAAATCTAAAATTATTAATAAACCAATCAAATAAATATCTTGTCCAAAATAAACCTCATTCAAAAATACCAAACTCCATAGTCTGAATAAAATGAGGCAATAATGCCTTCACAAATTTCTTGAAAAATAAGTAAATAGATAAAGTAGATCACTCAAAATCGGGAATATCAAGTGACTGAGCAAGGTTCTTATTGCCATTGAAGTCCACAATCGTGAGGTTGACATCAGCGTCATGATCTCCATTTTCCACATAGTGAGTCTCTTGTTCTTTAAACTCTGTAAATTTCTTGTAGATGGCTGCCACCTTATCAATTGCGCGACAGTTTTGGTACTAATGCCCAGTGTCACCACATCTATAGCAAGGTTCATTCCCAACTCTCTCTCGTTTCTTTGAGGGTTTCTCGTGTGGTGACTTAGTTTTATAACGACCAGGCCCAATACTACCATAGCCACTTGGGGCGCTACCACCATCTTTGCACCATACATGGGGAGAGCCTCCACGGCCCCTACCATGGCGTCTACTGCGGCCCCCATGGCCCCTGCCTCGTGGTGCATAATTATCACTCTGAGAGGGGTTAACACGTCCAGTCCCCTTTTCTTTGGGGTTCTTTCCACTATTCGCTTGACCATAATTAGTTTCGGAAATTTTCTTTGTCCCGGCAGGTCTAGCATTATTGTTCAAGAGAACTTGATCATGTCTCTCAGCTACTTGCAGAATATTAACCAACTTATTAAAAGTTGTAATTCTTTTGTTATCATACTCGAGTCTATACTGGTTCGCTAGTATAAGTGCTGAAGTAGGAAAAGTGGATAGAGTTTTTTGTATCATATCATCTTCCGTGATTTGCTTTCCACAGAAGGTAAGACGTGCTTTTAAGCGCAACATGTCCTTGTTGAAGTCATTAACCCTCTTATAGTCAAGTAAGCGGATTTCATTCCACTGAACGGTCAGTTCTGGAAGCAAAGTCTCATGTATGTTTTCAAAACGTCCCTTGAGGGCATTCCACAGTTCTTTGGGTGTCTTCAATTGAAGATACTCCCAGCGTAAGCTTGGGTTAATATGACGCCGCAAAAACATTAGGGCATTGGTTTTAACTTTATCAGACGGTTCTTTGTTTGTTGGATCGGTGGATGGTATGATCGTGGATGTAAAGTCCTTTCCCATGAAAGTAGTTTCCACATCAGAAAACCAACGATGGTACTCAATTCCTTCTGAGTCCAATATTTCAAATTCGGGACGAGTTAGTTCAACCATCTTGTAATATATAGACAATTCATTTTTAGAGAAATAAACTGATCAAGAATTCCTTTGTGAGTCCCTTCGTCATTCTTTGCTTTTTCTAAGAGGGTAGAGAGAGCTGATTAGTGCTGATAACGTGTAAAAGTAAAAGCAGAAAAGACTGAAGAAAAACAGAGGTGGAGAAAGATTAGGGTTCTCATTAATCAAGGGGCTCTTTATATAGGGTACCAATTACACAGTTCCATAATTACATAAGCTTAATGAATGCCTAAATTACCCTCATACTTAACTTGTTGATAAAGACACACTAAATGTGTAATTCCTTTAACATTATTATATATTAATTTAATAAGGGATTCTACTCTATCGCTTATCTCACATAACATATTCAACCATCAAAATTATCAAATTGTGTGTTGTTAGATTGAGCCCTAGGTTCTTACCTAGGGGAGGTTTCTTATTAGATCTCTCCCTATAAATAAATAAATAAATAAATAAATAAATATATATATATATATATATATATATATATATATATATATATAATTCTCATATAATACCTTTAGGTCAACATTAATTCTCATACAATCACATAACTATTTTTCATCCCATTTAGGTAAAATATATCCCATTAAATCAATACGAGGACTTAAGTTGTCTAAAATACCCTTTTTTATTTTTATTCTTTTTTCTTCTCTTCATATTTATTTATTCGACCTGTCCAT
The DNA here is from genome assembly GCA_014905375.1 of Phtheirospermum japonicum. Taxonomy (NCBI): domain Eukaryota; kingdom Viridiplantae; phylum Streptophyta; class Magnoliopsida; order Lamiales; family Orobanchaceae; genus Phtheirospermum; species Phtheirospermum japonicum. The sequence goes on from BMAC01000244.1 coordinate 488,311, forward strand.
GTATCAACTCTCAGTTTTCTCTCTCAACCTCCCTCTGCAAATCTTTGCTCTAACCTCTTCTCGTAAATTTGAGAAATCTAATCCGTGGCAAGATGAACTCCACCCACAAATAAAATCACCATGAGTAGGTGAGGCACGGTTTTCGTCTCAGAAGTCGGACCCAATTCCATATCTAAGATCTCCTCCAATCCCTGATCTGTAATGTCCCATCCCCAAATCTGAAAATTTCACCACTAGGGTTTGACGATTGGACTGGATGGAGGTGGCGGATTGGACATGGATGTTGCTCCAACTTTTCAACAATTGTTTATTGGGTGTGTAATGAAATCTATTGATGATTATTGTGTTTCTTTCTTTCTTTTTCTTTTTCTCCTATTTTTCCTTATTTATTTATTTATTCCAAAAATTTGTTGTTTGTAAAATATCAGAAGAATGGGCGAGTGAGTATGGAATTTAGAAGAAATTTTGTGGAGAGGTGGGGAATTAACCATGACTGCTGCTCTATTTTTTTACTTGTGTTGCGTGAGTATTAGAATTTGATAGATTATTTATTAATGAAATATAATTTGTTGTTGTTTCAGAAATCTAAGCTTTCATAAATAGAGTATAAAATTAATAAGATAGTATGAAATTTTATTACGAGTAGTATGAAATAAATAGAGTGGTTACGAGTAGTATGAAATAAATAGAGTAGTATGAAATTTATTACAAGTAGCATGAATTTTAAATGACGTTGTATGGAATTTATTAGGCATAGTAATTAATGCATACTGCCCGATAGAAGGGTTAGTATGAAATTAGGAGGGTAATATGAAATTTAATAAGAACTTAATAAGAACATAGTATGCAATTTATTAGGTGTAGTATTAAATTTTGTAATTCTCATAATATATAGTATGGAATTTGGATTTAAAGAAAGAATAAGATAAAAAAAAGTTAGTAGAGCTTTTCATTAAAAGAATTCCGTTGATTTTAGTATGAAATTCAACAAAAAGTTCATAATTAACATAAATAGTAGGAAATTAACTCGAGCAGTCTGAAATTTGACATAGATTTAAATGAATTTCGTTTTAGTTAATTTTTTAAGAAATAAAAATAAAGTTTAAATGAAAATAAATTATGAAATGGGTTTGTAAGGATAAAATAGTATTCTTATATATTAGTTTGAACTAAATGAGAGGTTAATAAATTAAACGGGAATATAAAGTTTTCAATGGAGTTTTTGGGATGAAAAGTTTATCTAATAAAGCATATGGGAATTGCCCAATCTATAATCAATAGACAATAATTTAATATACAAATTGCAAGGTGATATATTCAAGGCAAGTGTGATAATTTTTCAAATGAAATTAATGATTTTTATTCATGATTCAAGTTAATATTTTTAACGCCATAAGTTATACTTATCAAAAAAGTGATATTTTTTTCATTCAAGCCGTAAAATAACACTTTTAGAGTTAAAATTGATAATATTCAGAAAAAAAAAAAGTGACTTTATTATCTTTTACTTAAATACTTAATTCATATGTAAAGTGATTTTTTGTGCAAAATGATATTTTTATAACTCAAAATGATAATATTAAAAAGGGAAAAAACTTTTTGCCTCCCAAACTATTTTTACCATAAGAACTTTTTTTTTCGACAAACCACCATCTGAGTTATGCGCGAATTGCATTTTACCCCCTACACCACTTTTTTTGTGATGAAAAAACGGATGACGTGGCGCAATCGGGTTGTGCCACATCATCCGGTTTTGATTACAAAACCACAAAAAAATGGTGTAGGGGGTAAAATGCAATTCGCGCATAGTTCAGATGGCGGTTTGTTGAAAAAAAAAAGTTCGTATAATAGAATGTAAAAATCAAAATAGTTTGGGGAGTAAAATATAATTACTCCTATTAAAAATTAAAAAAATAACTCAATCACACCAATAATATTCCGTGTGATGAATATATATGAGACCTACTCTTTGAAAAAAAAACAAAAGCGAAAACATTAAACATATTTTGGTACAGAAGATGCCTTCGCATTTTAAATAACACGCAAAAATGAAATTCTTTTTGGTTCAGCTAGGTACTAGAAATTTGGATACTAAAGAATTGTCATATAATAAAACCTATCGAGCATTAATTAATATATAAGAAAGTTGTATAATATAATTAGAAGTGTTTTCTTGCATGCTGCGCAGTATGTAGAGCATGTTAATACTGCATAATTATCTTATCTAGTGAGTCAACTTGTCGATGCTATCTACTTGCATACTCACCAAAATAGGTTATTCCGCAATTCACCATTAGATAAACATATATATGAGGATGTGTGTCGTGTGTGTGAGTCAATGGTGATTCATACACATTAGTTAACACCTAACACTATCAACTTGTGACATTTTAGAACCGTCAAGTAAGGTTGACCACAACAAGTTGAATTAAACTATAGGATCCTCAAAATTTGGTCATTCCTATATTCATCTTGTGGCTATCCCATTGGAACTTGATTTAATCACCCGAACATTTAGCATCTTGTTAAACATGTAGATTCAATCAAAAGTGTATACTATAATCTCATACAGATGTTTTTATCTAAAACAAAGATGTTTAATTCTGTTTCATTAGAAAAAAAAATCGAAATCACGTTGTATCTTTTATTTTGAAACTTGTTTCATCATCAAAAGTAATTAAATTATTTCTTAAGCATAAACTAAGGGTACATATAAGTTAACATCTTTTTTGCGAAATAGATCGAGATAATTACACATTGTCTCATAATAGTTTCGACACTTTTAGAAGAAGTTTATAAAAGTTTATTTAAAAGATCTTATAAAATTAGATAATTTATGAGATATTTTTAAAGTTTTTAAGGATGTTAAATCTTAATTTAAAAATATTAAGTTAAAATTTTGGATAAAGTAACCACATTATTGTAATTAATATCGTCAAATGAAAGAATGATGTTAATATTGACAAAAAATGACCTATTAGAATAAATTGATCCATTTTTTTGTCCTAAATTGCAATACAAATGTAACAGTGAGATAAAACGCCTAAAAAAAAACTCATGGTGAAATGAAAAGTGCTCAAAAAATCTTATGGCCAACCAAAAGTACAAGTAAATAATATTTTAGTAGGACCAAAAATGAATTATGCACAAAAGATTTGTAAAAGTAAAATATTCTAGGACCAAAAATGAATTATGCACAAAAATATCAGCTTCAATTTTGTGAAACCAATTTTTAATTAATTAATTTTGAGTTACATATCCGAATTAGCTGGGAGCATTTTTAATGAGATGTTTATTAGAGTAATATTTTTGGCAGGTAAGTTCAAATTATTAATATTAATTAATTTCTTTCTATATTATCTATTTAACAAATATTCTTATTTATTCACTTATTAATATTAATTTCTTTCTTTCTTTCTTCTTTCAATTAATTAGTAGTCAATTATATTACAAAACTCACGTTTACCGTTGGAAAGAATTTCTAAATATTAGGAATTCAGTTATCCATTTGAGATGCCCTAAGGGCGATAGGAATCGAAGTAATAGTTGTGATTCTTCAATTCCCAGATTCCGTCTAAATGTAGTATCGTGAAAAACGGAAAATTTCTATTTGGGTAAGTTTAGGAATAATCTGGATAATAAAACGAGCTCCATTCACTTTTGACCTTATCCATCCAACGGCTCTCGTTTTTTTCGGCAATAACCCGCTGTAATAACAGAATCTGCTACGAAATAACAGAGCCAACTCATTCCACAATAAATACCAGCTCTCCCCCAAAGGCAAAAGCATAGCGAGCGAGTGATCGTCCAATAATCATGGCCAACCGTAGCGTCCGCCCAAAGCATATTCGCAACCTCCGCCGCCTCAACTCCGCCGCCATACCGCTTCTGAGTCTCACCGGGAGACCCGACCCGGTCAGGAGACCAGGCAGGGCATCCACCGCTGCCGCCGCCGACGCCGCCATCAACCTCGACGACACCGAGTCGCTTTTCCGACCGGTCTCGACCGGGAAGCTGATCAGATCGTCGATCACGCTCCACATGGCCGGGTTCGGGCCGATGGTCGACATCGGCGCGAAGGTCATGGGCTCGAGGCTGATGGAGAAGGATCTCGTCCGGCGAGCGGTGTTGGGATTCACGGAGCACACTTTCTACAACCACTTCTGCGGCGGCGCGGATCTGAGCGCGGCGCGGAGGACCGCGGAGAGGCTTTGGGGTACTGGACTTACTGCTATGTTGGATTATGGTTTGGAGCATGCTAATGATAACGAGTCGTGCGATGGCAATATGGAAGAGATTGTTGAGACCATTAATTCGAGCAAGATGTTCGAAAATTCTGAGGTGAGTTGTTTCTTTTGTTTTGTCCCCCCCTAAATCATGTAGATGAAGTGAATGATGAAAAGTCATTAGAAATTAGATGTATTCATGCACTTGGTTCTGTTCAAATAAACATGACTCTTTGATTGTTGATTTTTAGATGTATTTATGTTGTTCCTTTGAGTAATGGAATAAGAAACCGGATTAGAAAATCCCGATCCATTTGGAATTTCCGATTCTAGTTAGTTACGAATTAAGTAAGATAAAACTTTTCCCTTATTTCTTGTTAAATGTTATATATTTTAACTTTTCCTTCTAGCATATAGAGCATCACAAGATTCCAATATTTATCATAGATAGATCATAGTGTAACTACATTGCCCTGATTCTTAAAAAATTGAATATATTGCTAAGCAGGTTAGCTTTGTTGTGGTGAAGATAACAGCAATTTGTCCTCCTAAATTGCTAAAGAGAGTAAGTGACCTATTGAGATGGGAATACAAGGATAACTCCTTGCATCTTCCATGGAAATTAAAATCCCTACCAGTTTTTTCCTCCTCCAGCCCTTTTTACCACACCCCGAATAGGCCACAGCCCTTAACTCCAGACGAAGAGCGCGATCTCCAATTAGCCTACCAACGTCTAAACAAAATCTGCGAGCGAGCAGTCGCCGTAGATATCCCATTACTGATCGATGCGGAGGACACGTCCATTCAGCCCGCGATCGACTACTTCAGTTATTCCGCGGCGGTCGCGTATTCCCGTGGGGACCACGACCCGATAATATTCAACACGATCCAGGCATACCTGAAAGACGCGAAAGATAGAATGGTGATCGCGAAGGAAGCGGCGGACGAGATGGGAGTGCCTTTGGGGTTTAAGTTGGTGAGAGGGGCGTATATGTCGAGCGAGAAACGATTGGCTGATGAGTTGGGTGTTGAGTCGCCGATTCATGATAGCATCCAGGATACGCACGCTTGTTACGATGAATGCGCTGATTATTTGCTTGATGAGATCGCTTGCGGATCGGGTTCGGTCGTTCTAGCGACCCACAATGTTCAATCAGGTGAGCTTTTTTTTTTTTTTTTTTTTTGGGGGTGTGGTTCAATCTTTTTGACATGTTATGAAATTTTAGTAGCAAGTGTTGTGGATTTTAGGGAGTGTTTGCAAACACTTTAAATAAAAAAGTGACTGTCAGCTTTTGGTTAAAAAAAAGTAGTGTTTTCAAGTGCCAGTTTCAAGGGATCGAATCTCCTTGTGTGCCTGTGTAGGTATGTCAGATTTGTAGGCCAATTAAAAAAAAAAAAAACTTGTACAACTTTTAGAGGCACTTTTTTTAACTATTCGACTTTTAGCTTTAATTCATGACTATGCCATATTCTATTCTCAAGTTATTGATTATCAACTACTTTCTGTTTCTGATACGGCGAATCAAGTGGCACTATTAAAATGTTTCGGTGTTGGAATCATGGAAATTGAGTTTTTAATATTATTATTTTTATCTATTTATCTTGAATTGTTTTTTGACAAAGTGGTGATGGAATGTAGGAAAAATGGCAGCTTCTAAAGCAGTTAATCTTGGAATCCGAAAAAATAGCCCATATCTCCACTTTGCTCAGCTCTATGGAATGGCAGAAGGACTCTCTTTTGGTCTGAAAAATGCAGGTTTTAAAGTGAGCAAATATTTGCCATTCGGACCTGTTGAGCACATTATGCCCTATCTTCTCAGAAGGGCTGAAGAAAACAGGGGACTCTTGTCTACTTCATCCCTTGATAGACACCTCATGAGGTAATTAAAATTATTTTCAAAAAAATTTTGAAATTATTTATTAGATAGAAAAATATTTTGTTCAAGAGCATTATATTTTTAAACATAAATTTAATATTTCTATTACTTGAATGAAAAAAAGGATATTTTATTTATGTTTTTTAATTTTTTTTTAATTATGTGCAGGAAGGAAATAATAAGGAGATTATTATCAAGATCAAAAGATTCTTGACATGTTGATTCAAGTATGAATATGCTTTGGGAGAGGATTGCTTAATAAGTGTAATGTACATATTATACGAATTAGAATTTCAATAATCTGGCAGGCTTATTGATCTAGTGTAATTTGTACATAGACCTGAGAGAGAACAACAAAAGTATATTGTGAATCATCAGATGTGAAAAGAGAGTTTGTTGTCTCTCTCAAAGGTCGATAAAATAAAACCAGCACGCGAAAACTGTCCAAGTTTTTTAGAAAGAACCTTTTATCAGTTTGTGTTGGGCGTAATTATTATTCAAGTAGATGAATTTCTTTGCTTCTTTGTACTCAGTTACAAGATTTATGAAAAAGATTTCATTTCAAAATTTCAACATTCTATGGATCTTATTATGTGGACTTCTTTATCTGTGTGAGGTAGTTCCACGATAAACAATGATACTTCTTTTTAATTAAAAAAACTTAAATATTATCTTTTAATATAAAGAAACATCAAATATTAGTCAAAGTAATAAAACTTTTATTTGTGTTTCAAAGCAAAGTAGATCAATTGTGTGATCGTCACACGGATCCTACAAATCCACCCTTTTTTTTTTGGAAATCTATTAAATAATCAGTTTGGTTGGAGTATACTTGATATGACGAATTCATTTTTTCCCTTGACTAAAGATTATAGTAACGTTTACATTTCATTTAATATTGTCAATTTTATTTCTTAAAATGTTACATTAATCTTTAAAAAAAAAATTGTCAATATTTTCAAGCAAATATCACGTATGGTCTTAGAAGTATTAATTTGCATTTTAAATAAAATCATCAAATTCTTTTCTAAAAATGTCTCTAAGTAGCCTTAAATATATCACTTTGCAGTTTACATAGAGAGAGAGAGAGAGAGAGGATTCACATGAGAACTAATCCCTGTGTGAAAACCTAAAAACCTGCTATATTACATAGGATGTGATGCTATTTTGGAATTATATACATGCAAACTAAGATAATAATAAAAATCAAGGGAACATAAAAATAGCAATGTGAAATATAAGTAGCATTTTGTATTATTTAATTAGAATCACATATAATGTAATATAGCGATTCATAGGTTTTCACCTAGGGAATCGGTTTTCACGTGATGCTAATCTCATACTACGCCAAAAATGCATTCAGATAACGCTTATTTTCTTGTTCAGATAGCGCTTTAGAGCGCTATCTATGTATGCGCTATCTGAGTAACATTTGCTTATGATAGCGCTTTAGAAAGCGCTATCTAATGTGTTACTCAGATAGCGCTATTTATAAAACCGCTATCTTATAAGCCCATTCCATAACACCCCATGTAAGAAAAGCACTATTAAACATTAATCTTCTATAGCACTTTCTCAAATAAGTGCTATCTAACACTTATTTCGCATAACACTTTCTTTAACAAGCGTTATCTAATAACTTTTATCTTATAGCACCTACACCAATAAGCTCTATCTGAATACTAATTTCTTATAGAGCTTACACAAAGAACGCTCTCTGAATACTATTTTCTTATAGCACTTACACAAAAAAGCGCTATATATATATATATATATATATATATATATATATATATATATATATATATATATATATATTTATTTATTCTAATTACTGTAGTGCATACATACTCCGCCACAAAGCCTGCAAAGAATATAAAGCCGAATTCATGTCCACCGTAACCCATAAAATATAAAGCTAAGTTCATCTAAACCCGATCAAATAAACAACATCTCATCAATTTATGTACCGCAAAAAATCCACTAAATGTACGTACGACTTGTCAACATATTCACAAATTGTCATGACGATTCCAAATTAATCTACTTAGATAGTGTTATAAACATTAGGCATCTTGCTCGGAAGAAAGGCTAAGTATCTATGCCAAAACATCAATACGAGTATCAAGTTCTAATATCGACCACTAAGGAAAATATGAAATAATGGGACTTCATATATACTTGGGAATTATCCTCGTATCTATCTCTGCTTGATACAACCTGTAAAAGAAATTGATGGAAGCAATAAGAAAGACTAGTCACAAAACATATCTAAGTAAATAATTGGTTTATTGCCTACCTATAAACATTCCCCACGATAAATGAATACTTTCATTAATGCTCATGGTAATATAAGTAAATAATTGGTTTTTTGCTACATATAAACATTACCTGCGACAAATGAATATTGTCATTCATGCTCATGGTATCGCAGATCTAGTCCCTTCGGATAGCTGCAAGAAAATAAAAATTAAGAGGTTACAGCCTGTAGGTAGGCCAATCCAAGCATCAAGAAAAAATGAGTTCACAAGTAAACTTAGAAAAATAAAATAAAAATTGAAAAACAAAATTGCATTCGGGTTCTTCTAACTTCCTTTTTCTTTGCAATAGCCACGTACAGGGACTTGTCGCATGCAGATTTACCATTCATTTCAGTAATCTAAAAAACCAACATAATGATTGTTAATCTCTTGCAAATTTTTATATATCAAAGTATAAAAAGAATAAATGATAACAACTTACTACTTTTGAAGCTTCCTGGCTTGTGGAGAATCCAACAAAACTTAATCATTTACTATCCCTCGTGCATCACAGATAACCTGCACATGAAGATAACATGCACATGAACTGTAGAATGTTTTAGTTAATTATTTCATTATTAATCATTTATCTAAAATCAGGTATGCTTGTGTATTACACGTATTTTATCAAACCCTATCTGTTATTAGAAACGTAATTGCAAAATTCGACAACAATTTAATTCGTTGAGAACATCTCTCGTATGGTTACTACTGATACCGAAATTAGCCAAAATATATGAAAATGAAAAATATCCTTCATTTATACCAGCCTTTGAGTAGCCACCGCAGCAAAAAACACAATCCGCAGCACAATGCCTGTTGCACATAAATCAAATATGCTTGGTTTTAATGGTTCTTATAAATGAGCATACTTTTTTTTTTACAATTATCATGTACATATAGTTCGACCAAAAGGAATCCAATACTAGAAATCATAATTAATTACTTTAATTTTTTAGTTATCAATTTTAAGGGTTATTTGCAAAATCTAAAGCTTTAGGTCTTACAAATTAAAAAAAAAAAGATACCAATTTCTTAATAGTACCGAAAGGACTAAATAATTCACTGAGCTTCTCATTATCAATCTTACTCAACATTAATGATTATAATTCAAAAGAATAATGTCATGAATAGAGATAAAACAAGCTAGCCATAAAGCTTCTAGCCAGGTGCATAAAAATTAATCACAGAGTTACCTTTGTCCTCGGATAAACTGTTTAAAATGTAATTTCCGAGGGTTGCAATCACTTAGCGATGCATAGGCAATGGTACAACTAAAGGCTAGAAGTGAAAGTACCTGTTGAAAAGAAGGAAAACCACAAAATAAATAAGTCTGCCAGTCACAAAAATAAAGTCGAGTAGTAAAAAAAGCGAACATCAAAACGGGAAAGTGAAGGGGAAAAACTTACCAAATAACTTTCCTTCATAATCTCGACTATTGCATTTACTTTCTGATTCAATTCCAAATCTTTATGGGCTATTCTTTTGCGTTTCCACAATAAAGAATAATTCAGAAAATGAAAAGGGAAAGAATACAAAATGCAGGTATAATGACTAAGATAAAACAGAAATACTTAAAACCTACAATGCCTTACAAACATCAACAGAATGTAAAATATATATATATATATATATATATATATATATATATATATATATATATATATATATATATATATATATATATATATATATAAACAACCAGCATAATTATCAATGGAAACAATGCTTGTACCACTTATCAAGAACACCAAGAGACGATACCTTACTGAAATGATAAATGTTAAAACTTAAAAAGGCAAACCTTCTTATGTGCTTTAGAACTACAACTCTCTTCTTTGGCTCTATTTATGAACTCTGAGTTTAAAGATAGATCCATTAGGATTACAAGTTCCTGTAGCTAGTGAAGAACAATTAAGAAAATAAAAGTAAATGTCATGGTGAACAAATTGGACAAATGGAGCAGACGAAAATTTTTGCACCTTAAGATGACTGCCAAGACAAAATAATCAAACTTTCTCCATTTGTTTCTACCTTTGATTTGAGAGATATAAAATAAAATAAGTTCTAATTATAGAATAATACGATAGTCCTCACCTTTGATTTGTGACACAATGTGAATATTTCTTGGGAGCATCGCCAATTTTCTCAAGCAATGTCGATTTCATCAGAACAGTGGCAACTCTTTGACTCAAGGAAAAAAATAAAAGAGAGAGGGAGGAAGAGAGAAAGAAGAGAGGATATGGTGAGAGAGAAATCTTAACGTTGTTTAAGGGTGGCAGCGGCTGCGGCTGCGATGGCGGTGACGGTGGCTCGCGATGGGGAGGAGGGTTTGGTGTATGTGAGCAGGGAAGCCAGACGGAGGAGGGTTAAATATTAGCACAATTGTGTTTAATTACTTCACATAGCGGTTAATAAAAAATATCACCATCTCAAAAACCAGAATTCTTTTAGATAGCATTTATATTTGAAGCGCTATATAAAAACTATTGATTCAGATAGCGCTTAGTAAGAAAACCGCTCTTTCGAAAATTTAAATTCATTCAGATAGCACTTCGTGCTTAAAGCGCTATGCAAAGTCATTATTTAATCTACTTTAGATAACGCTTGATTAATAAGCGCTATTTAAAAGTTGCAGAATTTTTTAGATAGCACTAATTGCTTGAAGCGCTATCTGAGTCACATTTTGGTGTTAGTATATATATATAGGATTGAGTTCAAATGAGAACTCCGTCATCATATGTGAACCTAGGGACTAATCCTGACCTTAGATCTAATATTGCACAGTACAATTATATGTCCAGGTTCATTGTGCTTTTTACACAGTACTGTAGTGCTAAAATCAGTCCAGTTTTTTTTAATTATATATATATATATATATATATATATATATATATATATATATATATATATATATATATATATATATATATATTTACATTTTAAAACATGCAATATGTATCTTAAATTGTAGATCTTGAGAATGTGATTAATTTGATATATATTTCATTCAAAACGAATAAAAATTGAAAAAGTTATGATTTGTTGAAAATTTGAGTTTTATTTCAAAATTTTGAATTTGCAGTTTATAGACAAAATTCGCGATGCTTTTTGTATACAATCGTAGTGTTTTTTTATCTTAATCTATTGTGCTTTCTAAAAAACAATGTAGTGCTCTTTGTAAACGTTGATATATGTTCAAAATACCCTTTTTAATTAATTAATGTATTTTTTCACATTATTACCATGCTGACATGTCATGATCTCAGCCATCAAGATTATCCAATCTAATGGTCAAGATGAGTCCCTAGGTTCACATATAACGACGGGTTCTCATTTGAACCAAACCCTATATATATATATATATATATTATATATATATATATATATATATATATATATATATATAAATATATAAATATATATATTCAAATGAGAACCCTTCACTTATTTGAGAACTCAAAGCCAATTGTGGGTCTTACACCTAATCAAATTGATGGACCAATTTTTTTGTATTTTCTTTATTTGATAAAATGCACTAGAATTATACAGTAAAAGTATCGATGGGGCACATAACTGATATATAATAAAATCAATGTTGGTATATAATTTGTAGAGTATGTATAACTGGTGGAGTATATAGGTGATATATAATTAAAAAAAATTTGTTGGGGTGTATAGCTGATATATAATAAAAGCAATAAGATTATATAATAAGAGTTTTACTAGTATATAGTAAAGTCACTAGTTATCAGGTTTTCAAATATAGTTGAGTTCTCATTGGAACCCAACAACATATATTCGTGTGTGTGTGTGTGTTCAAATGAGAACTATCATTATTTGTAAACTTAGGGACTAATCACACCACATATTAAATTAGATCAACACTACTACAAAAGGGGATTTAACATCGGTAGTTTAACATCAGTTATTAAAATGTGTTAAAAAAGAAATTACACATCGATTCTCAAAAAACTGATGTCATTTAAATATTTCACATCAATTATTTAGAAAAACCGACACATAATTTCCATTAAAAATATTTTTAAATTATAAAAAAAAATAAAATAATTATCACCACAAATACTTAAATCAAAACCCGCTCGCCTCAAAACAGAAACCCGCTCATCAGCTGTCATCTAGATATTTTCCATCCCCGCCTTTGCATTCACCACTACCAAGAATTCTTTCCACCTCCATCACGTCTAACATCAACCATATACCTATGATTTCGATTCTCATTCATCACCACCATACAACTTTTAATTTAAACCCTAGCTCGTTATCACCCCATTGAAACCCCAAGTTATTGGACCCGCTGCCCTAGCAGGTGAGAAGTCCAAAATGATGGCAAAAATCTTGGTTTCTTTATCTCCTGCTAGCTCTCACTACCAGATAATGCTTACCTCGAGGGCATCATCACCAAAGTCATCTATGACCCTTGCCGTGGTGCGCCTTTTGCTTGTGTCATTTCTCGCCACATGTGTCGCTTCTAGCACCAGAGGAGTTGTTTGTTGTGCCGAGGGTATACATTGAAAAGTTCATCTACTGTGGAAAGAAGGCGAATCTTGTTGTCATCAATGTCTTGCCGCTCAGATCTATCCCCGAGCCAATGCAACCATCGATCGATTTCAATGGTTGTATTCCCGCTTGCCTACATAAAATAAAAATAGTTAGTAATGGTTACTTGTATGCAATTTTCAAACTTACTATCTAGAAAAAATAGTCGATTTTTTTTAATTAACTATTATCATATCAACTAAATAGTTATCACCTGATCCTCATCTTCATCAGCATTTGTATCCTCTAGATTAGATGTAAAATATACATCATTAGGACCTGTATGAACATAAAAGAAACTTTTTAAAATATAATAAATAAATAACAGATTAATTTCAACATAAATTAACGAGAAGTCAAAATAAATACATTTAATTTCATTTGATAACCAACTCTGATAGCACATCAATGCTTCAATTGTCGCTGTGCGAAGCCTATTGCGATGTGTGCAACAATCTCCCACGCAAAATTAACAAACTCTTTTGAAGGCTGCTCAAAAGAAAATTAATGACGGCGTCATTGGTAGTACAATTGTCAAGAGTTATTGTTGATAACTTTCTGTCGATGTTCCATTGGAAAAGAGTCTCCTCCAAGACTTTACTTAAAACCTCACTTGTATGTGAAGCAAGAATATAAGAAAATATGTCAACAAAAAAAAAGTAAAAAAATTATTTATTTTTAAGTAAATTAAGTTATCTAGATTATTAAAATGTAAACAATAATTACCTCAAAATTCTTTGATGTAAATTCCATGCGTTGCCAATGAAGTGGATAGTAATAGCCATGTCAGATTTGTTTTGATTTTTCAGCATTATAAATCTTCATAATATCACTTTTCATAGTATTTCTGGAGACAACCTTAAACAAGGGTTGTAGACCACCACGGAACTTCCGAAAGCCAAAGTGATCAACTATAGATAAAGTGTACTCATGTAAAATTACCATTTATGTCAAATCATTCCTAGAGGTATCTTGATTAAAATTGTACACATTGAGGGACAGATTGGAAGAACCACTTGTTTGCTTCCCAGATAACAAGGACTGCCTAATGTCTCCAGTTTTATTTTCTTTAAGACATTTTCCATGTGTTTGCGCAAATGGTTTATTCCATTTCTAGAACCAACAACAAGTTCCCTCTTATAACTAGGATACCATGCTTTTTTCTTACCATTAAAAGTAATTTGTCTAAAATGTTGCCATACGATTGATTTTTGCTTTCCCACTGGCCCAACATCACTTCCAGTATGTTCCCCTTGAGATTTTGTCGGTTGAGATTCCGTTGGTTGTGATTCTGTCACTTTGCTTTGTATTTCAATTTCTTCGGGCGATGGCGCTTCTACATCTTTATTAGAGTTTTACATCACATGAAGTTCAGACATCTTTAAAAGTACAAGACCACACAAATAAAAATTATAAAAGGAATACACCAATTTCAAATAAAAATAATAATAACACTAAACAAATCAATATTAATAACAGTATTCGAAAATTTAATGTTTATAAATGTTGTACATAGCCTTGAATCAACAAGAAGAAATATTTTATCAAATAGTTATTCTAGGAGAAGTAGGCAGAAATCATTGTTGGTGATGAATAAAGAGGGTGACATAAGTCAAGGTGACAATTGTCAGTCTAATGTTCATAATTCAAGGCATAAAATAAAAATCAAGAACCTTATTTGAACACTTTTAAGATCAATAAATTAAAAATAAACTAAAAAAAAAATTTAATTTCTTATTTTTTACCAAACTGAAAAACAGTGCAATCAAGCAAAGCTTGTCAGTTTACAGAAAAGAAGTGAACTAAAATTATCATCCAATCAATATTAACTGTAATAATATATATAGATATTCTCAAATATTGTACACCAATTTCCCAAAATGATGATTAATGGAAAACAGTCTGTATTAAACACAAGTTATGGGACTACTCCATCTGAATTATGAATTTTAATCTATATATAATAATAAATTATTAAATTCCTTATAATCAAGTAGTCGTGCATATTAAATTCTTATGTGAATTGAGTTTTTTTATTCATAATCAGAAATGAAATCAAACCAAACAAAATGAATATGAAACCTGGTGACCCTAAATATTTGGTTTACTAAAAGAGAAGGCAACAATTTCTATAATTAAAAAAAAATCAAGAAGGTAGAGAGAGCAAAAAAAAAATCCTTCGATTTGAAGAAGGGAAAAACTAAATTTATAGTTGATGAGGCATGAGTAGGCCAGACCCGGATTGGGGTAGAACCTGGATTCAGATAGCCAAAGCAGGGACCTCACGGTGTCTTACGCTGGGTGAGGTTGACCTGGTCAGAGCGAGGGTCATCCCAGCCCGGGAATTGTCCTGAGCTTAGTAGAACTGAGCAGCGTTGTCTCAGCCCAGGAGTTATCCTGGGATGGTGGAAGACCTCCTGTAAGATGAAAACTTGAAAGAATAAAGGCAGGCTTGCCAGCAGAAAGGAGACCAGGAGTAGGTAAGACCTGGCCTCCCTGACCCCTGGCAGGGGGACAAGTGGGCCCACTTGTCAGAGTTTGTTGTCTAAACGGCCCCTGATTCGCGGCCTTTGTTTCCGAGATCCCAAAAAAGGATCCCCGCTGGGAAAAACTATAAATATCTCAGCCCCAAGGCTGAGAAAGGTATGTCATTCTTTGTGCATTCCTTTTTTTGCTTTCTAAGAGAAACCTCATACGCTTTACTGACTTAAGCATCGGAGAGGTTTTTACCGGAAAACCACCGGTGGTCCTTTCTAACGTGTTTCTGTGTGCAGATCAAAAAGGGTGTTCAAGGTTCCGGGCGTTGTTCTTGACGTCAGTCATATTTTTGGTCGAAACAATTGGCGCCGTCTGTGGGAATCGAACCCACGGACCACATGGTTTAAGTCAGTTTAAGCCAGGATTGGCTAAGGGCGTATGCCCTTAATTTTCCTGACCTGATTGTCAGTTTAAGCCAGGATTGGCTAAGGGCGGATGCCCTCGATTTTCTGACCTGATTGTCAGTTTAAGCCAGGATTGGCTAAGGGCGGATGCCCTCGATTTTCTGACCTGATTGTCAGTTTAAAGCCAGGATTGGCTAAGGGCAGATGCCCTCGATTTTCTGACCTGATTGTCAGTTTAAGCCAGGATTGGCTAAGGGCGGATGCCCTTTATTTTCTGACCTGATTGTCAGTTTAAGCCAGGATTGGCTAAGGGCGGATGCCCTTTATTTTCTGACCTGATTGTCAGTTTAAGCCAGGATTGGCTAAGGGCGGATGCCCTCGATTTCCTGACCTAATTTTCAGTTTAAGCCAGGATTGGCTAAGGGCGGATGCCCTCGATTTCCTGACCTGACTGTCAGTTTAAGCCAGGTTTGGCTAAGGGCGGATGCCCTCAATTTCCTGACCTGATTGCCAGTTTAGACTAGAATTGGCTAAGGGCGGATGCCCCAAACTTCCTTAACCGGACTGGCAAGTCAAAACGGTCTATTAAAATATTCTAACTTGCCTGGACAGGTACGCCGAGACGGCCAACGATAACACCCGACATGATTATCAGCCAATGCTTGCCCTGGAGGAGCAACTCCAAGTAAGACCTGGTTAAAATCGGAGTCTTTAGAGGGCAAGTCCAAGAACACAATCCACAAACTTTGAACAGGAGATCGATTAAAAGAAAATTCTTCATGCAAATATATATTTCATTAGTTCTGGGAAACGCAAAGTACAAGTTGCCTACACCTTCTACGAAGGTTGGCAATTTCGATTACAAAAATGCAGGAAATAAATACAGAAGAGATCATCCTTGAATAGATCTTCGATCTGAGTCCAGAGCGCGGTGTTTGTAGAGTTTTCGTGGTGTTGAAATAAATCAACGGGTTCATGGCTTGGTATTATCGGAATTCGATTCGATTGAAGGTTTCAATGTGTTTCAAGCTTGAAAAATAAAAGGAAAAGGAAAATAAAGCAATTAAAATAGCTAAACTAAGCTAGAAATTGAAATAACAAGTTGGTCGGATGCCTCGGTCGTATGCCCAAATTGAAAATGCAAGCAATTAATAAAAACAAGCAAAAACAAGCATTGTTTCATCAAGTACTACCATGCATGCATAAAGTACAACCATGCATCAAAACTCAAATAATTCAAATTGGTAAAAATTGAAAGCATCAAAGTAAAGAGCAATGAAAGTTGACGTAAAAGTTCAAATCTTTTGGAAAAATAATGAGAAACGAAGAGTAGATCTAGAATTCAATTTAAAACCATGCATGGAAATTTAATTCAAAATAAAGCATAAGTAAAACTCAAATTCATGATGATCAAGGACCCGATCTATAGCCTAGGTGTGTCACTCAACTAGAATCCATAGTCAATTCACAAGTTTCATCATGAAATCAAGTAGCTAAGACAAAAGGCATAAATGAAGAACAAGCATGAAAATGAAGAACAAAGCTTGAAATTAAAAGGAAAGCTTACTAGAATTAAATTGAGAATCCAAAATCTTGATTTAAATTGCAAGGAATTAAAAATCCAAAGGAGTACTTGGATTCATCTTGAGCTTACAAACCCAAGGCAAAGCTTCAAAATTAAACTAAGAACAAGAGAGAGAAAATATTCCAAAACCCATGCAAGTTTGGGAAATTTTGAGTGATAATCTACAAAATGAGAATCCTAATCTATTTATACTCATTTTCCTTGGGCCTAGATGGTCAATTTGGGCTTTAGAAAGCTTAATTTCCGGATTTTGACCATTGTTTGACCAGGAAATGGCTCCAGGCGTGAAAGTGGGCGACGCCGGGCAAGGAATCGGGCGCTTCCAGGCGCTAGAAGGGGCGACGCCGGGCGAAACTTTGGGCGCTTCCAGGCGCTGGAAAGGGAGAAAGCATGGACGCGACTTCGGGCAAGGGCAGACGACGCTGGGCGAGGAATCGGGCGTGGAAACTGAAATTGAGAATTTTGAGAATTTTGAAAAATCAAAACAACCACAAACCAAGAACCAAACTTCAATATAAGATCAAGAGAAAATAACATGGAAATTAAGCTATATTAAAGGAAAGAGATTACCAAATGTACTTGATTACACAAAAGCTTGAATGAGGAAAAGCTTGAAAGCTGAAAGATTCTTCACAAATGGAACTTAAAATAAATCTTGAAGATGAAACAACTAAGATCTTAACTTAACTAATCTATATCTAATTACTAGAATTTATAGGAATTAAAACTAATTAAAAAGATGAAAAGCCAAAAGTTTTCTGAAGTTGGAGAAGCTTTCTTGGAGAGGAAAGCCCTGATGCAAGTTGGGTTTTTGAAATGACGTCTGATTGCTAATATCTTCAAAAAAATCTGCTTTTCAGTCGATCGACTGAGAAAAAGCAGTCGATCGACTGGCAGTCGATCAATCATGTCGGCAGTCGATCGTCTGCGATGTCAAAAATGGCATGAAGCCCTGTAATTTGGTCAATCTCCGGAGGGCCCAGTCGATTGACAACAGTCGATCGGCCAAGTAGGCAGTCGATCGACTGCCTTGTCAAAAACTTCAAAACTCGCTGGAATCCAGTCGATTTTAGCCGGGTTAGTCGATCGACTTAAAGGTCAGTCGATCGACTGAACATTCAGTCGGTCGACTGGATTCCAGCGCCCGGATCGATTTCTCGTTCTTTTCGCGTCCGCCGGTTTGTCGAACCTCGTCCGCTGCGCTTCCTTGCTTTGTCCGTCCAGTCCCGAGTCGAGTATCAACGATCCCAAACGAGCGTGGGCCCCGCTTGGACGTCCTACGGCCAAGAAAAATGGAAATGTGAAAAACTACGAAAATTAATAACAAAACGTACAAAAACTAAGAAAATCTAGAAATACGAAAAACGGCCAACCCGACTCCTAAATTACCAAAAAGCAAGCGAAAAACACGCAACGTGAAACAAAAACGATAATGAAAATATGTACAAAAAGATGCAAATCAGTACATGACCAAACAAGAATCGAAAGAGGTCTTTATTAAGGGTTGTAATGTTGGTTCTTTGGTAAGGTATGGAACTTTTGGATATAGTGGCTAACACACGATCAAACGTGATCAATAACACACAAAATCCTAATTTCTAAAACCCGAAACTTATAATCGCTTCACCCTTCCCAATTTACCAAACTTTTCATTCGAAACCCTTTCGTACACTCACTTTCCTGACTTTTATTTCTCAATACTTAGAAGCTTTTTAAATTTGCTTCTTTTTACTAAATTTAGCCTTTTTGAATTAGGCTTTTCACATGAACGCACGCTTTATCACTTTTCGTGATTTGTGTTGGAGTATTATTCTCTTTTTGTTTTTGTTTTTTTTTTCTTTTTTTTTTTTTTTTTTTTTTTGTATAAGCAACTCAAAACCCAAAACTCACAATAAATTTCCCACACATCTCTTGTCAACTAACAACGCACTCTCTCACCTCACCAACGCGAAGATACAAGAGCTAAAATCGAGCTCGGCTAACAAGAAACGGGATAAAGGCTCAAGGGGGCTCATTTGGGATTTTTAAAGTAGCTTAAATATATGGATATGGCCGGAACAAGGGTGATATATGTGCCTCGAGGTCATTTTCGAATTAAATCATGTACGAGCAAAATCAAACCTCCTCAATGCAATTTCCATAAAAATGCAAGCAAGCCGATAAATCACACAAGGCTACTCACTAGTTTGCACCGAATTTGGGAGCGAAATCAAAAGAGCTTTTAGAGCTTTGCAATCTTTTCACGAGAAAATGTTGATTATATATATATATAGGCGGTTTTTTGGACGAAGCACAAAAATTCAACCCTTCACACAAGAGGCCATAAACATGCAAAAACTCGACAAGTAAACTATTCAAACCTTCCAAGTATGTGGAGTTGTTTAAACATGTAATAAACACACAAAAGACACAAAAATCGACTCAACCATATAATAGCGCAAATAGTAAGCGTCACTTCGCCAAGAATGCGTCACATTGTCAAAACTCGAAATTAAACCAATTACCAATTACCCACCACCCCACACTTAATACCGGTCAATGTCCCCATTGTAAATCGATTCAAAACAAATTACGAGGGAGGGGTGAATAAGGAACTTCCTTAACCGAGCGAGTGTTTTGGTCGAACTCGGTGGGGTCCACTTTATTAATCGAGTAATCCGAGCATCAATCCGTCCACGGTATGGTCCTCTTGGCTTCATGACCGCTAGTCTCTTACAAAACGATCATGGTTGGAGTCGGAAATCAAAACATGTCACTAACAAAACGATAATAAACACAACAAACCATGTGCATAAGAGAAACGATCATCCAAAGTCATACAATAAACGTCCGGACGTCTCCATATGAATCCAAAACTACCGACTAATAACATATATATAAATTTACATAACCAAAGATACTACGAAATCAAAAGTGTGCGAGGGAGAGTGTAAAAGGTACGTGCCCCAAAGACTTTCCTCCGCGCCACTTACTCTTCGCTCTCCGATCCGGTGTCCTCCATGCCAAACCAAGGGATTATGGGATTAGACTCGTCCTCTCCAAACAATGATGGACGACTCGAGTCGAAATAACCGTCATCTTCGTCTTCGTTCTCGGGTTGAAACGTCACCGTTCTCGTATTCTCCGCCTCCCGAGCATCATCCTCGTCGTCTTCAAGGTCATCATTCTCGTTTAGCTCCTCACTCTCCCTTTCCTCCCCTCTATTGTCCGAACGTGCCGTGTTTTGAACCTTTTTTCTCGCGTATACCACTAGTTCCTTGCCACGTGCATCATTCGCTCGATTTCTCGTCGATCCTTCTTCATTCCTCTCTTTTCCAACGCCTCCTTCCTCATTAACACCATTTAACATCATTTTGCTCCCCTCGTTTTGATAAGAAACAACAGCCCATCTATTTCCGATTCGAACTTCCTCCTCCGATTCTTCTTCATTAATAACTGAGTCCTTCTTCATACACATACACGACATTAACAATCTTTTCAACGTTTTGTATTCTTTTCGACTTTCCTTACGATACTACTCTTGTCGTTCTTGCAAAATTCTCGTAGCTTCAAAATTTCGATCAAGACGATCCAAGACCATCGTCCGGAAATCCTTATCTTCCTCACATCTACGGTCATGATCTGTCGGTGTACTCCGAACATCTTGAGTACCTCCCGCCCATTCATTCAAAGAGATACTCGGGGTTGGAGGTGACTCTTTAGTGAAATTACGAGAGGGTACTTCGAAAGGAGCTGAGGATTTCGCAATTTTTCTCTTCTTGGAATGTTGCGCCTTTGCATCACGGGGAATAAGGTTTATTTTCCGAACCTTAATAATAGAATACCCCATATTCCGCACATCGACGCCCGCATGCACAGCTAATGCAGTAATAAGGGGTCCGAATCCAAGTTCTTTGTGGAAATGGCTACCTGCGATTCAATCATGGAGAAGATGATCGAAGGGATACAAGGTTTTACCCTATTGTGTGCACACCATAGTAGACCCATTTCCACTTGAGTGATCTTGCTTGCTTCTTGTTTCCCGAGAATTACATGCGCAATGAACTTATGCATATAGAAATAAGAGTCTTCCTCGATATCCAACGTCGTCGCTCTCTAGTCGTCTTCACTCGCGTCGGACCTCGAGATGCTTTTCCAGAATTCATTTATTTCTTTCTGTGAAACTCGCCCCCAAATGCACTCTTTCTCCGCCGAACTCTAATCCCAAGACTTGAGAGAGAACACTTTCGTCAACCGTGACCTCTTTCCCGGCAAGTTTACAAGTAAAAGTAGAAGCTTTCCTCTCAAAAGTAGCATAAAACTCCACAACCAATTCCCGATAACACGGTCCGTGCAAACTCGTCAGCCGTTCGCACCCAAATAGTTTAACCATCCTTATCACGGCTGCGTCAACCGGGTTCCTCTTGGCGTCCTCTTCTATTTCTTTCATCACGAACACTCTGGATTCGGCAATGGGGCGCTTCAAGAAAGTGTCAATTTTAGAACTCTCCTCTGAGGTCGTGGTGTTTCGAGACACAACTGAAGGGGTAGGGATTCTCTTACCCCCCTCTTTAGTTTCTTTCGGAGGCATTGTAGCTGTCGAGAAGGGTTTGAGGTCAGATTCTTAGTGAAAGGTAGAAGGATGTTCACCTAGGCATATTGTTGAGCATATAGCGTGCAGGATTGGAGAACAAGGGAATGGATGCAATTGGTTATTGGAAGTCTCTCTAGCTATTGCTACTCAAGAAGTCAAGCTCATAAGGGAGTGTGGAGATGAAGGGCCCAAGTAATTCACCATGCTGACCCTGCAACTCTTATTAAGAAAATAAAACAATTAAAAAGTCCGCAGAGGGGGGAAGACGATCGGAGAAGAGAACGTGTTCTTGGTGGGTAATTGGTTGTGAAGAGTTTCAGTTGTTTCCCCCCCCTTTTTTTTTTATTTCGAAATATTTTCTTCTTTCCCGAGTTGGTTGCCCGCGGGTTATGTTGTCTGTCTTTTGTGTCGCAGCGGTTAAAATTAAAGGCGTGGGAATGGTGTGATAAGGGCCGCGAGAACAGACTTGGGTGGACGCAAAAGTGGGCGCCGCCTGCATTGGACTGGGCTTGAATTCGGGCAGGATATTAGGCAAGGTCAGGCGCAGAATTAGGCAATAAGAATGGGCGCTGCGCCTGCGCTGGAGCATGCTTTACCGGGCGCAGAAACGGACTAGCCTAGGCGAGGCTAGGCCACCATTCCAGAATATTTTGCTCTATTTTTAGAGTTAACCCAAAACACAATTGTTGACACCCTTGATGCAAATAGCTTCCACAACTTGTTCCTCATAAATCTTTGTCCACCCACATCACTCCACCTATCAAAAGTCACGCACGTTTTTCAAATTAATTAATTGAGCTTAACTAAACAAAAATTGTAAAATACTAAAAATATGAAAATAGAAAGGAAAAGTGAAGTGAAGTTAAAAGAAATAAACAAAGAAAAGGGAAATTTCGAAAGTTAGAGAAAAGATTACAAGGTAACTCAAGGTGTTCCTTGTTTCTTCTCCCTCTCCTCTCTAAAAATATTTTTTTGTTTGTTTTGTTTTTTTATATTTGTTTTGTTCGTTTTCTTTTATAAGTCACAAGCTTAAGGAATTTAAGAAATTCAAAAGAAAGAAATGAAAAGAACGTGGGTTGCCTCCCACGAAGCGCTTGTTTTACGTCATTAGCTTGACGTACTCCCTTTTCTCAATTATGCAATGGATGAGACGGGAGGATCAATCAAAGCTACCACCTCCTCGTCGGGTGGTAAGAGGAAACCATGCCGATAGGGTTTAACTCGATGCCCGTTCACTTGGAAACGATCTTGAGATGCGGGGTCAATCAACGTCACCGCTCCACTTGGATTAATAAGCTCGATGGTGTAAGGACCCATCCATTTCGACTTCAATTTTCCGGGATGGAGGGCTAAGCGGGAATTGTAGAGTAAAACGGGCATTCCAACCTCAAGCTTTTTCGGGATTATTCTCTTGTCGTGGATGCGTATCGTCCTCTCCTTGTAGATTCGAGCATTTTCATATTGAATATCTATAAGCTCGTCCAATTCTTCTAATTGCAACATCCTCTCAAGGCCGGCTTCCTTCAAGTCAAGATTAACGGCTTTTATTGCCCAAAATGCTCTATGTTCGATTTCCACGGGCAAGTGGCAAGATTTCCCAAATACTAAATAGTACGGGCTCGTGCCTAGAACCGTTTTATATGCCGTACGGAGGGCCCACAACGCATCACTCAACTTCCTCGACCAATCCTTCTGGCTCGGTTGCACCGTTTTCTCCAAGACGCTCTTCACTTGCTTGTTGCTCGTTTCAACTTGCCCCGAGGTTTGGGGAT
>BMAC01000244.1:512890-527048 GCA_014905375.1 Phtheirospermum japonicum
CGAAAGATGATCGGCTACCGCATTCTCACACCCCTTTCGATCCTTAATCTCAATATCAAATTCTTGAAGCAATAGGATCCATCGAATGAGACGGGGTTTTGCTTGAGGCTTAGAGAACAAATATCGTAATGCGGCATGATCGCTATGCACCAAGACTCGTGATCCAACAATGTAAGCTCGAAATTCCTCTAAAGCAAAGATCACGGCTAAGAGCTCTCTCTCGGTTGTCGTATAGTTCTTTTGTGCATCATTGATCATCAAACTTGCATAATACACCACTCTTAATAGCTTGTCAACTCTTTGGCCAAGGACGGCCCCCACCGCTTCACTTGATGCGTCGCACATAATTTTAAAAGGCAAATTCCAATCGGGAGCTACGACAATGGGGGCGGACACGAGGCTCTTCTTAATTGCCAAAAATGCATCCTTACAAGTTTCGTCAAATTCGAAAGGGACTTCATTACTCAACAACCGACATAAGGGGCGGGCAATTTTTGAGAAATCCTTAATAAACCTTCGATAAAAACCGGCATGCCCGAGGAAACTCCTTACATCTTTCGCATTAAGGGGAGGAGGTAACTTTTCGATCACTTCCACTTTGGCTTTGTCCACCTCAATCCCCTTTTCCGAAATCACGTGCCCGAGCACAATGCCGCTTCGAACCCTGAAGTGGCTCTTCTCCCAACTTAGAGTTAAGCTCGTCTCTTCGCATCGGGCTAGCACTCCCTCAAGGTTTCTCAAGCATTCTTTGAACGAGTCCCCATATATGGAAAAGTCATCCATGAAGACTTCAATATATTTGTCGATCATGTCGGAGAATATTGATAGCATGCATCTTTGGAAAGTTCCCGGGGCATTACATAGCCCAAACGGCATCCGACGGAAATTAAAAGTCCCAAACGGGCATGTGAACGTTATTGTAGCTTGGTCCTCGGGCGCGATAGCAATTTGATAATAGCCCGATAATCCGTCCAAAAAGCAATAAGAGTGGTGACCGGCTAACTTGTCTAGCATTTGATCAATGAAAGGTAAGGGAAAGTGATCCTTCTTCGTAGCCGCTTTCAACTTTCTAAAATCGATGCACATCCTCCACCCCTTCGTCGCCCGTGTAGCTAACAACTCGCCCTTATCATTTTCAATCACGGTAATGCTGCTCTTTTTAGGGACCATATGCACGGGACTCACCCACTCACTCTCGGCTATAGCAAAGATCAAGCCCTCCTTCAATAATTTGAGTATCTCATCCTTCACAATCTCTTTAAGGTTTGGGTTCAATCGCCTTTGGAATTCTCGAGAGGGCTTGGCATCATCCTCCAAAACGATTCGATGCATGCACGTCGAAGGGCTAATTCCCTTTATATCACCGAGGCTCCATCCAATGGCACCTTTGTGAGACTTTAGCACATTTATCAACCTTGCCTCCTCCACTTCGTTTAGATTGGCAAAAATAATCACCGGCTTACTCTCCTCTTCTTCAAGAAAGACATACTTGAGGTGAGATGGGAGAGGCTTTAGCTCGGGCTTGTGCCTCTTCTCACCCTCATCGGTGGATAGCTCGAACAAATCGGTCATTCCCTCAAGGTATTCGTCAAAATTTTCAATCGGCTCGATGACTTGTATCTCAACAATATGCCCTACCTCCCCCTTTAAAAACGTGTCGTTGCCCTCAACGACACAACCGGTGGCACTCTCAAAAAGGGTCATCTCAATACAAGGGTCGTTGCCAAGCTCGAAAGGGTCGATATCCTCAACATCACCCCTATCACCATCCACAAACTCGCCCACCAAGAAAACGTGCTCAACCGCATCATCAATCTCGTCGACAAGAAGACAATCCGCATGATAGATGCTTGAAGGAATCGACGGCAAGTTGGACATCGAAAATGTAACTGACTCACCCGCAACGGATAAGGTGAGGTTCTTCTTTCCAACATCAATGAGGCATTGAGTAGTCGCCATGAAGGGACGTCCAAGGAGAATCGTATGCTTGGACCCATCATTCGAAACCGTTCCCACATCAAGAACAACAAAATCCACCGGGACCACAAGCCCACCAACTTCGACAAGCACGTCCTTGACAATGCCTTTCGGATATCGAATCGAACGATCGGCCAATTGTAAGCAAATTCGTGTTTCTTGTAGGGGCGCTAGCTCTAAATGTTCAAAAATCGAGGAAGGCATCAAGTTTATCCCCGCCCCAGAATCGAGCATACCGATCGTGACTTTTCCATTTCCGAGCGTGATATCAATACAAAAGGAGCCGGGGTCGATCTTCTTTAGGGCCAAAACTGAAGGATCACACATCACACTCGCCTCTTTAGATAGGACTATCGTCTCATTCGGAGTATGGAGGAGCTTTTGGGAGGAAAGTTCTTTGAAATTTTTTGAGTAGGCGGGTATGTCTCGAATGGCATCCAACAAGGTAAGAGTGATGTTCACATTTGCCAAGGTGTTGTAGAGCCATTGGAATTGATCGTCCTTCTTGGTGTTTTGGAGCCGTGATGGATAAGGCGGGGAAGCCTTGGGAATCGGTGGCTTATAAGCTTTCGAAGATTTGTGCAAACCATCGGGGCCTTCTTTCGACGGTGCGGAACCCGCGGGGGTGGAATCGGGAGAGACGACAAGGACCGGAGGATCAACGTTCTCATTTTCGGAAGGGGGAGCCACCTTGTTATCGATAATGCGGCCACTTCGAAGAGATGTAATTGCATGGGCATGGGAAGGTTGGCTTGGGAGCTTCCCCTTTTCATTGGCTTGTTTGATYATATTTATCTCGGTAGCCAATTGCCCAAGTTTCGTGTCCGTTGCATTCAAACGTGTATTGAAGGCAGAAACCGAGGCACTCAAGCGTGTATCCATGGCGGAAACCGTGGCACTTAAGGTGGAAACCGAAGCGTTGAGGGATTGCATTTGTTGGACTAGCGCATTAAGAGCCGAATCGGTGGCCGGTGGTGGAGGATTCGTCGGTGGAGGTGGTCGAGAAGAGCCCATTAGAGGGTTCGAGTACCCTAAGCCCGGATGTGCACGGTTGTTCGGATGATACAGGGGATTTTGACTAGATGGCCGAGGGAAGGGTGGCCGAGGAACACTGTGACTCGGTTGATAACCTTGGATCTCACAAACATCTTCCGAGTGAGGAGGCACCGGCATGTAATGGGAAGGGTTCGACAGACAATAAAGCATTTCATGCCCAACCACACCACAAGACAAACAAGGCGGGTCCATGCTCGGGGACGACAACTTGGCCATTTGGACTCTCATGGCATCCATCTCCTTTTTCATCTCGAGCTCTCTCGGGGAGAAAGGCTCATTTACATTGTTGACCTCATTAGCACTGGAGGACTTTTGTTGAGAATTCTCAGACAAAGAGATGAAAACATTAAGAAGCACACGTGGAGAATGGATCGTCATATTTCCCCCCGCCGTCGTATCCACCATGTATTGAAATTGGGGGTCCAATGCCTCATAGAAGGTTTGAATTAGAAGCTCCTTGGGTATACGATGATGCGGACAACTAAGAAGAAGATCGTTGAACCGAGACCAAGCGGAGTGAAATGGCTCATTCTTCATTTGCTTGAATGACATAATCTTTACCCTCATAGCATTTGTTTTCTCCATGGAATAGTAGTGTTTGAAAAAGACCTTTTCGAGCTCGTCCCATGTGCGAATCGTGTTAGGAAGAAGACATGTGAACCACGATAGAGCTCTATCTTGGAGAGCATATGCGAAACAACGGAGTTGAAGATGCTCCAAACTCATCATATTCGGGCGGTGAAAACTCGAGACATGCCATAAGTATTGCTTGATGAATTGGAGGGGGTCCTCCTTGGCAAATCCGTGAAAAATAGGAAGGCGGGCAAAGTCGAGCGATCGGATATCAATAGCCATCACCGCGGGGGGAAGATATATACAAGATGAAACATGGGCCCCCACGAAAGCTTAGCTCACCTCCCTAATAGTTTGAACGGGCGGAGTAAGTGGAGCACTCGGATCGTAACCACCAAACAAATCATACTCATCAAGCTCGGCCTCTTGAACTCCATGATCATTACCATAACCGGGACCACCACCATAACCATTCGGATCCGCATTCGGTGTCGGATTGAAAGCATGCACGGGTGGAGAACCATATGGGCCGGGGTTCGGATTGGGCACATTCGGAGAACAGCGATGAGCACCATAGCCATAAGGAACGGGATCCGGGCCTCCAATCATCCTTGAATAGATCTTCGATCTGAGGCCAGAGCCCGGTGTTTGTAGAGTTTTCGTGGTGTTGAAATAAATCAACGGGTTCATGGCTTGGTATTATCGGAATTCGATTCGATTGAAGGTTTCAATGTGTTTCAAGCTTGAAAAATAAAAGGAAAAGGAAAATAAAGCAATTAAAATAGCTAAACTAAGCTAGAAATTGAAATAACAAGTTGGTCGGATGCCTCGGTCGTATGCCCAAATTGAAAATGCAAGCAATTAATAAAAACAAGCAAAAACAAGCATTGTTTCATTAAGTACTACCATGCATGCATAAAGTACAACCATGCATGAAAACTCAAATAATTCAAATTGCAAAAATTGAAAGCATCAAAGTAAAGAGCAATGAAATTTGACGTAAAAGTTCAAATCTTTTGGAAAAATAACGAGAAACGAAGAGTAGATCTAGAATTCAATTTAAAACTATGCATGGAAATTTAATTCAAAATAAAGCATAAGTAAAAACTCAAAGTCATGATGATCAAGGACCCGATCTATAGATCTAGGTGTGTCACTCAACTAGAACCCATAGTCAATTCACAAGTTTCATCATGAAATCAAGTAGCTAAGACAAAAAGGCATAAATGAAGAACAAGCATGAAAATGAAGAACAAAGCTTGAAATTAAAAGGAAAGCTTACTAGAATTAAATTGAGAATCCAAAATCTTGATTTAAATTGCAAGGAATTAAAAATCCAAAGGAGTATTTGGATTCATCTTGAGCTTACAAACCCAAGGCAAAGCTTCAAAATTAAACTAAGAACAAGAGAGAGAAAATATTCCAAAACCTATGCAAGTTTGGGAAATTTTGAGTGATAATCTACAAAATGAGAATCCTAATCTATTTATACTCATTTTCGTTGGGCCTAGATGGTCAATATGGGCTTTAGAAAGCTTAATTTCCGGATTTTGACCATTGTTTGACCAGGAAATGGCTCCAGCGTGAAAGTGGGCGACGCCGGGCGAGGAATCGGGTGCTTCCAGGCGCTAGAAGGGGCGACGCCGGGCAAAACTTTGGGCGCTTCCAGGCACTGGAAAGGGCGAAAACATGGACGCGACTTCGGGCAAGGGCAGACGACGCTGGGCGAGGAATCGGGCGTGGAAAGAGGCGCGCCTGGGCGAGAATCTGGGCTGCATTTTGGGCGCCTAAATGCTGCCTGTTTTCATGCCTGGTCTAGCTGCTCCTTCGGACTTGAAAATGGGAAAGCCTAGGCCAGGCCAGACCACCATTCCAGCATGTTGGCTCTTTTTGTGCTTGATCTGGGCGTAAATTCGGGCATGAAACTAGATGAGGCTGGGCTTGAGTTTTGGTCTCCATGCCTTAGCTTGATTTTAAAATCATTAAGCCACCTATTCAAAAGAGAATTTCAATTATTAAAACCCAAGAATTACACCAAACCTCAAGGTAATTGAACCAATTAACCCATTAAAATATAAAATTAACAAGTCAAGTGAAAATATCAAAACAAGAAAACCACATAAAAACTTGATAAAATTCTATTAAAAACTACTAAAATCAACATGAAATTATAACTAAAAATACTTAGAAAAACACAACAATTACATGCAAAACACCCGGCGAACACGCCAAAGCTCATGCTCAGTCTCATGCAGACGACAGCGATATTTGTCAGCCCGTTCGGCAAGCGCATGAGCCTCTCCGGTGGCGATGGTCAGGCGGTTCACCGATTCAGTCAAGTCAGCCCTCTCCTCTTGCAGTTGACGGTTGACTTGCCGGAGATTAGCCCATTCTCTTTTGTAGTGACGTTTCTTTTACCTTTTCTTCTCTAGCAGACGATAAAGGTAGCTTATTTTTTCTCTGAGCATGACAAGCTTGTCAGAAAGCTTGAAGTTTTCGACCACCAGAGAAATGTTTTTTCGCTTGGTGGTATCAAGTTCTTGGAGAAGAGGGGATGACGCCATCGCAGAAGTTAAAGATAAATGATGAATATGTGTGCATATTTAAAGGAAATAAAAGCATATGCAAAAGGAATCAAAAAGTACTAAGGTTTCCGGAAAATCAGGAAACCCTAGAAACTCAAGAGTCATTACAAGACAAAAGAGCATTTATTATTGCCAAAATTATTCGAAGTACAAATTCAGAAATAGTGAAAGGCAGAACAGCCACACAGGTAACAATACAGGTCTGCATATAAAAACAGAACAAAACAGCCTAAGTCTCGGCATGTATCTCGGCTTCCAACTCGACTGCTAGCTGCTCCATAGCATCTTCAGAAAGGGGGCCAGGAGAAGTCCCACCTGGAAACTCTCCCAGACCTGCAAAGGTTGGGGAAGGAGAAGAGGTCGGAGCAACTATAGCAAGAGTCAGGTCTGGCTGAGACTGCCCAGGATCGGAAGAATGAAGAACAGAGAAGACATGCTCGGAAGACTCTGCAGACTCGATAGTATGAAGGCGATCTTGCTCGGGAACATAAGCAAAGGAGGTAGGCTCGGGAGGGTTCTTCAGAGGTAGGGCTCAGTCAAAAGGGCCCCCTGGGTTATCCTGGGTCCACTTGGCTTACTCGTCTAGGCCAAAGTGATAATAGACGACCGCCTCGGGAAAGAGCAGAGAGTATAGCTCTTTAGAGCCCAAGAAGGCTTTCTATTCCACCTCCCTACTGGCTTGAACCAGTCGCATACCCTCTTTGGAGTTCAAGAATTCGGTTCTCCACTCTTCCTTAGCCTTGGACAAGGTCTCGTACGCCAAACTCCTCGCCTCTATAAGAGCCTCGTCCCTCGCCTCGAAACGAGCTGTCTCCAGCATCTTGTCCTGAGCCTTCTTCATTTCGGCCACTTCTTCCCTCTCTGTCTTCGTCTCAGCTATCCTCTCCTTGACTAGAGCTCGGTAATGCTGTGCTCTCTCCTGCAGAGTCTTATTCTCCTTGAGGAGATCGGGTTGAGTCATAGACTGGGTCGCCCTAATGGCCAAAAGGGCTCTCTTGGCCTCAGCCTGGATACAAAGGAAAAAAGACATGAGGAAGAAGGAAAAAGGAAAAATAAAGAAGAGGTAATGAGGGATTTACCCGCGCCTCATCTTGGCACCATGACTCCAACAGTTCGAGGTCGCTCATCTTCTCGAGGATCCGCATATCCTCAGGCGCGCACTGCCCACTCACATGCCGAACTACCACATCACCGGAACAGTTCAGGACGGAGGTCCTCTTAGGGGGACCCGCACTACGAGTGATGGGCACAGCTGGCGTTACGGTGGGAACAGGGCCCCTGATCTTGTTGGAACGAGGCCTCTTAGCTAAAGGGGCATCATCCTCTTCCGATCCGGAGGTGGAGCGCCTTGCTGGCAAAGAAAGAGCAGGAGCTTGAGGGGGTGGGGAGCTCTGGACTTGAGGAGAAGAGGGGATTTCTGCATCTCTATCTCGAGGATCTGAGGTAGCCTCAGTTCCCTTCTTGGCCGCCGCCTCGAACATTTGGGGCATCATTCCTTTTGATAAGAGAAGAAAAAAGGGTTAAAATTTAAATAAAGCACAGCAAGTCAGGTCAGGGTGAAAAGAGTTGTACCGATCTCTTTGGTTAGAAGGCCTGTTTCCTCCCACTCATTAAAGAAGTCCAGGACAAAGGGAAGGAGGAGTTCAGTCACATTAATGGGATTCCCATTAAGGGTAGAGATGATCTTTTGAAGGCGCGGAGACCTGTCAGTGACGGTTAGGTGACGAGAAGGTGGTAGCTCATCAATGGGCTTGGGGTCAAACCCCCAGTCCCCATTGCAGTGAACGAAGAATAATTTCTTCCTCCAAGCCTTGTTAGAGGAAGGGAGCCCGCGCAAGAAATTTACAACAGCCCTGGCCGTAAGATAAAAACACCCAGGGGGGAGCTCTTCGCTTGGTAGAGCTGGTAGAAGGTATGGGCTGAAGGATCTAAACCAGCATAACGCATGGCCAGGTTATAACATACCATAATCCTAAAAGAATTTGTCGTAAATTGAAAGACGGGGATTTTGTACATACTAGTGATTTCTAACATTAAAGGATTTACGGGAAGGCGCAAACCCGCCTGAAATTGGTCAGCATAAAATGTTAATCTGCCGGCCCGGTGCCTGACATGCTAGAATACAGGCCGGAGGAGCATAGGGATCGTATTTTTCTGGGAATTTGTATTTATGGCGTAGCTCTTCAACAGTCCTATCACTAAGAATAGTAACTTTAGGATGTTCAGGGTTCGCCAGGGGATACTCAAAACCCTTGGAAGAGGAAGAGACAACCGCCGTGGAAGGCGAAGAGGAGGGGGTTAAATTCGCCGAAAAAGAGGACGGAGCGAGAGGATTGTGGGAATAGGTAGAGGATGACGACATGGTCAAAAATTTAAAGAGAGAGGGATTGAGAAGGTACCTGATTTGTGAGGGAAGCCGGAAAAAGCCGGAAATCTGAGATGCCGGAGTTCTAAAAAAGTGAGAGCTTGAAAGTGTTTTGCAGGAAATGAAATGCGAAAAGTGGGAGAGAGAAGACAATAAGAATATAAGAAAAAGGGGATAAATTCAAAAAACAAAAATCAAGGAAAAAGCGGTATTTGATGGGATCCTCACATTTAATGCGGACAGAGGAACAGTACCCTAGGAAGTGAGATGGAACGCTAACCGTCCTAGAGTAGGACACGTGCCGCTGACCTACCAGGTACAGTACTTGGAAAGACGTGTGGGTATGACACCCGTTTGGGGAATGTGGGCCGACACCACTAGTGCCAATAATTAGGCCTGGTTGTCAGGTGGATCTCTTGGGATTCGTACCAGTACGAGAAACAATAAAGGATGAGTGGGGCCTCATTTATTCCTAAAAGGCCCCGGAGTGTTACAGCTCTACCCCAACTATTTCGGGGGGAGGAGTTGATGAGGCATGAGTAGGCCAGACCCGGATTGGGGTAGACCTGGATTCAGATAGCTAAAGAAGGGACCTCACGGCAGCTTACGCTGGGTGAGGTTGACCTGGTCAGAGCGAGGGTCACCCCAGCCTGGGAATTATCCTGAGCTTAGTAGAACTGAGCAGCCTTGTCTCAGCCCGGGAGTTATCCTGGGCTGGTGGAAGACCTCCTGTAAGATGAACCTTGAAAGAATAAAGGCAGGCTTGCCAGCAGAAAGGAGACTAGGAGTAGGTAAGACCTGGCCTCCTGACCCTTGGCAGGGGGACAAGTGGGACCACTTGTCAGAGTTTGTTGTCTAAACGGCCCCTGATTCGCGGCCTTTGTTTCCGAGATCCCAAAAAAGGATCCCCGCTGGGAAAACTATAAATATCTCAGCCCCAAGGCTGAGAAAGGTATGTCATTCTTTGTGCATTCCTTTTTTGCTTTCTAAGAGAAACCTCATACGCTTTACTGACTTAAGCATCGGAGAGGTTTTTACCGGAAAACCACCGGTGGTCCTTTCTAACGTGTTTCTGTGTGCAGATCAAAAAGGGTGTTCAAGGTTCTAGGCGTTGTTCTTGACGTCAGTCATATTTTGGGTCGAAACAATAATCACAGAGCATTTTTAAGAAAATAAGATGAAAAAAATGACCCTAATCATGAATCAAGAGCAGTGCATTAAGTTTAAAAAAAACTAATTCGGAACAAGGACTTTTATCATCGATGGAATAATACCTTTACAAATGAAGTGATAAACCCCATCGACGGTTCAATTGGATAGAGTTGCGGCCTGGGAAGAGTGTGTTGGCGCAAACATGCAAGAGTAGCTAAGGCAAGCCCTAATTTGAGAATTCAGATCTAAGCCCAAATTTGAGATATTTTTCATGTGGTTTGATTGTGTGAATATGTGAGTGAAATCTGGAGTGGTAGGTAGGTACGGACCGTATGTAATGTAAGGTTAAGTGGGTAGGTAACAACTAACGAGACTTATAATATCATTATAATATATTAACTATATATATAAATATAATAAATATTTAAATAATAATATGTACGTGTGTCAACCGGGTATAAAATGGGGACGGGTACCCAGCGAGGATGATATCATCTCCATCTCCATACCCGCACCCGTGAAAACCCGCAGTTTCATACCCATCCCCATCCCCATCCTCGTTTAAAGCGGGTAATCCCCGTCCCTGCCCAGGTCCCCATTTTAACCGGGTTTATTGACATCCTTAGGTGTGGCGGAGCTAATGGAGGTGACGGGATGTGAGGAAGCAGTTTATTTGTACGTTCCTGAAGTCAATAAAATTCGTGGTACGGGATGAAACAAAGCAGTAGCCACAATTCACAGCCGATGAGGTGATGGTAGATGAATTTAATAACGGCAACGGAAGCATGAGATTTTTAATTTTGAGGGGAGGGTAATTTTTCTCTTTTAATTGTTTTGTTGTTATTTCCAATGGTGGGTGGTGGTAATCATTTTTTTCATTGGAATTTTTTATTAGATTTAAATAAATTTGGAAAGGAAATGACAAAAGTACCCCAGGAAATCTTACGTTGAAATCAAGTGTCGAGCTCTGGATGATTTTTTGAGGTGGAATCTACCATTAGGAGGTAAACTGAGAAAAAAACTCATAGTTCAGGAGGCAAAGTGCACGAAATAAAAGATTAGGAGGCAAAGTGTCAAATCCTATATAGTTTAGGAGTCAAAAAAAATCTCTAAAATAATTTCAAAAGGAAATAACAAAAATACTCCTACATTAATCATGTGAGAATTATGTGCCGAGCTCCGATCGCCGGAATCTTTGAATAGGAGGTAGAGTGGAAAAAATGAACATTTCAGAAGGCAAAGTGTATGAAATAAAAGATTCGAAGGCAAAGTGTCAAACTGGATATAGTTTTGGAGATAAAAAATAATTTTCTCTTTATTTATTAGGTGGGATGGTTATATAAATATGGCTGTTTTTTTTTTTTTTTTAAAAACTCATGTACCACATCCGTTCTCACAAAACCGATGTCAGACATTTAAACTTGATTTTTATAGAATCTCAACATCGATTTTTGAACCAATGTACAAGCCACCGATGTTAAAAGTCACATCGGTTTTAAAAAATAAATTTGAAAAGATGTGATATTTCACATCGGTTATTTGTGAAAACCGATGTGAAAAGTCTTATCTTCCACATCAGTTATTAGTAAAAACCTATGTGAAAAGTCACATCTTCCACATCGGATTTTACAAATAACTGATGTGAGAAGTAGCATCTTTTCACATCGGTTTTTGTGAAACCGGTGTGAATTTTAACATCGGTGTCTTAGACATCAGTTAAAAAATCGATGTTAAATGTCTATAAAAACCGATGTTAAATCCTATTTTTGTAGTAGTACAATGGATATGATTTAGAGTGGAGTTCAAGAAAAAGGGGTATGGTAGTCTTTTATTTCATTTAGTTAAGATACTCTATAAATCACATTGGCTTTTCTTGTTCACATGCAGTTATGTTTTCCCCGTTCCCTTTCCATCCAAGAATCATTTCCTTTCAATCTGTGTTTCAGCTCATCTTTGTTTTCTCATCAATTTGACTCCCATTTAATCAATTGTGATTTTAAGTTGAACCTTTAAAAAAAACTGCCATATGATTCTGGGTGTCATGTGGATCTTGGCGGTTTTAATCAATTATGGACAATCAGAAATTAAGGGTTTTAGTGATGAGAGTGATGGTTATGGCACAATGGTGTTGGTAGAGACGATAGTTAAGTAATTCACCGATGTAAAGCAGTTGGGGAAAGTGAATAAAGCATTACTATTTGTGTAAAGAAGCACTACTATAATGTTTAATGTTCCAAGTTTCTTTTCATTTGCAAACACTAAATATAGTTTGATGATTTTTATAACATCCACCCTTGGTGATGTAAATGTAATTGCCTCCGTCCTCGATAAATTAAAAAAGGCAGTCATAACCGGTTGAAGTAATGAAGGAGAAGGCGATTTAACTTAGCAACAAATCACGGAGGATGTATATAAAATGTAAGCAGAAAACAAACAATGATGCGCGAAATTGTCTAGTCGAACGAAAGTAATTTATTAGTGCATTTTTTTCCCAATTGAAGATTGTATTTTATTTCTTGTTAACAATATTTTGGTGCTTTTATTATCAAATAGACATTGGTTTATAAATAGATTTTTGCATACTTTTTATATAATCTAAATATTGTTTGTTTGTTTTTCTCATTTGCATATTTAACTATTATGCAATAATTTTTTTATGACTTATCGTCTCTAATATTTAGTGTTAATATTTCTTGTTATTAATGGTAATTAAGTTGCATATTCTAGAATTATTATTCTCTTAATAATCATACTTATTCTATCTTACCATAGGAAGTGTTAGTATAGATGTGAATAGATTGTGATACTTTCATCTTCTCAGTAATAGAAATATGGTGTGATGCTTTATTCTCTTAACAAGTTGCACTTTCTTTTACTTGTTCTATCTAACTATGGGGAAGTGATTAGTGTAGATGTGAATAGTTTGTGATGCTTTAATTTGCTCAGCAATAATGCTTTGTAGAAATATGGTGTGATGCTTTATTCTTTTAACCAGTGGTGCTTTATTTTTACTTATCCTTGTCACTGCGAATATTTTTGGTATTATTAGCTTTGTATCTAGTGTTTGTTATGTAGATTATTTCAAGTGTCTCCTTCATCTTGGTTTTCTTTCTTTCGGATTTGGTGCAATTATTTCACAAAATTGTAATGATATTTTTTGATTTTTTTGCGATGATTTTTATATAACATATATTGCTTCACCTATACATATTGGTGAAGAATTTTTAGGGGGTAATAAACGAAAAAAATTAAATTATTCATATCCAAGGGTATTAAATAACAAAACAAGTTGTCGAGGGGGAATAAAAAAAATAAAAGGATCCGGGGAATCAAACAAAAAAAAAAAAAAAAAAAAGACTTTCACAATTAACATATCATTCGGCTGCATCAATTTCAGAATCTGGTGGGATGCGACTATGTTGATTTATAAGCAGATCAATCACATCAATATCATAGTCTTCACAAGAACATCCATTGTAGTATGAAGCTATTTCCGAATTATGGTTCTTGTACACATCCTTCACTGCCATTAGTATTTCTGCACAATATTTGGCCCTAAGAAAACTCTATTTGATTTGGCGACCTACTCTTCAAGCCGGCGTCCCATATCTGTCTTGTCCTCGTGTAAATCTCCATAAGATGCATTGCATACATGGCATAATTGCACTTGTTTTCGTCGTCTCCCAAAGCATCTTCAACCGTGTAGTTTTACTAAAGTACCTACATTAGACATAAATAGCAAGCACCAACCATAGAAGAAGCACTAATATACTCTTACCAAAGCACCTACATTTTCCTAGTTTATAAAGCACTTTTAATATAATCAGAAAGCACTATTACATTGCTCATGAATTAACTTCTTTTTTTCACATTCTAACATTTAACTAACTATACATACATTTCATTTATCACATCATTTTGAAGTGATCTTTCATTAACAAAACAATATACCACCTACTTCATGGGTTACACAAAGTTTGCTCATGATCTAAAAAATACAGCTTTTGCCAGCTCAAATGAAAGCACTAATTTTAATTATTTACACCTATAAGTTCAAATAAGTGTTATTATGCACTGGGTTGCACAAAACCATATTCACAGGATCAAATAAGAGAAAATTCTCACACAACATAAATATCTAGTGCACTTATTTAGACAAGATATCACAAACACTTCTTAAGAACTTATAAGCATCTCAAGT
The DNA here is from genome assembly GCA_014905375.1 of Phtheirospermum japonicum. Classification (NCBI taxonomy): domain Eukaryota; kingdom Viridiplantae; phylum Streptophyta; class Magnoliopsida; order Lamiales; family Orobanchaceae; genus Phtheirospermum; species Phtheirospermum japonicum. The sequence continues at coordinate 526,800 of BMAC01000244.1, forward strand.
AACAACAAAAAGTATTTTACACATATTGTTTAAGCCAAATGTAGCTCAACCAAATATAATATTAAATAATATAAAGCTCAACAAAATAAAATAATAAAATGGGTAGAAAAAAACGCTTAGCTATTTTTATTCCTTTTTAAGCTCGGATCAGCCTTGACTGGATTACACAAGTATAAACTCTTGAATACAAGATTTATCTCTACAAAACTTTTTATGTGCTTATCTCTCTAGAAAATGTGGGAATCCCAT
>BMAC01000244.1:543107-582337 GCA_014905375.1 Phtheirospermum japonicum
CACTAAAAAATGATTTAGTAATATTGGAAATTAATGTGATATACCTTTATCCACCGGTAGAAGCGCACACGAGGGCCCCACTACTTAATAAGATGCGAACACAATTGGGGCCATCTTTGACGAGCTGCTAAATGCAACGGGGTCGATCCACTTCCATTTCGTATGTTGACGAATCTCGAAAAACCCCTTAATTGAGCACGTAATAAAATATAAGCATATTGTTTCGATTTTTCTGAATTGTGTATTTATAAAAGGAGAGAATTTTATAGATATTTACCAGGATTGAGAAACAGGGTATAATTGGCAGCAAATTAGAAACAATCTGAGTGACCATGGTAAGCGGCATAGTGCAAACAAGTTCTCCCAGATAATGTATCAAATAATAAAATCTGGAAAAAAATCAACAAAATTATTTACATCAGCAAAATTATGCACAAATATCCAGTAAAAAGATCAAAATAGAAATGCACCGAGTTGAAAATGATTATCATAACATTGGCCCTGCAAATTTAGCCCAAGCAACAGATTAGCAGCGACTCTTAAACTGAAATATCTGAAAAGCCGGATAAAACTGAGGGCGTAATACTAAGTTTTTTAAAATATAATTACCGTAGCCAATCCAAAAGAGAGATCCGCAACGAAAGTGTCCTCAGTCACAAAAAGTAACATCATAGGATTTCATTAAATAAAAAAGGACGCATCGACAAATAGTGTACATGCGAAACAAAAGAAAGCTGCTAATGATTGATCTTGAATTTTACAGATTAATAATAAAAATGCAGCTATCTCGGTAGCACACCTCTTCATCTGGCATAGAGATTCTGCTGGGTGAGCTGTGTGAAATAAATTTATCGAATTTGAAATGGGATTTTTAAGTCGAATCGTGTGTGTGAAATAAATTTAATTTTAAACAATCAGTAGAAAATAAATAAACTTTATTGGAGTTATTACTGCTATGTGAATAAGTAGTTATGTTGTACTAAATTGTTTACTCTTTGAGATTACCTTGGCTCCCAAGAATTTGCCGTGGAGCAAAAACATTGTTGTTTGGTATATCGGATATCACCGTGTGATATGGATATTGTTGTGATATTTCGGGTATGATTAATTTATTGTCGTTTGTTATTTTGAATATTAGCGTTTGGATTTGTGGAATATGTTGTTGGGTCTCTTGTTGTATAGTTTGTGTTATCTTTCAATTCTCGGTTATTTTTTGAATTATTTGGCTTAAATTTGCATGAAAATTTAAGAATTAAAAAATAAAAAATTCATTGAAAATAATACCAACGGATTACTTTTGTTGGTAAAATAGAGACTGGCACTAAAATTACCAACGGATGTTATTTCTGTTGGTAATTTCATAATTACCAACAAAATTATTCAGTTGGTATTTACCAATGGAATTGTTCCATTAGTAAAATAGCAACAGATTATCTGTTGGTAAAATTACTGACATACAATTTTCTGTTGGTAAATTTTACCATCGAGTTGTTTACCAACATATTTGTTCTGTTGGTAATCTGTTGGTAAACTCAGTTTCCAACAGAAATAACTTATTACCAACAGAAAAACCTGTTGGTATTTTCCAGTTTTCTTGTAGTCCTTGTTTTTGCCTTTTATTTGTTATTTGTCAGGTTTCAGATTATTTTATTTCTAGTTGATTGTAATTTCCACTCATATCATTTTACTTCTAGTTTCTACAAAATAAAAAATAAAAAAATGCACCTTTAATTGATCAACCTGAGATTTTCAGTGAATAATAAATTCAATTATTCGTGAACTCTAAAGTTTGAGTSTGATGCTCATAGTTAAGACATAATCACTGGATATCGCATGGGTTGATAAATCTTCCATTCTTCTGCAATTATTCTCGATTAAGATTTCTCTTTCTCATTTTTTTTACATAGATTAATGGCGGGGAAGCTGATTACAGAGCAGACTGCAATTCAGCAATTTCCGACAGCCACTCGGGAGAAATTAGTTGACTTGGACGGCGAAACTTAAATCTGGACTTTGTTGTAAGTTTGACATCTTTCTTTTATTAATTTCTTTTTTTTTCTCCGCCTTTTATGATTTTATTAAATTAGATCATTTATTAACTAGAATCTAGGTTAGCAATTTCATGACTTCGAGCTAAGATGTACTGTAATTTTGAGCTAAGAAGTACTGCAATTTCGTCTTATCAATCTTTATTTTGATCCAAGTACCCACATTAATTTTGTGTGTTCTTTTTCTGCATATTGTTTAGATCCTCATGCTTGCTCTTTAATTGATTGGATAATACAGAAGAGAAAGAAGAGAAGAACAAGAAGGAAAAGAAACTTCAAGCCAAGAAAAACAAGATAAAAGTAATTCTCTAATATTCTTGCCTTTCTATATGTTCCTACAAATCCTCGTTGTGCTGAGTCTTTACCACCAGGAATTTTGTCTCAGAATCAGATTTTTTATCTGAGAAGATTATGGGGTGAACCTAGTGAGGTAGGATTAGAAGAATTTGGATATGGTGATAGCTATGATGTTTTTTTTTCTGTTTCAAATTTCTTTATTGATGCTTTTATCTTCCTCTTTAGTAATGAAAAACTAGAGATAGATCAGTTTGTGGTCATTTATACGTCAAATGTTTATTCTTATAATTTGTATTGTTACATCAAGTTGTCTCTTATTTGCTTCAGTTTTTGTTCATTCTAATTAGGAAACGTGTTAACTGTTGTTGTTATTCTGGTGTTTGCTTGAACTTGTGAAGAATCTCAATTGCGGGTTAACTTGTTTTATGAATTGTGTTTGAACTGATTTTTTGTACAAGTCTTGTGATGTTATCTTATCAATTAAAGGGACGAATCAAATCCAATAAAAAAAGATTTTTTTTATTTATAAATATATCAGTAGTTATGTTTTCTACTCTAAGTTAAATGCTAATTATGAGAATGCATACTGTTATGCTATGCTATTGATATGTAGACCAATATTTATGTGAAATTAGCTTCTTTTGATCTAGATGAGTCGCTAAAACATGTACGGAGTCTAGTAGTAGTGGTGGTGTTGGATTGCGTCCAAGTTGGAGATGGTGACGGTTCCAGCAGCCGCGAGCGCACCCATGAACCACTCACTGTTGAAATCACTTTTTGTTATTGYCGAACTCGACTTGTCGCTGCTATAGTGTGTTGCACCTGAACTCTCTTTTCGCTTGGTAATTTCTGCACTATATTATTATTTAAAATCTTGCCAATTTTAATCGTGAGAGTGAGATGCCTAAGAATTAAAAACTTGAGAAATAATTAGATTATGACTTACTTGTTTGAACCCCAGTAGAGATTACAGTCATTGTGAATAATGTATACTGTAATTTTAAGTAGGATTATGAATTGTGTGGTACTTTGATTGTGATGTTGTTAGCTGAACACCATGCTAAACTTGATTGCTATGCTAAGAAAATTGTGTTAGAATTGTAGATTGTGATTCTAGCTTTTCATTTTATTTTTTGTATTTGCATTAGRTTTGGGAATAATTTTAAAGAAATTACAATCATATAAAGGGAAATCACATTGATTTGGGTTAATTAAAAAATATTATTATTATTTGTGGTGAGGAAATGTAACAATGTGTTTATTAAGCTGTGAGAAAATGAGTTATTTTGTAATTTCTCTTTGCAGTACTAATACATGCCTTTTATAATCCAACTTCGTTAATGATCATGTTATTATTATTATACTTACATCGATGTGTTTTTAGGATGAGATGATAGCAAGGAAAGTAAAATATGCCGAAGAAGGATTGAGAAGACTGAACAAGAGATAGCAACTGAAGTTCTTGGTCATGCATCTGGTTATATCAAAGCCGTTGGTTATGTATTGAAACCTCCAGGAAAACACATCATGTTGCCTGCTTTGAACACCCAACACTTGCAAAAGGAAATGGCAGAAACTCAAGGAAAGCTACAGGATTCGGAAGGTCAAGTGATGGAGCTCAAGAATGAAGTCGATGATTTGAAAAATCAACTAACTCACCAAGGCGAGTGCATCAACAAACTTATGGCCTTCATGAGAGCAAATGAGTCTTCTTCGGGTGGGAATAATGCCTGATACATTATATTCCAAGTAAGTCGGAATTTCCAATTTCAATTCTGTGAACTTTGTATAGTATTTCTTTGATGATTTGATTATAAACTAATTTAGAATTATAAATTTCAAATATGCAGGCGGTCTGATCCCACTTTTATTTTTGTTTGGCAATGTTGACAAGTGGAACAAGTCAGGCTAAAATCTTGTTMTATGAAATAACTCTTTTGGTTTAGTTTATGCTTCCAGGTTCTTGTTTTGAATATTCAAGTACATTGATTCTAGATATCTAATTTGGTATGTGTTCTGGATATTTCAAGTTAATATTTTGGTTAGTTGCAAGTGTTTTGGTGTATGTTCGAAATCGTCGAAGAAATATTTTGGAATATTGTTAACATTATATTGTAATGATAAAAGCTCATTTGCTTTCATTTTCATTGTTACGATATTTTTTCCTTACAAAAKAATAATGACAAATTAATGTAGGACAATTTATGTCGTCATGAAAGTAAATAATCAAATCGTGTTCACTCAATTATTACAACTTTAAGCGTCACATAAGTATTTCAAATTTGTCACTTTAATAAATTATGACAACTTGTTTCATCACATAATACTTTGAACTTGTCACTTAAACTAAATCATTTATGATGATGGGTTTGTCACCATATAAACTCATTTAATGACAGTGTATTTTATCACCATATGTACCCATTAAATCATCATTGAACATATATCTTTTATGATGATAATAAAATTCGTCACATATTTCTAATTTTTTCGTGACAAATAAATGGTGACACAATGGTTTGTCATTGTAAGTTTAGATATTCAGTGATGGTCAATATTGCGTCACTATAAAATAGATCTATCGTGACGAATTACATTATAATTGGAAATTKTTTAATACATATTATGACAATATGAGCGTCGTGATAACTCAATAAAAATTGTCACTGTAGTTATGTTTGTCATGGAAAGTCAAATATTTTGATGACAAATTAAGTGTTCGTCATTGAAAATGTTAACATATGGTGACAAAACCGATCTTTTGATGACAATTTTTCAATCACTTATGTGACGAATTCTGCGTCACCATATAGTATCATCTATGATGACAATTTACATCGGCGTCATCAAAACCGAACATTTAATGACGCGCTTGAAAAAATTGTCACTTTCACCAATGGTGACAGCAATACTATGACAACCGCTGTGACGCTCAATTTTCGTCACCGTTTCTCTTCAATGACGAAAAAATAGACTTTTAGTGACGAAATGTATCGTCATCGAACATCAAATTTCTTGTAGTGATAATAGCAAAAATGGATATGTGGCAATTGTCTAGTTTCCAGCCAAATAAATTTTATTTCCCGTGAGGTAACTTTCTTGGTGCAAAGAACTTAACATTGTTGAATTTTCCACTGTCTTTGAAATATTCAAAATTTATGTCTGAAATTGTTAACTTTTCAACTCTATTGCTTCAAAACATTATTTTTTCACGACTGACTTTTTTCTTCAATTGTATATTAGGAAATGACTACGGTGACGTGAAGGCACCATGCCCCCACCGCCTTCATTTACATTTATTGATCTACCCCACTACTTATCCCTTGAAATGATGTAATAGTTATAATTAAGCGAAGAGTAATATAGTCACGACATCGTAGAATCTCCCTGTATATTAACCCAAGTTTTTTATTACAAATCTTACCCACGGTTGCAGGTCTGTAGAGATAATGAGAGGGTAGCTATGGGTAGAAGCTTATGACAGTGGATTTAGGGCTACGACAAGAGAGTAGCGGGGTTTTTTCTAGGCTTTCTCTAGCAGTGGCGAATCTAGGACGTCTCTCAAGTGAAGAATCTTTCTCTTCCTTTTCCTTTTTTTACATCAGGTGAAGAAACTTCTTATTTTTATGCATTAGCTATATAAACTCAAATGATTTAATTGATGACAATGAATGATAGCAAAGCAGGAAAACAAAAGTTAAAACTATAAGTTTTGTCGTTTAATTTGTGTAGAACAACGTTGTCGGTCAAATCTCTAACTAAGTTAGTTTTTTTTTTTTTTTGCAATAATTAAACTTTTTTATGGTGAATTTGGTTACCAAATAATAATAGTTGAATAATACTTTCAGTTTTTTTTTTCATTTTTTATATTTTCAAGTTTTAATTTTTAGCCCATGCTTGTGTGATAATGAGTAGTCGATATGTTTATGTGTGGGCTAATATGATTTGGTGAACTAGTGCGATACCGAGGTGTTATGGGTGGCAAAACATGTTTCATTTCCCATGTATAATTAGTATGATATTTTGATTAAGTCATTTTACTTCTTTTATTCTTTCAATAATATCTTTAATTTTTTTCTTACCACCTGCAGGTAGCAAATGCAAGGCACTGAAAAGGGGGTAAGCAATGTGAAGCATCATCCAGGATCAACACATGGTAAGATGAAGAATAAATCAGATATCATTTATTTTATTTTATTTGAATATTATGAATTGTCTATTCTTCTTCTGAAATACCTAAAATCCATTTTTCCTATCGGGATTTTTGACTTCAGTAGGTGTATTTACATTTTAGATACTAATGCGACCAAAAAGATTTGCGTTTCAAGAATATGGGGTACTGACCTTAAATATGAAGTCAGCGACCTGAATAGCTTTGTAACGTGACCAACGACCTGACAGACCTCCAGAAGGCTCCTGGAGACCTGATCAATTCTGCAAAACAACACCTAACGCCAAGGCGGTGGATGGCCCCAGCGTAGACCCTCCGATTCTTAGTTAGAGAGTGCGAGAGATATTCGAGAGCTCAAAACGTAGGATCAAATCAACTTAGAGAAAAGAATGAGGCTCAAGTCCTCTTTAAATCACAATTTACCGGGACCCCACAAGATAACCCTTATTAGCCAGTTAAGGCCCAAAAACCATGAGGCCCAACTGAAGTGTAGTTTTTTGTGGTTTTGAGAATAAAGGTTCATTTGACTTGGTATTATTGGTAATCGATTCGAATATAAGATTCAATGTGTTTGTAGTTTTGGAAATTAAAAGAAAATGAAAATAAATCAATTAAAGCAAGCAAAGCTAATGAAACATTTAAATGACTAGCTAAAAATGTAAAGTGCAAGTTGGTCGGATTCCTCGATCGTGTGCCTCGAATATGAAAATGCAAGCAATAATGTAAATTAAGCAAGAATAAGCAATGTTTCATCAAGTACAAGCATGAAAGCACTAGGTACAACCATGCTTTCATGAGCATAAAATCCTAATTAATGCAAATAAGTAAAAATTGAAAGCATGAATGGATTAAGCAATAAAGTTGACGAGAAAGTTTAAAACTTTATGAAAAATAACAAACAACAAAGAGTAGATCTATGGATTTAGCCTAAAACAATGCATGAGAATTTAATTCAAAATAAAACACATGAAATACTTAAAATAAAAATGATCCAACACCCGATCTATGATCTAGACCTGTTAGCCAATTCTTAAGATCTAACAAGAAATCAAGTAGCTAAGAGAAAAAGCATAATATGAAGAACATGCATGAAACGTATGAAATTACTTGAAATTAAACCAATCAAGGACTTTATCTATGATCTATATATGTCACTCATGCCAATTCACAAGATTAAACTATAATTCTAATACCTAAGGCAAAAAGAATAAAATGAAGAAGAAGCATGAAATTAAAGAACAAAGCATAAAATTGAAAGAAAGCTTACTTGAATTAAAGGAAAAGAGTAACAAGCTTGAATTAAATTACATCAAAATAAAATCCAAGGGAGTACTTGAATTCTTCTTAGCCTTACAAACCCAAGGAAAGCTTGAAATTAAATTCTAAATCTAGAGAGAGTAATTTAATCACATATCCTAGCTTGGGTTGTGAGGAGGTGTTTTTTACAAAAATGAGAGTTGTCTCCTATTTATACTAGGTTTTATTGGGTTTAAATGGGTCAAGTTTGGCTTCAAAGGCTTAAATTCTCGGGTTTGACTCAAAATTGCACCTTGGCTTGAGGTTTGGCACAACTTTGGGCAAGCTTGGGCGTAGAAATGGGCGAGATGGCTCGGACACTGGGTAACCCAGTGTCGGAAATGCACCCAGTGTTGCCAGATCTCGGCAGGGCTACACGGGCACTGGCAGGCAGGCATGCACCCAGTGTTGCCAGATCTCGGCGGTGCTGGCAGCTACCTGGGCGCGAGTTTTGGCGTGAGATTAGGCCTGTTTTTGCGCCTAAGGTGTTGGCGTGAAAATAGGTAAGACTAGGCAAGGCTAGACCACCATTCCAAAATGTTTGCCCATTTTGGGAGCATCTTGGCACCTATTTAGGCATGCATTTAGGAAAGGCTAGGCTTGAGTTTTGGCCTCCATGCCTTAACTTGAATTCAAATCATTAAGCCACCTATTAAATGAGAATTTTGAATATCAAAACCCAAAAATTACACCAAACCTCCAATTAATTCAAGTCATTTAACCCAATTAAATAAAAAATCAACAAGGAACATGAAAAACAACAAAAAAAGAAAAATAATCTAATAACTTAATAAAACTTGACTCCAAACTACTAAAATCAGCATAAACCCCTAATTAAAAACACGATAAAAACACCACAATTACATGCAAAACAACCACCCCACACTTATCGGTTTGTTCGTCCTCGAACAACGAAAGAATCGAGAATGTACATGCAATGGACATTATGTAAAAATAAAAATGCTTTTGCTTATCCTAATTAATATGATGGAAGTATCAACATCAACTCATTATCGTTAAGCATTGCTCGTATTACTCTTCCTTATTTGAAAGCCAGATTGACGACTTCCTCACAAATGGAATTTTGAGGGTATTCGCTCAATTCGCTCAAGTGTTTAGTTAGGGACGTGTATACACTCAAATTGGAAAATGCATGCACTCGACAAGATTACACAAATCGGAAACTAAAAATCACCCATTGTACATGACCGAACAAGAATCGAACGATGTTTTTGTTTAAGGTTGTAATGTTGGCATTTTGGTGAGGTATGGAATATTTGGATATAGTGGCTAACACACGATCAAACATGATCAATAAACCACAAAAATCCTAACTTCTAAAACCCGAAGCTTATGATCCCTTCACCCTTCTCATTTTACCAAACTTTCAATCGAAACCCTTTCTTCGAACAAACTCTTTCCCGACTTTTATTTCACAACACTTAGAAGCTTTTTGAATTTGCTTCTTTTTGCTAAACTTAGACTTTTTGAATTAGGCGTTTCACTTGAACGCACGCTTTATCACTCTTCGTGATTTGTGTTGGAATTTTATTCTTCTTTTTTTCATATAAGCAACTCAAAACCCGAAACCCACAATTGATTCCCTCACATTTCTAGTCAACTCACAATATACACTCTCACCTCACAATTTATGAAGGTATAAGCTAAAATCGAGTTCGGCTAAAAAGAAACAGGACATAGGCTCAAGGGGGCTCATTTGGGATTTTAAGTAGCTTATATATATTTGGATATGGCCGGAATAAGGGTGATATATGTTCCTTGAGGTCATTTCCAAACTCAATCATGTACGAGCAAAATCAAGCCTCCTCAATGCAATTTCCATAAAAATGCAAGCAAAACCGATAATCCACACAAGGCTACTCACTAGTTTGCACCGAGTTTTGGAAACAAAATCGAAAGAGCTTTTAGAGCTTTGCCATCTTTTCACGAGTAAAATGTTGATTATATATATATATATATATATATATATATATATGCGGGTTTTGGACGAAGTACAAGAATTAAACTTCTTACAAAAGATGACATAAACATGTAAAAACCTGAAAAGTAAACTATTCAAACTTTCAAGCATATGGTGATTGCTCAAGAATGTAATAAAGACACAAAAGACACAAAAATGACTCAACCATATAAATGCGCAATTAGTAAGCGTCACTTCGCCAAGAATGCGTCACTTCGCCAAGGCTCGAATTAAGAAAGACAAATCATGCTTTGTACACCTGGACCCTAACCACCTACCCACCCCACACTTAAACCATGCAATGCCTTCATTTCATTTTAATGAAAAATCAAGTAAAAGGAGGGTGAGATAGAAGCTTCCTTAGCCGAGTGAGTTTGGGTGGAGCTCGGTGGGGTCCACCTAAGCATCTAAGAAATCCGAGTGAACATCGAGTATGGTTAGTATTTCCCGGCTCCACAAATGCTACCCACTTATCAAATCACCCAAGGTTGAAGTCGGAAAATGAAACCCTATAAAAGGAAACTAAACAAAATAAAAAAAACATAAGAAAATATGTACATAAATCAAAATAAAACGAAACTAAAGACCAAAAAGAACCAAATGACAACTCGAAATTTTTTTAATTTTTCCAAATTTTCAAATATTTTTGGGTTTTCATTTTAAGAAGAAAGAAAGAAAGGAAGAAAGAAAATAAAAAAAATAAACGAGAAGAACTTGGGTTTCCTTCCAAGAAGCGCTTGCTTTACGTCACTAGCTTGACGAACTCCCTTTTTGATCAAGGTGGAAAGATAATGGGAGGGTCCACCAAAATAATCTCCTACTTTTTGGGAGGAACCACTCTTTGGAACGTTCTCGTCGCATTGCATAGCTCAAATAGTATTCGCCAAAAAGCAAACATTCCAAATGGGAAAATGAGACTCGTCTCGGCTAGGTCTTCGAGTGGAATGGTATTTTTGAAGCGCCCCAAAAACTCATCTAGGAAACGATAAGAATAATGGTCGGCTAGTTTGTTCAACCTTTGATCGAAAAAATGTGGGAGGGAAATGATATCTCTTGGTAGCCCTATTTAACTTCTTAGAATCGATCAACATCCTCCATCTTGTCGTAGCCCTCATTGACAACAATTCCCCTTTTCCCTCCTCAAAAACAAACACGCTGCTTGTCTTTGGTACCAAGTCAATGGGCTTCACCCACTCTCTTTTGGAAATAACAAACATCAAGCCCTCCAACAACAACCTCCAATTCCCGGCTTTCACTATCTCTTCAATATGTGGTTCAAAGGGGTAACTCCCTTAACAACTCCGGGTTTCCACCCAATAAAACTCTTAAGAACTTTAAGCACTTCAACCGTCCTCTCCTCCTCTTCTCGATTTGAATGGGCAAAGATGATAATTGGCTTGATCTCCTCTTTCTCCAAATACACACGCTTGAGGGGATATGGAGGAGGCTTAAGCTCGGGCTTGTGCCTCCTCTCATCTTCATCGGGGGCTAATTCGATCAATACCACGATCCCCTCAAGATAGTCTTCAAGCTCTTCCATATTATCATCAATGATCCTTTCCACAAGGTGAATTTCAAACTTATCACTCTTATCATCAACTATCCCCCCTCCCCCTCTAAAAAGTCATCGTTGCCCTCAACGACACATAAATAATCTTTTTCACACAAGTGTTTGGCACATAGAGGCACAAAGTACTCATCGTTAAGAACAAGGGGCTCATCATCCTCATAACACTCCTCAAAATAGGCTTCCCGGATAATATCCTCCTCAATGCTCCTATCCTCCATATAAACCCGTTCAACCATGGCCTTGATGAAGTCCATATATACCCATTCTTCGCAAGATTCTTTTGAAGTAACAGGTAAAGAGTCAAGAGGAGTAAAAGCATTCGAAAATGAAAACACGTCCTCTTCCGACGGCGAGACACCCGTATTCTCAACCACCCCATCAAAGATCGCGATAGGAAAAGTATGTGAAGGTGGACTTGAGAATTTTCGTGTAATTGACAATAGATCTGGACCGGGAGGTGAGGTAGGAGCAATCACTGGAATCGTCGGATGACATGGGCCCATATGAGGAGAAACAACCGGATTATGAGATGGATGTAGAGCAAAAGATAGCATGGCATAATCGGGTCCCGCTTGATATCCATGACCCCCATACACATCCTCCAAATGAGGCAACGACAAATTGAACGAGGGAATTGAAGGGCAAGACTTAGTATCATGACCACACGTTCCACACCATGCACATGGGGGGCCGGTTTAGGGCGAGATAACCTCTCAAGTTGAGCCTCCAAAGCCGCTATTCTCTTCTCCTTCTCAAGCTCCGTAGAGGATAAAGCCATGCTCGCTTCATTAGCACTAGAATATGTTGGTTGAGAATAATTTGGCTCGGGAAGAGTAAACACCCCCAAAAAGGGTTTGTTAACATCTCCCATGGTGAGGATGGGGGGGCCACTTGCGACAATGGAGCTCGGACCTCCAAACAACTCATACGGATCGGGCTTTGGAGGACTATTGGTGGCACCAATCGGAGCATGATTGAGATCGTAAGTCGTCCCCAAAAACAGTTTATTCACGTCACCCATGATGCGGATGGGGGGACCACTTGCGACAATGGATCTCGGACCTCTAAACAACTTATACGCCTTGAGATCTTTAAAGGATAAAGAAATGCACGTCCCAAAATTGAGATTCGAGGTAGGAGGACCTCCACACGGGTTGGGATTCCCAAAGCTACCATTATGCATTTTTGGACAATGCTCAGGAACACCATTACCGCCATTCGAGGTGGGAATCGGATATTGACCACCAACGTACCCATTCAGACTAAAGCCTCCATTATACATGTTCGTGCATTGATTGGCCGCAATATAACCACCATATGGCCCGAATGTCGGATTATGCATATTCAGGAAGTAATTCAGAGCATCATATCCTCCATACGGATAATTCGTATGCGAGGAGCCGTTAAACCCGACATAGTTTGCACCATGCCCTCCCATGCCGGGTTGACCATAGCCGAGTTCCCCATTGGCAACGTGGTTTGTACCATGCCCTCCCACATTGCCAAAACCATTATATAACATTCCAATCCCATGCCCTCCCATGTTGGGAATGTATCCACCATAGCTATACGTACCTTGCATACTTAACAAAAAAAAGTCAAATAACAAAGAAAGCTAAAAACACAAAGAAATAACAATCAAATCAAAAGCCACAACCAATCCGATTCGCAACGGCGCCATTTTGAAGTGTAGTTTTTTGTGGTTTTGAGAATAAAGGTTCATTTGACTTGGTATTATCGGAAATCGATTCGAATGTAAGATTCAATGTGTTTGTAGCTTTGGAAATTAAAAGAAAATGAAAATAAAGCAATTAAAGCAAGCAAAGTTAATGAAACATGTAAATGACTAGCTAAAAATGTAAAGTGAAAGTTGGTCGGATGCCTCGAATATGAAAATGCAAGCAATAATGAAAATTAAGCAAGAACAAGCAATGTTTCATCAAGTACGAGCATGAAAGAACAAGGTACAACCATGCTTGCATGAGCATAAAATCATAATTAATGCAAATAAGCAAAAGTTGAAAGCATGAACGGACAAAGCAATAAAAGTTGACGAGAAAGTTTAAAACTTTATGTAATATATAACAAACAACAAAGAGTAGATCGGGTATTTAGGCTAAAACTATGCATGGAAATTTAATTCAAAATAAAGCACATGAAATTCTTAAAATAAAAATAATCCAACACCCGATCTATGATCTAGACGTGTCACTCATTTAGATTCCATAGCTAATTCTTAAGATCTAACAAGAAATCAAGTAGCTAAGAGAAAAAACATAATATGAAGAACATGTATGAAACATATGAAATTACTTGAAATTAAACCAATCAAGGACTTGATCTATGATCTAGATATGTCACTCAACTAGATTCCATAGCCAATTCACAAGATTAAACTATAATTCTAATACCTAAGGCAAAAAGCATAAAATGTAGAAGAAGCATGAAATTAAAGAACAAATCATAAAATTGAAAGAAAGCTTACTTGAATTAAAGGAAAAGAGTAACAAGCTTGAATTAAATTGCATCAAAAAAAAAATAAATCCAAGAGAGTACTTGAATTCTTCTTGAGCTTACAAACCCAAGAAAAGCTTGAAATTAAATTCTAAATCTAGAGAGAGAGATTTAATCCCAAACCCAAGCTTGGGTTGGGAGGAGGTGTTTTTTTACAAAAATGAGAGTTTTCTCTTATTTGTATTAGGTTTTATTGGGTCAATTTGGACTTCAAAGGCTTAAATTACCAAGTTTGACCCAAAATTTCACATTGGCTTGAGGTTTGGCACGACTTTGGACGAGCTTGGGCGTGGAAATGGGCGAGATAGCTCGGACACTGGGTAACCCAGTGTCGGGAATGCACCCAGTGTCGGAAGATCTCGGCAGGGCTGCACGGGCGCTGTCAGGCAGGCATGCGGGAGCTGCCGGGCGCTGCGCTCGGACACTGGGTAACCTAGTGTCGCCAACGTACCCAGTGTCGGCGGTGCTGGCAGCTACCTGGGCGTGAGTTTAGGCGTGAAATTAGGCATGTTTTTGCGCCTAGGTTGTTGGCGTGAAAATATGCAAGCCTTGGCAAGGGTAGGCCACCATTCCAGAATGTTTGCCCATTTTGGGAGCATCTTGGCACCTATTTAGGCATGCATTTAGGCAAGGCTAGGCTTGAGTTTTGGCCTCCATGCCTTAGTTTGAATTCAAATCATTAAGCCACCTATTAAATGAGAATTTTGAATATCAAAACCCAAGAATTACACCAAACTTCCAATTAATTCAAGTTATTTAACCCAATTAAATAAAAAATCAACAAGAAACATGAAAAATAACAAAACAAGAAAAACAATCTAATAACTTAATAAAACTTGACTCCAAACTACTAAAATCATCATAAAACCCTAATTAAAAAAATGATAAAAACACCATACAATAAAAACACCAACACTCAACGCTGAGCTACCACTTAGCGCCGAGTTTGTAATAGTACCTGCATCATAAGAGCTCGCCTCTCCTAAAGAATAGCTCCTAAAGGAGAGGTCACTATAAATCCGTCCATAATAATTAGAGATGAGAGAATTATTCGTAAAGAGAGAATAACATATGCCCCATGATCCATGATAAAGGGAGAGAGATATTGAGGGCCGGAGAGAGAAGGCCATAAAGAGAGAGAGAGAGAGAGAGAGAGATAGAGCCTGATATGAGATGATAAGCTTGTGGAATAACGGCCCAAATCCCCTATTTATAAGATTATTGAGACTTGTCCATCAATCAATAGGATTCCTTCATAAGGAGAGATTAGATCTCTTAATTATACCCAATCTCCATAATTTAGGAATTATTCTTATATTATGATTCTTACTTCCCATATTACATAATAACCATAAAACCTTATTACCATATATGCCGGGACCTAGAACATTCCATCCTTTCGTTACTTTCTTACCATATATAACCAAGTCGACATTTTGTGTCGTATCAGCTAGTCCCCCATATTCTAGTTGATTGAGGTACGAAATCAAGTAAATTATAAAAAATAAAGACAAAAAGCCATAAACCATTTACTCGACCCAAAATAGATCGGCCAAAAAGTCATTCCATACCATAATTCGTAGCCATGAAATATTACTTAAGCATCCCCTTATAACCATAAACCACTTCGTTAGTCCGCCGGGACCCCATACCATAATCTATAATAGCCCACCAGGGCCCAAGATTGCGTTAACCATAAATCCCAACTCTCAATACTGAGCTGTTATAATACTATTCATTTGACAAAAGCTCGCCACCTCTTTTTAGAGGTCGCCACTCTTATATGATAGGTCGCTGGCCCCACAAACAGCTCACCCTCATCTCAGAAGGGTTGCACCTTCTAGAAGAAGAGGTCGCTTACTAAATTCACACAATACCTGCATGTTCACTATCCTAAGATAGGGTGGTATAGAAAACTCACCATACCCAGACCAGGTAGAATCAATAGTAAACCAGAACCATATAAAGCCACATTTGACCAAGAAAAACCATTATGTACCCCAAGTTTGAATAATTTGAACCAATTAAATACTTAGACCATGCACAAACCAGGTCACATGAACTCAGTAAAGCTTGACCATATACGATTAAGAAAACCACTTAGTTCCCTAGGTTAATGCAACCAGGAAATACAACCAAGTTACTTAAAATATTAAGTCCCCCAATGTTAAAGTAATGCAAACAAGGTAGCACAACTAAGTCACATCAAATCAAAACCAAATAAGGCGTACGATGCGAGCAGAAAACTGCTAAGTCACAACATCAAATAATTATATTAACACAAACTATACAACGTAGTCAATCACATTTAAAAGCACATAATCAAAGCCATAAAGAACATGTAAGTAAAACATGCTCTTCACACAAACAAAGCATCCAGGAATATGTAAATCAAACATATTCAAAGACAAGAATTGCAAAGTACATGTAAATCAAACATGCTCTCTACAACAAAGGATATGTAAGTCAAACATATCCCTTACGTAAGACCATCCATCCATTACCATATCCAATGAAAGCGTCAGCCAATAACCGTGTTCATAAACCATTGTCGACCTAATGAAAGCGTCAACCCATAACTATGTCCATAAACCACCGCCAACCTAATGAAAGCGTCAGCCCATAACTATGTCCATAAACCATCGCCGACCTAATGAAAGCGTCAGCCCATAACCATGTCCACAAACCACCTCATCCATATAAATCATAAAACCATCTCCCATAATTTATTACTTAAGCACCGTTCCATAACCATTAATACCAACGAACCTTTGCTGACCATAAAAGCACATAAACCCATAAAACCATAAACCATAAAGACATCATCGACTTACAACAGGTCGGCCAAAAAACCACTGCATCCATAAATTATCGCCGACCTAATAAAAGCATCAGCCCATTCCATATAAACCATCACGAACCTAATAAGGACATTAGCCCATAACACACTCATAGAATATCTGT
This sequence comes from Phtheirospermum japonicum, assembly GCA_014905375.1. Classification (NCBI taxonomy): domain Eukaryota; kingdom Viridiplantae; phylum Streptophyta; class Magnoliopsida; order Lamiales; family Orobanchaceae; genus Phtheirospermum; species Phtheirospermum japonicum. Next base: position 559,949 of record BMAC01000244.1, read on the forward strand.
AGATCTTTGCAAGCGTTAGCTTAATAATGTGTATCGTAAAATTACAGGCAACCTAACACAAGTTGGCATATTGAATCAAGCAAAAATTATATTAAACCACATATCACACCAATTAGAACCATAGTAAACCAAAACCATATTAAATCATAAGTGACCAAGAAAACTACTCAGTCTCCCATGTCCAAATATTGCAAACAAGACAAAACAAATCACACAAGACCAAGTATGTGAATCAAACATACATAAGAATTGAGAGAAAACATGTAAATCAAACATGCTTCCTCCTAAAGGTCATAGAATATGTAAATCAAACATACTCAAGGACGTGGAAAAATATGTAAGTCAAACATGCTCTTCCACTAACCATCCATTTCCATTCCATAACCACAAAATCTTTGGCCGACCTAATGAAAGTGTCGAGGCTTAACCAATTACCATAAAATCTCTAAGCGACCTAATGAAAGCATCTGGCTTTAACCATATTCATAAAATCTCTGGCCGACTTAATGAAAGCGTCGGGCTTTAACCATATTCATAAAATCTCTGGCCGACCTAATAAAAGCGTCTGGCTTTAACCATATTCATGAAATCTCTGGCCGACCTAATGAAAGCGTCAGGCTTTAACCATATGCATAAAGTCTCAGGCCGACCTAATGAAAGTGTCAGGCTTTAACCATTGCCGATATAATGGAAGCATCAGGCTTTAACCATAAAATCCATATTGGATCATAGAATCTATAGATAATCCGTTCTATGTAATGAGATCGCATAAAATTGGGGATAATTTCATTTTTGGTACATTATGTTGGACACTTTCCAGAAAAGGTACGTGATGTTGGCCAGCATCAAACTACATACATTAAGTTGGCAAATTTATCAAATTTGGTACAAAAAAAGCCCAATCGGGCTTTGATGCTTACATGGCATGATTTAATCATTTCTTATCATTTTTAATTTAAAATTTAATTTAAAATTTAATTTAAAAATTAATTTGAAAACTGATTTCTTATCATTTTCAATTTAAAAATTAATTTAAAAATTAATTTCTTATCATTTTTAATTTAGAAATTAATTAAAAAATTAATTTCTTATCATTTAAAATCAATTTAATTTAAAAATTAATTTCTTATCATTGATAATTTAAAAACTAATTTAAAAATCAATTTCTTATCATTTTAATTTAAATATTAATTTTAAAATTAACTTCTTATCATTTTAAAATTAATTAAAAAGTTAATTTAATTTAAGAACTAATTTAAAATTGATTTCTTATAACTTTTAATATAAAAGTTAATTTCTTCTCATTTTAAAATTAATTAAAAAGTTAATTTAATTTAAAAATTAATTTCTTATCATTTTTAATTTAAAATTAATTTCTTATCATTTTAATTTAAAAAATAATTTCTTATCATTTTTAATTTAAAAATTAATTTTTAAATTAATTTGAAATGATAAGAAATTAATTTTTTAATTAATTTTTAAATTAAAAATGATAAGAAGTTATTTTTTATATTAATTTTTAAATTAATTTTAAAATGATAAGAAATTAATTTTTAAATAAATTAATTTTTAAATTAATTTTTAAATTAAAAATGATAAGAAATTATTTTTTATATTAATTTTTAAATTAATTTTAAAATGATAAGAAAATAATTTTTAAATTGAAAATGATAAGAAATCAGTTTTTTAAATTAATTTTTAAATTAAAAATGATAAGAAATGATTAAATCATGCCATATAAGCATCAAAGCCCGATTGGGCTTTTTTTGTACCAAATTTGATAAATTTGCCAACTTAATGTATGTAGTTTGATGCTGGCCAACATCACGTACCTTTTTTGGAAAGTAGCCAACATAATGTACCAAAAATAAAATTTTCCCCATGAAATTGCCAAGACCATAATGAGTTCGCGGAGACCTGATTAGCATGAATTTGTCCTTATTTTTATGTGTATTTTAGTTAGTTTTTATTATTGTGTTCGGTATAAGTTAGAAGGATTAAGCACATTTTTGTATTTTCGGATCTCCAACTTATTTTACCGCATTTTGATCTTAATTGATGCAAATAGGTGATTATTCTCTATTTTTCACCATATAGTTAAGTAGCCAAAGGATCTCGAGTTGAAGAATTGGAATGAAGATATGGAAACGAGCAAACCGGCGAAGAAGTAGAAATTTTAAGAAGTTAGCGGTAGCCACTAGCGGTCGCTCCTGGTCGCTATATATAACCGCTAAGCTCTAACGGCCATGATACCGCTAGAACAACCGCTAAGTGGCGATAAAGAGTTCCCATACCAAATTAACGGTGGACTTAACGGTATCTCGACCGCTAGTCTCACCGTTAGGAAGAGACATTAAGGTTTAGTGGCACACTTAACGGTCCCCTGACCGCTATGCACAACAGAGACGACTAGCGGTGACACTAACGATCACTCCTGACCGCTATTCCTAACCATTATCGGGCCCAGGTCGGGATTTTAAGGTTAACTTGCTCTCCATGTCTTGGGAAAACTATAAATACCCCTTCATATTTTGACTTAGAGATGACTTGTACACCTACCTAGGGTTACAAGGCTTAGAGAGAGTTAGTCTCCATATCCCATAACATAATTAGAGATCAAGACTGAAGATTCGAGGCTTTTTTGTGCAAGATTTGCTTTTCAATCAAGATCGACGTTACAACTCCAGAATAGCTGGAGATTTTACTGCTTTTCTTCCTAGTTCTAATAAGTTCTCTAAACTACTTTTTATTGCTTTCGTAATTAGTTCGTAGTTATTTATGCATCTAGTTAACGTTCTTTATTTTTCGGATTAGAATTATTTTATGCTTGGTACCTTGGAACTCATATTTAATATAGTTTGTAATTATTTCTTTTTGATTTCGTTGATGTTATGCTTATTAATGTTATCGTTTATGCTTGAGGACTTTATGGATTTATGCTTGGACATTCTATTGGTAATTTAGTTCATGTTATTTCATTTATGCTTTTTAATTTCTTTTCAATCTTTAGATCAAGTTTAGTTGAAGTCTTTAATTGTTCTTACTTTTCAAAAATCCTTAATTCATAATTCTAGATATTAAGTCTTTAATTTCTTGTTGGTTAATTCATGCTTTTGACTTCTTGTTGGGTAATTTATTCAAGTTAATTAGTTTTTAAATTATGTTCTTGCTTCTAAATTCTTAGTAGAAAACAAACAACCCCCTCCTATTTGTACAAGTTTACGTGTTACTTGCGATTAAACAAACATCCAAGATTTCGATTGTTTATTCCTTGAGATCGACTCGCTTTAGCTTACCCACCTACATGCGACCTCGTACTCTTGTGAGCAACCTTTTAAAAGTTTGGAAAATATTTATAAAAGTAGGTGCAAAAAGCTTGAATGAAGACCGTAATGAGGTCGCAATAGCAAAGGCAAAGTCGCTGGTGAAGGCAGCTGCTGATAATAAAACTGGGGTCGCCAGAATAAAGGTAAGGTCAAGAGAGTAAATCTGAGGTCGCAGGCTGAGGTCATAGCCTAGACAATATGGTGTACGTATTTATATCCGTAGATTGTTTGGCAGCTGGCAAAATAGTGTAAATAGTCTTGGGCATGGGCGAGGTTCCTTATCAGGAAATTGTCGACGTAAGCGATCAAATTTCTATGATGGATGAGAGGTTGGGCAAAATCGACCTTAAGATCTGAGAGTCGCACACTACTACAAAAAAGGCCATTAGAATGGGGGTATAGGCATCAGTTGTAGTAAACAACCAATGCCTAATGTCGCGCGGGGTCTTTTATATAATTAAAAAAAGTTATAGGCATCGGTTGTTAAGCAGAAACTGATGCATATGATCGTGCAGTTTTTTTTTTGTAATCAATAAAATTTATATGCATCGGTTTTATCAAACAACCGATGCCTATAATAGTCAAAAAAAACTTATGCGCATCGGTTGTTTAGTTACAACCGATGCCTATAATAATAAAAAAAATATAAAATTTCATTAAAATATATAGACATCGGCTAGTCAACACAACCGATGTCTATAATTAAATATGAGAATCGATGCATAAGTCAAATGCTGTATCCATTGAAACCAATACATTAATCCTAAATATTAAGAGCTTCATCCCGACCAATTTCTACATCGAACTAAAATAAGTCAAAAGGAGGTAACATAAGTTCCAATCACAAACCCTAAATTTAAATCTAAGCCCTCTCTCCACTACCACAATGGCCGAAACCGAACAATCTCCGCCCCAATCTGAGACACCACCACCACTACCACCGCTGTCGCTATGAAATTCTCCAACATATCGTTCAACCTTTGGCCACTAAGCGACCGCACGCGCGACGCTGTGAGGAAACGCCTAATCGATACCCTCTCATCCCCCTCCATTTTGTCCAAGCAATACGTCCCCATTTCACACTCGGAGGCTGTTGAAGCTGCGAAGATCATCGTGGAGTAGGCATTCGAGGTGGCGGGAAAGGCGGCGAGCGCCGATGACAGCGAGATCGAGATTCTGTAAGTTTACTCTAAGAAAATCAGCAGGAGATGCTGGATAAGATGAAGGTCAGATCTGGGGATTCAGAGGCTCCTCCGGCGGCGACGACGGTGAATGATGAGCCTAGTAAGGCAGAGGAGGAGGATGCGGGGTCCACGGCACCGCCGCAGTGAGAAAACTGAGTCTGTTGCAGATGACGAATGAGTAACTGAATATTATTGTTATTTTCTAGTATTTTTAGTTGAATCTATTTCCAGTATTTTTATTGTGTTGAGATTTACTTGGTATTACTGTTATGCGGATTCTCCAATGCTAAATATTAGTTTATTTAAATCATATCATTTTGGCATCTTGAAGAAAACATGCTTTGTTCAATGCCCGCATTGTAATTACTTTTGTATTTGTTTCCCTATTCCTTGAACGTGATCCTGATAGTTGGTATATGTTTCAACAAAATCTGTAGCCTTGGAATCTTATTAGCATCCAAACATATTTTTAACAACACTGAAGTATGTAATAATTTAATAACCCTTTATATATTTTTTATTTTCTTTTTTGCGGTTTTTTTAGGTTTTCATATTTTCTGTGTTTTAAGGGTTCTTTTTTTTTTTAGTATAGTAAGGTTTATTTTTCTCTCTTTTTTATTTGATATTTTTTTAATTTTCTTAATTTTAAGATTTAGTTTCAGGGGATCTTTGTAACCATTAGGCGGTTTGACTGAGTGTGCCTCTTTAATAATAATCCTCAGGTTGGGGATCTCGACTTAATCCCTCACCCAAGATAGGTTGTTTCACTCATTGTATATATATTGAAGTCTTAATTTGGTGTGTGCGAGAATAATTGCATTAGCATTTCAATTGCTTGCTCATCGAACATGTTTGTGTAATTAACTCATTAAAGCAGCATTCTTGTGTTTTTTTGATACTAATTGTAGTGCTGGAATGTAAGATCATTGATATTAACTGTTTGTTGGGTTCACATTGCAGAATTCAGGAAACGTACATAGAACTGCAGAATTGGATGGGAAATCAACCGAGGGGAAGGATCGTTCTTCAGGCAAAAAAGTCAAGGGTAATTTAGGAAATCATGGCTTGGTTGGTGCTAAAGCTTGTAGATGGTGGAAAAGCAACTTCTGGCTCTGGATATGATATTGGTACTTAAAGGTGGTTGGTTTGAGATTGTTTAAATGCTTGAGTTGCTTATAATTTCTATATTTACATTCTTTAATTGGCATTTTTTTTAATAATTATACTCGTGAGCAGTGCTGATAGTGGGAGCGAAGGTTCGTCAGACGCAAGCGATGATAATAATCATTTTTTTTGAAATTTATTATGTATATAATTGTATTTTTCTAGGCGTAATATTTTCTACCAACGCAAATCCAATTTATTGTGTTCCAGGATTTTTCAAAGACCAAAAAAGGAAACTTTGACCAGATGCTTGCGAATGGTAATTATTTTAAACGTCATTTATAAATTTGCTTATTCAGTCTCAATTGATGAGATCTGTTCATTGAAATATCATAGGCCAACGCATAGAACAACGACGTTCAACCTAATTTGCAAACCTCGGGAGCTGGCAATCTTGTCGTATCTGGGCCCGCGACTAATCTGAATATTGGGGTGGATTTGTGGAATGGATCGGGCCAAAATTGGGCAAGTGTTTCTACAACTATTGTAGCTCTGTCTGGCGTGATGAGTGATCAGTGGGTTCAAGTAACGTCTCTTTCATCGACTTATTTCTCATGTCATGGTTTATTTTATTTTATGATTTATAGATATGTTAATAGTTTTATGTGATGGCTTTTACGTGGTTGTACTAGATGTCGTCATTTATTTTTTCTTTGGTTTTTGTTCCTTCTGAGGTGTCTGGTGAATGATTAATATTTTTAATGAATTTTTTCTTGTATTGAATTGAATGGCCATTTTAATTTTCTAAATACTAAGACTGGAAAAAGTTCGGCAGCATTAAAAAAATAGGGTTTCTTCTATTTCTTGAAGTTTTGGCTGATTTGAACAAAGTTGTTATTGTTGTTGGTTTTTCTTTTTTTTAATTAATTAATCAATTTATTTATTTTATAATTTGTATTCTCCGATAGTGTTATGTTTTAAGATGGTTTAGTCTGATTTGGGCTTGCTCTAGAGAAAAAAAGCTCAAGGCACGAACAAAACTTTGTTACTATAAACAGAATTTTGGAGTGATTTGTTATTATTTAATTTGAAGGTTTGTGTGAATTCATGGGGAAAAATTAAAGTTTCCTTTCTTTGCTATTCTAAAGATTTCTTAATAATAATTATAATGAACTTGTGTGGTTGTATTTTCTAGTTTGTTTCATGGCTACTTTTCATGTTATTTTTTGTTCATAAATTACCTGCTTTGGGAAACATATTAATGGATGAAGAATTTGATTTCTGTAGATAGGTTTCAAGATCATGAGGCCCATATACTGCGGGAACTGATGCCCAATATATAGATATTCGGCATCGGTTGTTTGACAAAATCGATGTCTATATATATGCATTAGGCATCAGTTGTTTGACCAAAACCGATGCCTAATGTATAGATTAGGAATCGTTTTGGTCAAACAACCGATGCCCATGTCAATTAGGATCAGTTGTTTGACCAAACTGATGCCTAATTTGTACATTAGGCATCGGTTTGGTTAACCAACCGATGCCTATGTCAGTTATTAGCATCGGTTGTCTGACAAAAACGATGTCTATATCTATAAATTATACATCGGTTGTTTGACCAAAACCGATGCCTAATCTATACTTTAGGCATCGGTTTTGGTCAAACAACCGATGCTTATGTCAGTTATTAAGATCGGTTGTAGAACTGATGCCTAAAGTCCCAATTTTAAGCATCGGTTTAATAGGCATCGGTTGTAGAACCGATGCTTATTAGCAAAAACAACCGATGCTGTTGGGGGTTTTCTGTAGTAGTGGCATGACTTAATCCGTGGACCGAAATGCACAACAAGCTGTCTTTCTTTCATAGACAAGCAAAAATATTGGTGCTTAGCACCATCAGCCCGGCTCCTGGAGGTACGAGATAACAAATGAAGGAAATATAAAACCCTCTCTTTTGCGAGATTTAAACGGATGTACTTGAAACATAGTCATATCGATGCCATAGGAAAATTTACCTCTCCTCGAATATCCAACAGTACGACCTCTTTATTTTCAGGTAGCAAAATTCCACGATCACCTTTTTGGGAATTTTTAGACGCACGACTTGGTATACAACCTTAAATATTGGCGACCTCTTCATGATGAGTTGACCATCTTTGAGTTAGATGTCGGGCAACTCATAAATTAACCCTATAAACCAAAGTTAATACGAACTAAACAGGTAGCCATGCACTCAATTTGTTAGATCATAAAAAAATCGATAAGAAGGATGCGAGCATCGCAAACCTTACTCGCGCCCCCAATTATTAAGTTAAATTTTAGGCCCAATCCAATTAATCCTCCATGAACCTATACATCAAAACACATATAATTACTCCTGTCTGTGAGGCGAGATGGAGGTAGACCAATTTTCAAAACAATTATTATAAGTTTACTTTGTCCCTTGACATTAGTTCAAAACCATATACCATATTAATCTAATTAAACCACATTATAATATATACATCCTTTTCAGAGAGCTTAAAAATTCAAACAAACCAAGAATATATTAATCAGACATATCCATAAGCGCATAACCAAAAAATGGAGAATATATTAATCAAACATATTCATTGAAAATCAAGTATTGCCCTTTCCCATAACCATAAACACTATATCACCATTAAGCCATATAGGATCAAATAAAACAGATACGGGAATTCTCAGCACATATACCAACTTTGAGGATGTAACTGTTTTTATTGGTAATGAATTAAAGAACATGCTATATATAGCAATGGAAAGCTCTACAAGTCTAGTTTATATTACAAAAATAGGATCTCAAAAATGAAATCCAAGAGTGAGTTATTACCATCTTACTGAAGTGTGGCAGTGCAGTAGTTTCATACGAGAATTTGGAAGGATGAGCAACTCCTAGTGTGTTTTCATGAACCTACTCATTCAAGCACCTTGGGAGTTAATAAGCACTTAATATTTAGCCAAGACTCATCTTATATATCTTTATTAGAGTAACTTTTTCATTATTCTGTGCATCCCCATAATTGTAAATCATAAAGAATCACATAAACAATACGCATATCCCCATAATTTTAAACCATATAGAATCAAATAAGTGATCCGCATATCCCCATAATTTTAAATAAAATAAACTATATAAATAATTTTAAACCATATAAATCAGTACTCCCCCATATTTAACCAAAATAAACCATATCAAATAAAGCCAATTTGAATTATCCTTGTGTGATTAATAACCCATCGTCCATTCTATCAAGCACGTGAAAGACTCACAAGACTAATCTATCCAACTCCATGCATGATTAATACCCCATCGATCATTATAAATTGCCACATAAGAGTTATAAAATATGATAAGTAAAACACACCACCAATTTTTAAATATATAGAGAATTAGAACTTATCTAGGAGGGTTTCATGATTTATTAAATTATGTATTCTCACGTTTTTAATCAAGGACTCGATGTCCCTCTTTCCCACAGACGGCGCCACTTGATGCGACTAAAAAGATTAGTGCTTCAAGAATATGGGGTACTGACCTTATATATGAAGTCAACGACCTTAATAGCTTTGTATACGTGACCAGCGACCTGACAAACCTCTAGAAGTCTCCTGATGACCTGATCAATCATGCAAAATAACACCTAATGCCATGGCAGTGACGGCCCCGACGTAAGCCCTCCGATGCTTAAGTTAGCGAGTGCCAGAGATATTCGAGAGCTCATAACATAGGATCAAATCAACTTAGAGAAAAGAATGAGGTATGAGTCCTCTTTAAATAATAATTTTTTGGGACCCCACAAGATAACCCCCATTAGCGAGTTAAGGCCCAAAAATCATGAGGCCCAACACTCAATGCCGAGCTACCACTCAGCGCCAAGCTGGTATAATAGTACTTGCATCATTAGAGCTCGCCTCTCCTAAGTAATAGCTCCTAAAGGACAGGTCACCATAAATCCATCAATAATAATTAGAGATGAGAGAATTATTCGTAAACAGAGAATAACATATGCCCCATGATCCATGATAAAGGGAGAGAGATATAGAGGGACAAAGAGAGAAGGCCAGACACTACAAGAAATCTGCTGTTTAGTGACGATTTTTTTTCCACGCATAAAAATTCGTCATAGTATGTTAAACTATAGTGGCGTTTTTTTAAATCTTCATAGAATAACACCCTTCTATGACAACATTTATTGTTGTCATAGTTGTTCACCGATTTCGTCACGAATACTTATATTTGATGACGTTTAAACGTATTTTATCACAATTTTGGGATGACAAAAAAAATGGTTCGGAAAACCCATTTTATGACAAACATATAATAAAATGTGACGAGAATTTGGTGTCACGATAAATTTCTAGTTGTGAAAGAATTAATTTTGTCACTAATGTTCTCTTGAATAATGGTGATGATATTTGGTGTCACAACAAGTTTCTTTTCACGACAACGCTACAATTTGTCATCAGTTCTAGAAGAATGGCGACAACTTTATTTTGACATGAAAGAGTTCTATTTTGACGTCAAATATGAATTTGTCATAATAATTTTATTTTTGTTACAAATTCAGACAAGAATTAGGAGACTCTTCCGATAACAATTGATAATAATTAGATGATATTTGGTATCACCGCATAATTGTGTTATTGAAAGCATCATATTTCCCATTAATTTTTATGAATGTAATAGTAATTAAATTTAATTAATATATATTGTATAATATTTGAAGTACTCAATAATATAAAAATAAAAATAAAAATCTAACGTTACAGAAATATAGTAATTAAAATAAGTTGTAGAATGAAAACCGCATATATGATAATTGGACAATTTTTTTATTTTAATTATCAAGAATAGCCATGTAAAGAAAAAGCTTTAAAAATAATTGTAAGTATATAAATATCCGAATTACGATCCTTGCTACAAAATGCACTATTTGCAAAATAATAATTCAACAGTACATGTAGTTAAAGCCACATAATCATGCAACAGTGCACAGTTTTTAATTTGGCATGATCACAAATCATCTTCTTATCAACATTGGCCATATACCTCTTTTGTATTATTTCGATTTTGCCAGAAACTATAATCATACAACAATACACATAATTAAAGCCACATAATCATTCAACATACACGGTTTTCAATTTGGCATGTTCGCAAACCATCTTTCTAGCAACACTGGCCATATACCTCTTCTGTATTATTTCAATTTGGTCAGAAACATATGATAATGGTCCAATACCTATGTCATTGTGCCAAATCAAAGGTTTGACATTTCTAGATCTCTCCAAGAACCATGTTATTCTGCGTCTATTACCTACGCATCACTCGAGAACATATATGCATAAGAACACAAGCTATTGATAACAGCCCATCATTCCCTTTCATTAAATTGAAAATGTCAAAAGAATATATAAAAGCCATGTATGTAATTGTCTCATTCAAAAGCCAGTAGTTGCTAAACATATAACACTACTATTTAACTAGATAGATTCCTGAAAGTATTCGTTCCCTGCATGAGACAAAAATCCATCCGTTAACACTAAATCGTTTATTCTTCATGGTAAGAGACAAATCCCTCGAGCGACCCTAAACTCCGAAGAGAGAAACGAGCTTTACCCACACAATCCTCTGCAAGTCCAAGGGAGAAACATTCAGTTCAGATTCGACCTAATAAATAATCATAAGACCTCGCAACATGATAAATTTCAGCCAATACGTCTTCATCCACATAACATATTTCTGCAAAAATTTCAAATAACGTCAAGATTAGAAAATAAAGCAGAGATACATTTCACATACAAAAATTTGCTTCCAAAACAAACACATACAAAAAATGAAGAACATTCTAAACAAGTGAGATTAAGAAAAAAAAAAATGAAGAATAGGCCAAACACATAGTAATCTTTTGTACCAAAATAATCACGTGAGATTAAGAAAAAAAATAAATTTATACCTCACCAATATTCTCGATTATCATCATCACTATCTGCGTCTGTCTCTTTATCAGAGTCGTCATATTTTTGAGATTCTTCGTCGCTGGTGCAATAGTCAAGTAACGTGTCATCTAACTCATCAACATCATCTAAGTTTGGTACCTCAACAACTTCAGATGACCTTGCAGTAATCGGCCCGTCAATGACCTCCACATCCACGTCATCCCTGTTTAATGAATGTATTTATTCGAGATTAACTTCAAGCGGATTGTTTGTATCATTCTCCTGATATAAAACATTTTCCATAGATAAAACATCATCGACATCCATTTCTTCATCGTGCATCCTTGTAACATCATAAACATGCCTATGCTTGAATGGTATCACGACACGCCAATCATGTCCTAATTTAGGATCATTAATGTAGAAAACTTGCTTTGCTTGGTCAGCTAATATGTAAGAGTCGTCCTCGTACCATTTTCCAGCAACTCGGACACTTACTATATTTCTGTATTTGTGTATCCCTGTTCCTTTTTTTCTTCCAAGATCAAACCAATCAAATTTGAATAAAACAAACTGCCTGTCTTTGACATAATCTAGCTGAATAATATCCTTTAAAACCCCATAAAAATCAATGTTGTCATCTCCATGGTTACCCTCCACTACAACCCCACAGTTTTGAGTTTTCCGACGGCTATTGCGTTGTTCAGTTACAAATCTTACCCCGTTCACGATGMAACYAGAAAACTTTCTTACACACTTCYGAGGTGCACATGYGAGTGAATATAAAGATTCATTTACCTKTGATGKMTCCTCTCCATATAACTTAGTCATCTGTAAAACAAGAATAACAAAAATTAACCCATACGCTTATAAAATAATTTGTATTTACTTTAAGTATAACATTACTTGTTTTTTGAACCATGCTGGAAATTTCTCTTTATGTTCTTGGACTAAATTCGCACAATTGCCCAACAAAAGCTCTTCCTTGTGCTTCCTACAATCAAGATAAAAAGGTAATTCATATTTATTAAATAATTAAAATTAATTAGAATGTGTAAAAAAAATTTATACAATACTTACTCCAAAAATGGTGCAACCTCTTCGCAATTTTGGAAGACAACCCACTGTAGAGCATTGAACTCTTCCTCAGATAAATCTACAAGTTTTTTTTGCTCCGAAATGACGGTATTTTTGTGAGAATATAGATAGACTATCATCAATTTTTTTATCACTATTCCGCTCATCTCGGTTAAATCTAGTTTCAATTCCCTATAAGTACATCGAGCAAAATGTTAAACACTCTTTTGTGATGTATGCTTCGGCCACTGATCCTTCGGGATGAGCTTTATTGCGCACAATCTGCTTCAAGCCACATAGAAATCTATCGGGAAAAAAAAGTCAGCATGATGAAAAATATAAAGTTTGATTCAATTAAAAATTTTTAATAACCAATGAAAAATATATATAATAATCGGCATGGTAGAAATATAAGTTCAGATGCAATTAAAAGCTCATAATTTAATATTATTACCGTTCAATGGGATACATCCACCTGAATTGAACTGGGCCACCAAGCAATGCCTCATCCGGTAAATGAATAGGCAAATGAACCATGACGTCGAAGAAAGCTGGAGGATATATTTTTTCAAGTTTACACAAAATCAAGCAAATATCTTCTCTCATTTTCTCCAATTCACTTCTTTTCAACTTCTTGCAGCTAGGGGTGTAAATGAGCCAAACAGCTCGTGAGCTATTCTCTACCCGACTCGATAAAAGCTCACTTGAGCTCGTTTAAAAAGGCTCATTTAATAAATGAGCAAACTTTATATTCTTGGTATTCGGCTCGTTAGCTCGTGAGCGGGTTCGTTAGTGAGTTCTAGGGTGAGTTCGTTATTAAACTCGTATAAATTAAACTAATAATTTAGTTTTAATTATAATTTTTATACTTGTTCATATGAAAAATATAGAAATATATATATAAACTTATTTGTTTACGTATCTTAGTAGGTGTATTATATATTTTAAAAAATATTTTATTTTATTTTTGTAATAAAGTAAGAATGATTTAATTAATAATTAATATCTTTTGAGCTCGTTTAGGCTCGATTAAACTCGAAAAAGCTCGCGAGCCATCGATATGTTCGTTAAAAAAAGTTCGAGCTCGATAATAAACGAGCAAGCTTAAACTCTCTAAATCTCGACTCGGCTCGGCTCATTTACAGCCCTACTTGCAGCACAGGTGTTGAAAAAAATGACCTAACTCGGTCAGTACCTCACGCACTTCCTTATTTAAGGATCCGCGAATCCCGATAGGAAGTATTCGTTGTAAAAGTACATGACAGTCATGACTCTTCAACCCGGATAACTTGTGGTCGCTTGAACTAACACAATGAGAGATATTGTAAGCATACCCATCTGGAAATTTAACAGACTTTATAAACTCACACAAGTCTTTTCTCTCTTTCTTTGACATAACATAACAAGCAGTTGGCATCACACATGTTCCATTAGTTCGCCTGACTAAGTGCAACTCCTCACGAATTTGCATGTCCTCTAAATCTAGCCTCGCCTTCATCAAATCCTTTGTTTTCCCATCTACACTCATCAAGGTTCCTAATATACTCTCACATATATTTTTTTCGATATGCATTACATCTAAATTATTCCGTAATTTCAACTTACTCCAATAGGGCAAATCGAAAAAAATGCTACGCTTGGTCCAAGTTAACTCCTCAGGCTCCTGCTTCCTTGTCTTGTTGTTTCCATGCTACCCTGGTATTAGACTTTGCAGTCTCTCCAGCTGCACTAACACATCCTCCCCGGTTAAACCTCTAAGCCCATTCACCATCTTCGTTTTTACCATTGAACCTCTTACTTTTCCTCCACGCATGATCTTTAGGTAATTCACGACGATGTCCCATGTAAGCTATCTTGCTACGTAGTCGCACGGAATAGGGTTGGTCATTACAAACTGGACAGGCCATGTACCCTTTAGTACTCCATCCGGATAGGTCGCCATATGCCAGAAATTCATTTATTGTCCACAAAATCGAAGCACGCAATTGAAATGTTTTTTTTGAAGAAACGTCAAAGGTCTCTGCCCCCTCAACGAACCATTCTTTCAACTCCTCGATTACTGGTCGCAAGTAAACATCAATATCTTTCCCAGGTGAATTCTTGCCCGGAATCAGCAAAGACAAGAAAAGGAACGGATCTTTCATGCAATCCCAAGGGGGGAGATTCAACGGGGCTAGAATGACTGGTCACATGATGTACGTGGTGCTCATGTTTCCAAATGGATTAAAACCATTTGCAGCTAAAGCTAGTCTAACATTTCTAGGATCGTTTGCAAACCAGGGATACTCTTTATCGAAGTGTTTCCATGCTGCAAAATATGTCGGATGCCTCATATATTCATCATCGACTCATTTTTCTGTGTGCCACACCATCTTTTTTGATGTTTTATGGGACATGAAAAGGCGTTGGAGCCTTGGTTTCAATGGAAAATATCTTAAAATCTTGTGCGGTAACCTCTTCCCCACACCATCATTGAGTTTCCATCGAGAAGTCTGACAAACAGGGCACGCCTCCAAATTTTCATTCTCTTTCCAAAATAAAGCACAATCATATTTGCGTGCGTGAATGCATTCATATCCCAATCCCAGCTCGCGCAAAATTTTTTTTGCTTCATAATACGTACTTGGAAGTGTCTCACCATCCGAAAAAGAGGATTTATCAAGCGTAAGAGCATATCGACGATTTTATTACTCAACTTATTATACACTTTCAAGTGGAGCAATTGTATAATAAAAGATGTCTTCGAATTTTTCTTACATCCAGGGTATAGTTCCATCTTGGCACCATTCAACAGCTCCTCGAGATATGCCGGAACACCACCAACATTGTCTTCTCGATCGTATTGCTTGTCGAGGTCTTGAAACGTGTCATCTACTCCATCGTCTTCATCGTCTGTCCCATATTTATCCAAAGGCTCGTCGTCAATTTCAACATCCTCATTAGTATGTGTACTCCCTCGATAACTTGCATTTGATTCACCATGATAAAACCATGTGATGTAACCTGGATCCATCACCCGAAGAATAATATGATCTTTCACTGTTTGTTGGTCTTCAAATATTAAGTTCAAACAGCGCACACATGGGCATCGAACATTTCACTCCTTACCCATATGTGATTCAACAAACTGTATAAACTTATTAACTCCATCCACATAAGCAGACGTATATTTGGCAGCATGCATCCAACTCTTGTCCATTTTCATCTACGGGATTTTACAATGATAGTTCCTATAATATAAAATAATAAAAGAGTCATTGATCCATTACAGTGCATCCCAAAAGTTGAAAATAATACACGGCACGAACAATATCATTAAGCATACATAAATAATTAAAATATCAACCTACTAGGACAATCACAGCCATTATTATCGGGGGGAATTAAAAAAATGGATATTGTTCTAAAGGAATCAAACTACAAGTTTTCTTTTTGACTAACTTCAGAAAATTGTCATAAGGAATGGATTTTGATGAATAAATATTTTCAGACACAATGATGCTATCAAATCAGGAGAATAAGTAGAGGAACAATTTTAGTATTGTATTATGATGAATATAGCCAATTTTATATATTTACTAATGCACTCCTGATTCTGGGTTACAACAAATTATTACTTTTGTTGTTTCAGTTCATAAAGAAATTACTGGCCTGGTTTATTTTCGAATATATGAAAATTATACCCCTACATTTAATGCTCATAGAGAAAAAGTGACATCAGTGATTCGCTTGAAAATCTAATAAAATAGTTCAGCAATGAGATATGTATGGATTCTAACAAAATGGTATTTAATTAGATACTTAACAAATTTTTGAAACTAAAGTCGCGAATTCTACAGCCAAAAATTAAAAAAAAAAATTGCACTAAAGACACCTAGACTATAGTATAGTATGGATTTATATATGTAATTTGTATATCCACCCATTCCTATGCATAACAAACTAGTCATGAAGACATGTTAAAAATAGCTTTTTTTGACTCACAAGATAATGACAGTAAAATTTATAATGGATATATGTATGCAATTGCCTCAGGTGTTACTATATAGGAAAAATTACCAGCAAAGACATGAAGATGATTACATTATATGAGAAACAGAGAAAGACATCATGATTACCYSAGACCACTACCATACACGACAAATCACTCCCAAAAAAGGTAATAACCTTGTATTTGGACAATTGTCCATTATCGTAATATCAATATGCATACATAAATAATTAAAATTAATACACGGCACGAACAATATCAATAAGCATACATAAATAATTAAAATATCAACCTACCAGAACAATCACACCCATAACCTACTAGAAGCTTCATTCAAATTTACTGTGGACCGTATGAGTTCAGCCCAAAGCTAAAAACTAGGAGCAAGGCCCATAAAATATACAATCAATCAACTCATTGTTTTCCACAAACTCAAGGCCCAAATGATTAGTTCTATAAAGTAGTAATCTTTGTTAACTATTGCATTTTGAGACCGTAATGAGATTATGTAAATAAGATTATGAATTAATTAAAGTATGACTTAATTAGTATTTCAATTATAAAAACCCTCATTATTTAAAATAATAACTTTTGTTTTGAGAATGAACTTTAACCAAGACCTTGTTAGGAAATTATTTCTTTAATTTGAATCAAACAAACACCTGCCAAAAGGCTGACATGACAAATAATTATATGTTTCTGCAAATAATTGTCTCAAGTTCTCACAATTAAATAAAAATGGTGGAGCTTTTGATGCTAGTTGCCAGTTTTATAATTTTAAAAAATCAAAATTATTTGATGTTGTTACATTTTTTTCCCTTTGAAAACAGTTTGTAAGCTCCTAAATAGCCTTTTCTAGCTATCTTTTAAGTTTTTGGAAAGTTTTCCAAACAAACTTTAGAACTTGTAAGTTCACAAATAGCTAATAAGCTCTGTCAGAAACCATTTGAGACTCAACTAAAGTTGAGTTGGAAAAATTATTTCTATACTACCATGTCACAACTAACAGAGTTAATCAAATTGATACAGGAATATGGAGTCAATGTGCACAACGCTATTTCAACTGTACCTTACAATTTTTAATTTAAAGATTGGAGGTAATAATACACATCATGAATTCTTTTCTCGGTTTTTAAATGCATTTTATCCCTTTTTTTCTCATATTTGCTCTGTTGTTGTTCAACAAAGTAGGAATACATATGTGCACGGACCGTTACAAACACAAGAAACTTAAATCTATCTGGGAACCCATGGTAATCGCTACAATCATACTTCCTAGTGAGTAAGCCCCACACCCTTTGATTCTTCTTATTTAATTATTTTTGTCTAAATTGCAATTTTAGCCCTGTAACTTGTGGAGATTGACATTATTGACTATTATATCCTTTAACCAAAAAAAGTAATTTTTACTCTTATTTCTGGATAATTTTGGCGCTTTAAATACCTGAGACATCAGTGTGCATTTTGGTGAATAACAAACATACTGATCAGATTCTAGAAAATTAATTATTTGTAAACATACTTACTTCAGACAATAACACATACTCAAGAACAACAAACCAGCTGGTTTCCCTTTTTCAGCCTATCTTGCTACAGAAACAACTACTCAACTCTACGAGGATAAATACTTCACACAAATCCTCAATCACTTCAATTATAACCCAATTAGCTATGATGCACGGACACTTCGTTTTTGACCTTCGGGCCGAGTCGGACACTCCGGGGACGCGGACACGCGCCCGAGACGTGTCGGACGCGTGTCCTATTTTTTTCTTTTTTTTTGAATTTTTGACAGGGGACACGGCTCGGACACGGCACGGACACGGCGGGGCATAGGGGACACGGCCAGGACACGGCCCCGACACGTTTTTTCATTTTTTTTTATTTTTTTTTCAAAAATTTTATTTTTTTTTAATTTTTTAATTTAATATCATTTTTTATTTTAATTGAGGTTTTATAAATTATTGTAAATGAGTTTGTAATTATTTTAGATGACTTATTAGAAATAAAATTTATTATAATTTAATATTTATAGGAAATAAATATACTAATAATTATTTATATTATAAACGTATCCGAGTCGTGTCGTGTCCTATATTATTAAAAATAAGCGTGTCCTCGTGTCCGAGTCGTGTCGTGTCCCGTGTCCGTGTCCGTGTCGGTGCAACTTAGCCAATTAGTTACCTTAAATTCCAACAAAGGCATTTGATCAATGACAAACATTGGGGTGGCCATAAATAAAAACACCCAATATTCGTCTACACCGAAAACGAAGGCGACATCAAATGGTTTGCACATTAAACTGGTTTCATGTTTGAGATTGCACCCCGTTTCAGAGCTCTATTAAATAATCATTGAGGTAATACATAATCACCCCATCCCCCCACCCCTCGCCCCCTCTTTCTCGAATGTATTCTTATTAGTAATACTTTATAAGTGGCAAATGCAGAAAATGGAATTCACAGATGGACAATAGCTAACAACTACACTCAAAAAACACTAAATACAATAAATAAAAATAAAAAATAGCGGGTAGACTGCATTCAGACAATACTGAAGGAGATGAGTTTTAATTTTGAACTCACCAGCCCGACAAGAGGATTCTTCAGCACAATTCTGGCGTGGGTAGCAGACCCTGACCGACGCCAATTCCTTCTCAATAGCCGGAAAATTTCAATCACCAATTTGTGGGCAGACTAGAAATATTCTGAGAAGGAGTGGATTTCTTATGCAATTGCTAATTGAACATGCGATTTAGGCTAATGAAAAAAAAAATTGTGGCGCCAGATGTTGAAGATGACGCAATGTGTACAGCTGTACCCCAAAATAACTGATTTATATATATTGGGTCATAAGATTTCAAAGTTTTGAGAATGGTGAGTTGGTTTGTTACCTTGGTTTGGTTTGTAAGCAAACCACCAGGGTTCAAACCCCAGCATGTACATAATTATTTTGTTGATTTTATTTTAATAAAACACTTTTTCTTGTTAATTTTTCTACATATTTTCTTTATTTTATTTTATTTCTTCTTTACACAAAAAAAAAAACAAGGGTTTTACTCTTGTATACATATATATTTTTTAATTTATTTTCCAAATCTTTGTTTGGCTGACTTTATTTTTTCTTAATAAAACACTTTTTTTTGTTAATTTTTTTTACAGATTTTCTTTATTTTATTTTATTTCTTCTTTACAAAAAAAACAAGGGTTTTACGCTTGTATACATATATAATGAAAAAAAACTAAGACTTATATATATTTTTCAGACGTACACATAATGTACACATACAATCCTCATCCAATCAATAACAATTACTATAAGTTATTTTTTCAATATATATATTAACATGAAACTTATTTTTAAATGTTAATATAGTACAATATATATTAACATGAAACTAATTATTAAATTGATATTTAGTAAAAATAATTTGCACTTTAATTTTTTACTTTCACTTGTTCAATTTTGGACTGGCGTGGGTGCGACCCAACCCCCAACCCAATTAACAAAACACATATCAAATCAGGGTTGCAATTGCACTTGACCCTACATCTCGCACTCCCCAAGCTCATTCAGCCCTATCCGCCATCTTCACCATGCACAAAATATATTCCAGTTCAATTCCACCATGAACTCCACCACATCCTCAGTGTGCTTGAAATTGCTCGCCTGCACCCGTTCTGCCAATCGAGATGAGGACCATCCACAAGAATCCCGTGAACCCACTGCTCGGCGGCAGCTCCGACAAGAAAAAGTACGGTCCGATTGGAGTTTCAATTTGCTCGATATGGAAATCTCCAAACGCACTCGGGTTGAGAGTCTCGAAGATCGTCCAGGTTAATTAACCTAATTCCTTACTATTTTCTGCCCTAAGATTTAAAATCTTAAAATTTAATTGCTTGATAATGCCTGAATTAACTTGGGTTTTGATGTTCTTGACCTAATTTTAAAATTATTTTCGATTGTTTCACAAAATTTAAAACTGAGTGTTTTGAATGTCAAGGAAACCCTATTTCCTATTTTTTTCTAAATTTAGTTGTAGATAAATTTGTTGATAAATAAATAAACTTATCCCTAAAATAGAAAAATTTCAGTCATGTGTAAAAAAAAAGGCGGGTCTTTTTTTTTCTTTTGGCGCCTAAACATCAGTTATTTTTGGTAGCTTCTAATCTAATTAGGGTATTGATACATAGTATAAAGAATCGGTCACACCCATAACTTCTCCAAACTGCAGAAAAAAAAATATATCCACTTGCGGTGCATAAGCAGTCAAGCCAAGGTTTGTTCATGTGTGTTTAAGTATGTGAGATTTGGGTTAGTTGGTTTTAATATATGATTTTTTGTGTTGAAAACTAGGATAATAAATTAGTGGTATTGTTAATCCATATGTAATTACGTTCACAGTTACTGCATATGTAATCATATGTTCTTCCAACTTCTCAGCTTATTACTTTACTTATTGCATATGTAATCTCACACCATAATAGGAAAAAAGTTATTGCATATTGATATCATGGAAAAATGGGCATGTGTATTTATGCTGAACTAAAAAGAAGTTTGCAGTTGGTTTGTTATGAGTATATATATGCATAGTGTGGATTGAAATTTTGGCAAATAATTTGTTTAGTAAGGCTAAATTGGAATGCTTATGTGGTACATTTATAATAATCTGAATCATATTTATGTACATTTGAGATTATTCTGATTTAAAAATTATGTATGCTTAGTGACATATATGCTTAGTGTAGATTGTAATCGCGATGCCAGAATATATTTGCAATTGCTTTCTTGTGAGTATATAAATGCTTATTTTAAATTGAATTTGTGACTATATAACATGTTTTTATGATGCTGAACTGGAATACATATGATTGTGTAATAACATTTTCTAGTTTTCTATCACATTTATGCTGATCTTAGATATACATGCTTACTGTAAATCTAAATTATGTTTCATGATGTTTATCTTGAATACATTAACTAGTGTAGTAGCCTTATGTTAGTTTTGTATCACATTTATGATGATTCCAGAATTAATGATGCTGAAATTATATAATGAGATCTGTTACTATGATCTTAGATTATTGTGATGCTAAAATTATTGTATATTATTTGTTAGCAGGTTCTGTGTAAAATGAAATATAACATAACTTGATTTATTAAGTAAATCTAGTTTATAATATTTGTGATCTTTTTGTTTGTAATATTTGCAGTTTTTGATCCATATGCTAGTTGTATCATCCCCACGGTGTTTGATTGTGTTGTTGTGTTTGCGAATATTTCACCCAATTGATGCTAATTAAGTAAACAATGAAAAACAGACTGATGCTAAATAATTATTCAATGACGAACATATAATTTCAATATACTGGTCTTTTTAATTTATGCTGATGTTCAACAATTGTATTTCTTTTATAATCTAATTGCCGGATATATGTGTTGTTCATCTTAGATCTCATGTACAGAATATATTTATTTAAACAAACTTTTTATAATGTAGTATCCAACTGTGTCTAGTATCAATTATAATGTTATTAATTTATTTGTATATCAAATGGCTGATCCATGATGTTATTTGTTGTGTTATGTTTAGTCGGAGAAATGGCACCGGGAGGTATACTGAAGAAACAGAAAGTGACCGCAAACAAGCCTCGATAATATGTCGCGAACCATAATTCTTTTAATGCCTCCACACCCCGTAAGATGACAAGAAAACCTGACGGTCTGAACGAACCACCTGCCA
>BMAC01000244.1:582855-682123 GCA_014905375.1 Phtheirospermum japonicum
TTCATATGTATTAGATTTACTTTGATCTAAAAGTCTGCTATTGTTTATATGTATTTCATTCTTTATAGAGTCACCATTTTTTATTTTAGATTCATCTGATTGGGGAGAGACATTACACTTCTTAGTTTACAGTTAACTTACCTTTCCCTAAAAGTTGGGATTACATAGTTGGATATATATGTCAAATGTGACTTGCTGAGTTGGGAAATATATTATGTGGGGTAGAACTGTTGATGTGTAAATTAGTTTTAAGTTTGGTGTTTGTTTAATGTGTGCATAATATTGTTGATATGAATAATTATGAAAATAACTTTTGCTAAAAGTTGTTTGGTGGTTGATTTAGAGCGATCTACTTCTTTGTCCTCGTATGAAAACATCTTACTAATAAATGAAGTTTATTTAAACATTTTTCGAATACATTAAATAAGGTTCAGTAATTTAAATTTCAAATGAAGTCTTTGATATATACTAATTAATTGATGTGCAGGTGATGTTTCCAAAATTGATAAAAGGAAACGTGGCCCAACAATGGGCAAGGGCATCATGAAGGCATTTGACAAGTTTTCGGGGAAAAAAATGAAGATAGAGGTTGATCCATTGATTGGAAGACCTAAAAGTCGAGTGCAATCTGCTAAGTTCTGAAGTCAGATTGGGGTAGTGACTCGGGATGTCCTTCTGGTGCCGAGGTGGTGGAAGGAGGTAGATGTAGAAAAGAGTCTGGGGCCGGGCATTGACCATATGCAGGTAGGGTATTTACACTTTTTTCTTTTGATCAATTTTAATCTTGTATCAGCTTAATGATACAACGCTGTGTTATATGCAGATTTATATGGATGTCAATCTGGACAAACTGGGTGTCAAACAGTGCGTGATTGAAAGAATTCAGTCAATTTCCCGACAACTGCGCTACAGGCTACACAAACATTACTTGAAGTACCCTAAAATTGAGGAGGCTAAGAAAAATAGGCCACGTTCTTGTCATGAGAAATAGAACTGGGAATCGTTGTGCGACCATTTCAATTCAGCCGAATTCAAGGTAATATAAATCAAAACAAATACTTTTGTTTATATAGTATGATATATATTATATGTATATTTCTGCCATGAGAATATTAATATTTGTGTTTTTGCAGAACCAAAGTGAGGCTAATACCAAAAATCGGAAAAAAATTGCGAGCTCCACATATTACAGGCCGAACTCCTTTCACTGTACTTCAAAATGAATTTGTAAGTCTTACCAAGATTTTTACAACAAATTTTTTAGATATATCAGTTGTTGGTTAGTAAAATCAATGTTGTGAAATTTTTTGCAATATAAAGGGAAAATCTCTGACAGTGATATATAAATTAAATCCACTTAAGTTTAACGAAATGAAGATTTTAGTATTAAGTTTATTCCTTTTTGGTGCAATTTTTATATTTCTATTCTGAAAAAGGCATTTGTTTTATTTTCTTTTTTGAATGTCGATTAGTCTGAGAAGGATGTCGATGAATGTTATATTATTGAACTTTACAATCGCACGTATTATACGGTGAAAGGTGGTTGGTCAAGTGATGAGGCGGGAGAAAACTGGGTAACTAACTAACTAACACATGCTTTTTATAATCCAACTTCGTTAATGATCATGTTATTATTATTATTATTATAACTACACCGATGTGTTTTTAGGATGAGATGATAGCAATGAAAGAAAAGTGTGCCGAAGAAGGGATTGAGAAGACAGAACAGGAGATAGCAATTGAGGTTCTTGGCCATGCATCTGGTTATATCAAAGGCATTGGTTATGGACCGAAACCTCCAGGAAAGCGCCCTGATTCGAACACCCAACTCCTGTAAAAGGAACTGGCAGACACTCGAGGAAAGCTACAGGATTCAGAAGGTCAAGTGACGGAGCTCAAGAATGAAGTCGATGATTTGAAAAATCAACTGACTCAGCAAGGCGAGTGCATCAACAAGCTTATGGCCTTCATGAGAGCAAATGAGTCTGCTTCGGGTGGGACCTGATCCATTATATTCCACGTAAGTCGGAATTTCCAGTTTTAGTTTTGTGAACTTTGTATATTATCTCTTTGATGGTTTGATTATAAACTAATTTAGAATTATAAATTTCAAATATGCAGGTCTGATCCCACTTTTGTTTTTGTTTGTCAATGTTGGCATGTGCAACAAGTCAAGCTCAAGTCTTGCTATATGACATAACTCTTTAGGTTTACTTTATGCTTCCTGGTTCATGTTTTGAATATTCAAGTACATTGATTCTAGATGTCTAGTTTGGTATTTTCTGGATATTTCAAGTTAATATTTTGTTGAGTTGTGAGTGTTTTGGTGTATGTTCGAAACCGTCGAAGAAATATTTTGGAATATTGTTATCATTATATTGTAATGATAAATGTTCATTTGCTTTCATTTCATCGTTAAGATATTTTTTCCTTACAAAAGACTAATGACGAATTAATGTAAGACAATTTATGTCGTCATGAAAGTAAATAATCAAATCGTGTTCACTCAATTATTACAACTTCAAGCGTCACATAAGTATTTCAAATTTGTCACTTTAATAAATTATGACAACTTGTTTCATCACATAATACTTTGAACTTGTCACTTAAACTAAATAATTTATGATGATTGGTTTGACATCATATAAACTCATTTAATGACAATAGATTTTATCACCATATGTACCCATTAAATCATCATTGAACATATATCTTTTATGATGATAATAAAATTCGTCATATGTTGCTAATTTTTTTGTGATAAATAATTTCATCACCTTTAATAGTAAATGGTGACACAATGGTTTGTCATTATAAGTATAGATGTTCAGTGACGGTCAATATTGTGTCACTATAAAACAGATCAATCGCGACGGATTACATTATATTTGGAAATTATTTAATACATATTATGACAATATGAGCGTCATAATAATTTAATAAAAATTGTCACCGTAGTTATGTTTGTCATGGAAAGTTAAATGTTTTGATGACAAATTAAGTGTTCGTCATTAAAAATGTTAACATACGGTGACAAAACCAATCTTTTGATGAAAATTTCTCAATCACTTACGTGACGAAAAAAATAGACTTTTAATGACGAAACGTATCATCATCGAACATCAAGTTTCTTTTAGTGAGAGAGAGAGAGAGAGAGCTTGAGATGAGATGATAAGCTTGTGAAATGATAGAGAGTATATCGGGGTTTGGTTTCACAATGATCTCCAGATGTTACTCCTTTTAAATCAATCAAGTATCACTACAAGAAATTTGATGTTCTATGACGATACGTTTCGTCATTAAAAGTCTATTTTTTCGTCACTGAAGAGAAACGGTGACGAAAATTGAGCGTCATAGCGGTTGTCATGGTATTGCTATCACCATAGGTGAAAGTGACAATTTTTTTAGGCGCGTCACTAAATATTCGGTATTAATGACGGTGATGTAAATTTTCATCATAGATGATACTATTTGGTGACGCTGAATTCGTCACGTAAGTGATTGAAAAATCGTCATCAAAAGATTGGTTTTGTCACCGTATGTTACCATTTTCAATGACGAACACTTAATTTGTCATCAAAACATTTGACTTTTCCTGAAAAACATAACTACAGTGATAATTTTTATTGGGTTATAATGATGCTAATATTGTCATAATATGTATTAAATATTTGCCAAATATAATGCAATTCGTCACGATAGATTTGTTTTATAGTGACGCAATATTAACCGTCACTGAACATCTATATTTACAATGACAAACCAATGTGTTAACATTTACTATGAAAGGTGACGAAATATTTTGTCACGAAAAAACTAGAAATATATGCGAATATTATAATCATCACAAAAGATATATGTTCGATGATGATCTAATGGGTACATATGGTGACAAACCAATCATCATAAATGATTTAGTTTAAGTGACAAGTTCAAAGTATTATGTGATGAAATAAGTTGTCATAATTTATTAAAGTGACAAATTTGAAATACTTATGTGACGCTTAAAGTTGTAATAACTGAGTGAACACGATTTGATTATTTACTTCCATGACGACATAAATTGTCCTACATTAATTTGTCATTAGTCTTTGTGAGGAAAAATATCGTAACGATTAAAATGAAAGCAAATGAGAATTTATCATTACAATATAATGATAAGAATATTCCAAAATATTTCTTCAACGATTTCGAACATACACCAAAACACTTACAACTAAATAAAATATTAACTTGAAATATCCACAGAACACATACCAAATTAGATAACTAGAATCAATGTACTTGAATATTCAAAACAAGGACCTCGAAGCGTAAACTAACCCAAAAGAGTTATTTCATATATATATTGTGATCGAATTCAATATAAGACAATCAAAATAGTATATTAATCCACCTCTCAAACTATTTAAGCCGTAGATTTAAAGTATGAAACAATGTGTTCATTTGAAGTCATACTTAGAACTCCAAAAGGTTTAAAAGATTTATACGACTTTAAAGATTCATTTAAATGTTTGTAAGACTTCACTATTAACCTCAAACCTCTCGGTCTTGTTGATGAGAGGTTGTCAATCAATCAAAACATAAGAAACATAAGCAATTGTTTATCACTTATGAACAAGAAATTGAAACATGAGAATAATAAAGAGGCCATACTTGAATTGAAAGAAATATTATAACATTAGTCAATCCTTGTTATTCCAGAAAAAACTTAGCCAAGCATGTTAAACAAGTCATTCACACAATTCATCAAGAACATAATAAAAATTAGAATAGAAATAATGGTTGATGTTGATCCTCAATTCCAGTTGTTTCTCACTCTCACAAGAAAATCCAAACTAAACTATGGTGGATGATGATATGAGATATTTTCTGATGAAGAAATGATGTTGTAAAGCTTGATGATTCTTGACCTATTTTGGGCTTCTTTTTATAGTGGAAAATAAAGTCCCAGCCATTCACTCTCTTATTCAGCCATTTTGTAACGCTCTTGACTCATCATCGACATGGAAATCGATCGATAGTCAGGTGCATAAAAAGTGTCATGAAAAGATGGTCTAGTAGCGACCCCAATATCAACCAATACTCAGGTCAGTAGTGGAATTTCGACCTCCTTTGATATAGTGAGCTCATGGGTTTGCTCTAGGCTTGGTCCAATATTCTTAGCCAAAATCTTCATTGAAATCCTACAAAAATTAAAAAAAAAATACCAAATACGTAATAATGCTCAAATAAAATAGAATTAAATTAAATTAAAAGACATTATATATGCACAAACAAGAATTGAAACCTAACTAATTAAGTCCCAAAATTTCATAAAAATCGTGTTTATCAAAAAACCCCAAACTTAAGGACTTATTCATCCTCGGAGAAACAAAATAAAGAAAAATATAGAAATAAATATGTACATGGAAGATGGTGATGATGTATTTTGCTTCACAAGTAATATTTTTAAAATGTAAACACTACATCAAGAACATGATCAAAACACCTTAATAACTCTAGCTTCTTGTTCTCAAAAATCAATTATCCTTACCAAGTAAGTGTTTCACTCATTACACAAGTGTTTGATTAGGATGTGTATACGCTCGATATCAAATCAATATATGCACTCTAACATAAGCTTGCAAATTATTTATCTCTCCACTGCTGCTGTGTACAAAATCATAAGAATCAAAAAGGACTTTCATTAAGGTTATTAAAGTGACTATAATGCAAACTAACGCACACATATAACACAACTACCCTCAATTTAAATTTGAAGCTTTTGCGCTTCACCTTATCTCAAGAACATAAAGATTATGAAAGAACATAGACTTTATGAACTAGGCTTTCAACCAAACCCAACTAACTTATGTATTTATTTTTAAGCTTTTGAGTTTTATTCTTTACTTACTAACTAAAAGAAAAACAAGTAGCCTTTAACTATAGTTTTTCTCCCCTGCACCCAACATTATTCAACCAATAATATGAACTCTCAAGTCTCTCAAAACTTTAAAAGGTTTATCAAGAGAATGAAATAAGCTCATGGCTATCTAAGAATGGAAAATAAAAGCTCAAATGGGGGTTAATTAGGAATTATTTTATTTGTAGTAATTTATATTTGTACAAGGCCGAAATCAGGTTTTCAAAAATTGCCTAAATTATTTTTAAGTCAATTTGTAAACTTGCAGTTTCTAGATAAAACTAAAGCAATTTATAAAAAGATACACACATGACCAATAATTCACTCAAGAAAGAAAATGACTGTTTCATGATTTATCAGTCAAAATGGTCCAAATCTCAAAAGCATATCACTTCTTTCAAAAACAAGAAAATAATGAATTAGGTTAGGGTGTAAAACCTTGTTCAAGAATGTGTTTTGTTATACACATAATATTTTAAAAAATCAAATCACCCTAAGCACATCATCAACACAATCTAAAATAGGTCCATACAAATGCAAGTCCATCAAAATAATATCAAATATTATTACAGACTCATAATCATCCAAATTTTTATTTCTAAATAAACGTGCAATCAAAAGAGAAATAAGAAACATAAAAAAATTGAAAAACAATTAATTCAATCCTATATGAAAATGCAAAAACATAATATAAAAGGCCAAAGTAAGTCACACTCCATGCCACCCAGACTTATTTTCCACTAAGTAGTAATAAGTTTGAAAGTGACTGAGTGGATTACTTTGGCCGAGACTTATAAAGCTCAAGGCGAGTAAGGCTCGGCAGTGTAGTCGTTCTGGTCAATGTGGAAATTATCCATTCACCTCACCATCCACATCATTATTCGTATATCCTATC
This sequence comes from Phtheirospermum japonicum, assembly GCA_014905375.1. Taxonomy (NCBI): domain Eukaryota; kingdom Viridiplantae; phylum Streptophyta; class Magnoliopsida; order Lamiales; family Orobanchaceae; genus Phtheirospermum; species Phtheirospermum japonicum. The sequence goes on from BMAC01000244.1 coordinate 589,656, forward strand.
GCATCTCAACTTGATTTTAAAAAATCTTGCACACTTTCTCTTCCAAACTATCAATCTATTAGAATCATGATCCTCCCTCGATCAGCATCGTGAAGTTCAGGCTTGTCTTTATTAGCCCTTTGGCCTATGAGAGCTCTATTACTGCCCGATGCTCTTGCGAGTCGAGGGACTAATTTTTTCTTTCCCTAAGATTTTTAGGTGAGGTGAGTGCCAGATTGGGGAGCAAGAAGTTATAGTTCACCCGTTGTTAGAAAAGAAGTTGATCATCATGAGGAATGATCATTCTTTCTATATGCAAGTGTTTGATGTCTAGCTTGATGTTCTCAGGTTCAATATCCCATTTGATATTTTAGCGATTTGGTGATGGGTGTGATCATGACACAAATGCAAACGTGCCCCTTCTTGTTGTTCGATTGATGGAAAAATTGTTCAGCAAGATCTCACTTGATGTTAAATGTTGTTCCTGATATCATACACCACAATGCCAAAAGTTATTGCTTCCGCATGCCTCTCGTTTCATGACGGGCGAGTATCATCGATGATATCACCCTTCGAATGTATTGGAACACTGGGTTTTGAATCTATGAGGCTTTCGACTTCTAAATATTATATTCTTGGCCTTTTCCCCTCTCTCTCTTTGTAATGTTGGCCTAAAATTCATCCCGATTGAAGTTCATCTTATGGTATTCACAAAAACCTTCAATATGAGGTTGTAGTTTGTTGGAAAAATGAATAAATATGAAGGAATATTGGGTGAACTTTAGACACCAATTTCTTTTTGTCTCGTATGTCTAACGACAAGTTTGAATGTGGAATCGTATTCTATGTTTTGAGAATATTAAAATGATATATTTATTTGTCCAAAAAGGTTTTTGGAAGATGAAAATGTTAAAGCTCGATGTGTTAGTGTTGAAATGAGTTTCTCCTTTTCAAAGTGGCTTGTCCCACATAGGAAAAACAAGAGAAAATGAGCTAGCTTATAATGTATCACCTTCTTGGTAAGGGATACTATAATAATCATAAAGGCTCTCTCTATGTGCGCACGCAGGGGGGGGTGCAATTCACGGTCAGATTCGTGGTCTGAACCATTGACTCGTGTGAAAGCGCGACCTGCGTACACGAATGCCGGACAAAAATCGAGCTCATTAGTAAAGCCCAAGTTTTGCAATTTTCTGCAATAAAATATTTATTTTTTATTTTCAAAAATTATTTTAACACTTAAACTTCATGCAACTTTTAAATTTTGAATTTGAAACAGCATAATTGATTTCTGCATTCATTTCATTTGTAATCCCTTTCGGTTACATGCAGAATGAATCTGGACAAGCTGGAGAGGCTCCTCTTCAGCCTATAAATAAAGGTCCATTTCCACAAGTTCAGAACACACAAAAAATGAGCAGTTTCATTCCAGCTGCATATTTTCTTATTCTTCTCCAGGTTTTTGTTTTTCAGTTCCCCGAAATTAAAATTCGGTTACATTCATTGTATCCTGGGAAACAAACGCTCGATATGGAGCGAATTTATTTTAAGGAAATTGTGAATCTCACAAGCCTCGGTTTCTTCATTTTCTTTGAGTTTTCTGTTTTCCAGATATATTACTTTTAGTAACAATCTTAAAACAAATTCTCTTTTTTCGTTTCATATGGCTTCTGATGATACTACTCGACCACCAGCTCCGAGTCAAACCCCTCTCGACCGAACCCTTGTCAAACACCCCATGCGACCCATGTAACCCTTGCTCCTCTAGTCAATATCCCAATCAGCCATGCAGAAAAGCCTGAAAATTTTAATGGCTTCAATTTTAAACGTTGGCAACAAAAGATGCTATTTTATTTGACCACACTGAACCTTGCGAGGTTCTTAAGTGAAACTCCTCCAAAGTTGGAGGATAATCCTGATATCCAAGCAGTGAGTGCGCTTGATGCTTAGGTCCATTCTGATTTCTTATGTAGAAATTATGTGTTGAATGGAATGCAGATACATTGTGCAATGTATACTCTTCTTTCCAAACGGCTAAGGAACTATGGAAGTCCTTAGACAAGAAATATAAAATTGAAGATGCTGGAGCAAAGAAATTTCTTGTTAATCATTTTCTGGATTACAAGATGGTTGACAATAAGACTGTTTTTTAATCAAGTGAAAGAATTGCAAGTCATGATGGCGGATATTCATTCTGAGGGAATGTCTGTCAGTGAAACTTTCCAAGTTGCTGCTATCATTGCGAAGCAACCATCAAGTTGGAATGATTTCAAAAACTATTTGATGCATAAGAAGAAACTAATGACGATTAAAGAACTTGTTGTCAAACCTCGTATCGAAGAACATAATCCATAATATTCACGTGGATAAAGAAAATGTTGTTAAGCATGCTGAAGGCTCAAAGAAATTTTTTAAGAAAACCCCTAATAATGCTGGAAAAACATCACTTAAACACTAGAAAATGGATTTTAAGAAAGAATTTGATGGTGATTGGTTCAATTGTGGAAATCCTGGTCATAGGTCTTCTGATTGCAAGAAGTCTAAGAAGACTCAGTAAGCTCACATGGTGGAAAATGAAGCCAAAGATGTTGATGAGATGCACTTTGCTGTTGTAATTTCTAAAGTGAACCTAGTGGGTTCTAATCCACGTGAATGGTGGATCGACATGGGTGCTACCCGTCATATTTGTTCAAGCAAGGACCTCTTTAATGTCCTTGATGAAAATGTTGATGAAGAGAAACTCTTCATGGGAAATTCAGCTACGTCTGACATCAAAGGTCTGGGAAAAGTGGTGCTGAAGTTGACTTCTGGGAAGGAACGGACTTTGCACAATGTACTCTATGTACCAAAAATTCGAAAGAATCTTGCATCTGGCTCTCTGTTGAGCGAAATTGGTTTTTCGTATAACTCTTGAGTCCGGTGTGGTCACGTTGACCAAGAATGGAGCATTTGTAGAAAGAGGTTATGAAGGTAATGGGCTGTTCAAGCTCAATGTAATGACTATTAAGTCAAACGTCAATAAAATGAATAACTCTTCCCTTTATATGCTTGAGTCTTCCCTAATGTGGCATGGTAGACTAGGACATGTCAATTATAATACCCTGCACAGGTTAATAAAATTGACGCAAAACATAAGTGTGAAACTTGTGTAGAAGAAAAGTTGACTTGTTTATCATTTCAGAGTATGGAATAAAATAACAAGACACTTGAATTAATTCACACTGATGTTTGTGACTTAAAGGCCACACCAACTCGTGGTGGAAATAAATACTTCATTACTTTTCTAGATGATTGCACTAAATTTTGTTATGTGTATCTTAAGAAAAGTGAAGATGAAGCAATAGATAAGTTTGTTCTCTATAAAAATGAAGTTGAGAATCAACTAAATAAAAAGATTAAGGTGATTAGAAGTGATAGAGGGGGTGGATATGAATCACTTTTTTCTAACTTTTGTGGTGAACATGGAATAAGGCATAAGCAACAACACCTTATTCACCACAACAAAATGGTGTTGCTGAACAAAAGAACCGTACATTAAAACAAATGATGAATGCAATACTGTTAAGTTCTTGATTACCCTATAACATGTGGGGGGAAGCTTTATTTTCAGCTAATTATATTTTAAATAAAGTGCCCCAAAATAAAATGGACAAAAGCCCATATGAATTATAGAATGGAAAGAACTCCATCGTATAAATACTTACGAATGTGGAGGTGTCTTGCCAAGGTTGAGATACCTATACCTAAGAAGGTCAAAATAGGACCAAAAACTGTTGATTGCATATTCATTGGATATGCGCATAGCAGTAGTGCTTATCGATTTATTGTGCATTAGTCTATGATTGAAGACATACATAAGAATAAGATAATGGAGTCATGAAATGCTTCATTCTTCGAACATGTGTTTCCACTTAAGTCTGAGATGGAATCCAGTTCCATTAAAAGGACTATAGAAACAATGGGAAAAGGACAAGAAAAAGATATTTAGGTACAACCATGTAGAAGAAAGAGATCTAGGGTAGAAAAGTTCTTTGGTCTGGATTTTCTAACTTACATGGTTGAAACTGAACCTCAAAATTACTCTGAAGCAGTGAGTTCTACGGAAGGACCTCTATGGAAAGAGTCAATTAAAAGTGAAATTGATTCGATTTTGCAAAATCACACATGGTAACTATTGGATCTTCCTCTTGGAAGTAAACCATTAGGATATACGTGGATTTTAAAAAGGAAAATGAAGGCTGACAGAACGATTGATAAGTATAAGGCTAGCAATACTGCAAAACAGCACTTTAACGGCGGTTTTTTTGAGCTTTTAACGGCGGTTTTTGAACCGCCTTTATATCGACCGCCGTTAAATTTTACAGGCGGTTTTTAAAAACCGCCGTAAAAAATCATGAATTAACGGCGGTTTTTTTGGGATTTAACGGCGGTTTTTGAACCACCGTAGAATGCAGCGTTTTTAAGGTGGTTTTCTAAATATACCTTCTAGAAAGCCTGTTTTGCAGAACAGACAATTTACGACGGTTCTGGGAAATACCTTGTAGAAAGTAGTTAAAAAAATTTAAAAAAATAAAATAAAAATACAAATTAAATGCAAATACAACTATAAAAAATAATACTCTCAGTAAAAATAAACCATATTTTCTATTAAAACGATGAGTAAGTACAAAGTTTAGTTCAAGCCACGACGAATAAATATAAATCGAGAAACTTATCATAATGGTAAGAATAGCACTATGAACCAAATAAATCAGCATAATGAACCAATATCCAAACGAGCATCAATCCTATCTAGCAACGTTTGCAAAAGCCTCTCTCTAGCAAGTAGCACAGCTCCGGGAAGTCTGTCATTCCCACTCCCACCGACTCTCATCCTATCTCGTACAATAACGTGACTACTAACATTATTTCCAGAAGATAATTGGTGCCCATTGTCTTCCACCCGACTTGATTCCCGTTCCTGACCATGTCAACAGAAACAAATGAGAGCGAAGCCAAAGTAAACGGTTCAAAATGACCCTTTTACCCTCTGGGATTCATAAATAAAGAAGATAAACAGAAGATAGACAGAAGATAAAGAAGGTCCAGAAGATATAAAGATATGAGCCACCAGTGAATTAAGAAAATAAAAGGCTACCAGCTTCATTCCCACCCCCACAAACTAGAAATCATGTCTTATTTTAGACTCCTCATATAGGCAATGGTTTAAAATTCGTGACTCAGGCCTTTTCCATCAAAAAAGAAATAATATAAAAAATTAGATTAATGCAAGAATATATATATATATATATATATATATATATATATATATATATATATATATATATATATATATATAATTATCAATACTGCAAAGTATTTCTTTCTCAAGAAAATAAATGTAATTCTTTGGCTCTATAAATAAATCAATTTATCTTTTGCGCTCTTAAAATAAATAAAAATTTGAAACTGTACAAGAATAAATCATAATGTGTTATTAAACTCTACTATTTATGTCGGCTCTCCTCTCAACCTTTTGAGCTCTTCAATGGTGTTAAATAAAAAACTTGTAAAAAGACTAAGTGGGACAAAGCGCAGAAATTTGGCATCATAATTGGACGGAATGGACCACTTAAACACTTGACCAACAAACATATTAGTTCCCGTTATGAGAGTATACTTTTGACAGAGAAAAAGTTCGATAGTTTTGCACAATCAAAATTCAAAGTTGAGCCTAAAGATAAAATCTCACCACAGTAAGCCAATTAGCCCCTCGCTCAACAATTTATCTCTTTCCACAATACCATGCGGCAACATCACATCAGCCACCACATTATTTAATCCTTTATTATTAAATAAAAGTTGCAAAAATTCTACCATTGCCATCTTTATTTCCAGCCTGAAGCGAGCAACCATGTTTATTAAACCCAACCCACTAGAATTTAGATTACGAAAAAGGTATTAGAATGGGACCCAAAGGGAGTTAAAAAGAAAAGCAAAGTATTGTAAAAAGCCTCCACGTAAGAGATTTCATATTTCAATTACTCACCACCACTACAAAAACTCGTTCAATTCGAAACGTCGTCGTCGCAGCACCTTCTTCTTTTCCATTTATTTCTCCGGCCACTCCGTAATGGCGGGGCAATCTCGGAAATGGATGATCCTGGTAGCGACGATATGGATCCAGGCCTTCACGGGGATGAACTTCGATTTCTCGGCGTACTCGTCGGAGATGAAGGCGGTCCTGGGGATATCTCAGGTGCAGCTCAACTACCTCGCCACCGCTTCGGACCTCGGGAAGGCCGTGGGTTGGTCGTCGGGGCTGGCGCTGATGTGGCTGTCGCTGTGGGCGGCACTGTTCGCGGTGGCGGTTATGGGTCTGATTGGTTACGGCGTGCAGTGGCTCGTCCTCACAAGCCGCCGCATCAAGGACGCCTGAGGGACTCGGCGGCGCGAGAGGCTCAATGCTCAAGACTTTAGATGGACACTCATCCAACAAGTATTCGTCCATTAGTCGATGACAGCTTCTCACCATTTCCTGCGAACAAAAAAGATAGTTAGGTTTTCACCCCCAGAAATTGAGAAATTCCAAATTACCACCCCAAATTTCACACACACTTTCACTTTAACTCCTCATCCATCTGAACGAACTAGAAAGTTCCAAAAATAATGAATCCACCCCAGACTTACCCTGCTGATTCTTGCATCGAAGGTATCCGGCAAATCCACACCATCACCGGCGGCGGTAATCACAGCGGCCGTGGCGATAACCGATGGCGGAAATCCCAAAAAATCTATCACTGATTAAGCAAATTTATATAAAAAAATACAATTAATTGATAAACCACAAAAACTAAGTAATATTCCATACGATACAACAATTAATAGCAGATAAGACCTTTTAAAAAAAATAAAATAATAATAATAATAAATTATTTACCTCGGGTGGTATTGAGGATTAGACTGGAAGCGAGGCCATAAATGGTAGAGACAGAATCGGAATCGTAGGGCGACGGTGAGAGGATGGAGATGAAGTAAAGCAGATAATCAAATGGAGTGACAGAATGCAAATTCCAATCGAGCTTAGCCAAAACCAACAGCTCCATTCTCTGAATCAATTCTGCATCGAAAACGTGCGTTGGCTCAACGTGAGGATACCAATAAATCCGCCGGGACTGTTGTGGGTGCGGTGGCGGCGATTGGTCCGGTCGAGATGTGGGTGGGAACCAAAATCCGAACCGGGGTCAAACGGATTCGAAGTCGCTGTAATCCACTTTCGCATTTATCGCAAAGCAAAAGCTCCGCCGGACGTTGACCCAACCCGCATTTAACGCAGCACACATCGTTGTAGTCTTCTTCCTCCTCCATCAATCTGGATCTACTGGCGGCGCGTGGTCCAGATCTCCACCATCGTCGACTAGTGAAGAAAAGAGGGGAAAAGAAAAGAATAAATTAACTCTTGAGTTAATCTGGCAATTGACATGAAATACAAACCACCAGGACCATTACGTGAGTGAAGAAAAGAGGGGAAAAGAATCTGAGCGTCGGGGAGGTTGATTAGGGTTAGGAAAAAAGACGAAGAAGGAAAGAAGAAGGAAGGGGGTCGGTCAATACATTTGTTTGAATGGACGGTGGAGATCAAGAGATTTGTTTTKATTGGACGGTAGAGATCAGTAGATCAACGAGCACCAGGATCCATGACGTGGCTTTGGATTTTGTGATTTCTATTTTTATTTAATATATACATTCTACGGCGGTTTTAAGAAAACCGTCGTTAAAACTTCAACATTCTATGGCGGTTTATTTTAAAACCGATGTTAAATTCAGCTGGCCTCCAGTTTTTACGTCGGTTCTCAAATAACCGCCGTAGAATGTTGAAATTTTAACGACGATTTTTTTAAAACCGCCGTAGATTCTACGGCGGTTTTCCAGAAAAGCGTCGTTAACTGATTGATTTAACATCGGTTCTTAGATAACCGCCGTTAAAAATACATTTAACGGCGGTTTTATGGAAAACCGCCGTAAAAAATATTTTAACGGCGGTTTTCCCAGAACCGCCATTAATCAGGCGCCTTCGTATCTTGTTTCTGCAGTAGTGTAGACTTGTAATTAAAGGTTACAGGCAAAGAGAAGGTCTTGATTACTTTGATACATATTCCCCAGTAACTAGAATAACATCCATCAAGATGATTATTGCTATAGCTGCTTTGAGAAATTTGGAAATACATCAGATGGATGTAAAAACCGCTTTCCTAAATGGAGATTTAGAAGAAAAAATCTACATGGAGCAACCTGAAGGGTTCTTCGCTCCAAGGAAAGAGAATAAGGTTTGTAAATTGGTTAAGTCATTGTACGGCTTAAAGCAAACTCCAAAACAATGGCATGAGAAGTTTGATAAAGCCATGATGGAGTGTGGATTTAAATCAACGAATGTAATAAATGTGTCTACATTAAAGACAATGAATTAGGATATGTTATCTTATGTCTTCATGTAGATGAGATGCTTATTGCTGGAAGCAATGATAAAATTGTTAAATCTATAAAAGACATGTTAATTTCGAGATTCGACATGAAGGATATGGGCCTAGCTGATGTGATACTTGGAATTAGAATCCACAGAACATCACAAGGGATCGTGTTGAACCAATCTCATTATGTAGATAAAATCCTTGAGAAATTTAACAAGGAAGATCGGTCTCATGCTAAGACCCCGATAGATACAAGTCAACATCTATCAAAAAACAAGGGTGAAAGTATTTTTCAAGTAGAATACTCAAGAGTAATAGGGAGTTTAATGTACCTAATAAGTTGTACAAGACCAGACATCGCCTATGCAGTGAGCAAACTGAGTAGATATACTAGTAATCCAGGAGTTAAACACTGGAATGAGATACTGAGACTACTCAGATACTTGAGATATACTCTTGATATTGGATTGCACTATGGAAATAATCCAGTTGTTCTACAAGGATATACATATGCCAACTGGATATCAGATATCAAAGACTCTAGGTCTACAAGTGGATATGTATTCCTCTTGGGAGGTGCAACCATATCATGTAAATCTTCTAAACAAACCATAATAGCTAGATCCACTATGGAGTCCGAGTTTATAGCCTTAGACAAGTGTGGTGAAGAGGCTGAATGGTTACGTCGATTCTTAGAAGATATTCCGAGATGGCCTAAGCATGTGCTGGCAATAGGCATTCTTTGCGATAGCCAATGAGCAATTGGTAGAGAAGAAAGTAAAATTTATAATGGTAAGTCTAGATATATTCGTCGAAGACATAATACCATTAGAAAACTACTCTCAGTTGGAGCTATCTCTGTTGACTACGTGAAGTCAAAGGATAACCTTGCGGATCTGCTAACCAAAGGGTTTTATAGATATTTAGTTGCAAAAATAACAAGAGGAATGGGATTAAAGCCTCTGAAATGAATTGATACAATGGAAACCCAGCCTAGTTAACTGGAGATCCCAAGATCTAGGTTCAAAGGGACAACCTAATTGTAAAAAGACTAATAGAATCGCTAGGGGAAATATTATTTCCTTACCCATTCTTTAATAGTGAAATATGTGGAGAAAGGATAAGCCTTTGGCTTTTAATGATTTTGCGTCGGTGCGTCGAACGTAGCGTAGTCTAAGTCTAATGGAAAATCACCTATGTGAGAGAGAAGTGGGGACGCTTTGAAGAGAATTTTGTGAGGATCAATTGTTAGAACCTCTCGCAGAACCAGGCATATGTTCAAGGCCATAATGAACATAACTATGAGAACTTAAATAAGTTAAGAAGAATCTTGTGTGCAGTATATGATCATTTACATCAATGGCAGGACATTTCAAAGACATCGCGGTCTACTGGTCATCTAGTAAAATATATGTACTTCTACAAGGGAAGGTTCAAAGGGTAACACCTACCTATCCTATGCAAGTTTCAACTGTTGGAGTTGAAATACTGTCAATTTCTTTCATGTGGGGGATTGTTGGAAAAATCAATAAATATGAAGGGATATTGGGTGAACTTTAGACACCAATATCTTTTTGTCTCGTATGTCTAACAACAAGTTTGAATGTAGAATCGTATTATATGTTGTGAGAACACCGAAATGATATATTTATTTGTCCAAAATGGTTTTTGGAAGATGAAGATATTAAAGCTCAAAGTGTTAGTATTGAAAGGGGTTTCTCCTTTTCAAAGTGGCTTGCCCCACATACGAAAAACAAGAGAGAATGATCTAGCTTATAAAGTATCACCTTCTTGGTAAGGGATACTATAATAAGCATAAAGGCTCTCTCCACGTGCGCTCACAGTGCGGGGTGCAAATTACTATCCGAACCATGGACTCGTGTGCAAGCGTGACTTGCGTACACGAATGCCGGACCGAAATCGAGCTCATTAGTAAATCCCAAGTTTTGCAATTTTCTGGAATAAAATATTTATTTTTTATTTCCAGAAATTATTTTCACACTTAAACTTGCTGCAGCTTTTAAAATTTGAATTTGAAACAGCAGAATTGATTTCTGCTTCCAATTCATTTATAACCCCTTTCGGTTACATGCAGAATGAACCTGGACAAGCTGAAGAGGCTCCTCTTCAGCCTATAAATAAAGGTCCATTTCCACAAGTTCAGAACACACAAAAAACGAGCATGCTTTCCAGCCACATATTTTCTTATTCTTCTCCAGGTTTTTGTTTTTCAGTTCGCCGGAATTAAAATACGGTTACATCCGTTATATCATGGGAAACAAACGCTCGATACGGAGCGAATTTATTTTAAGAAAATTATGAATTTCACAAGCCTCAGTTTCTTCATTTTCTTTGAGTTTTCAGTTTTCCAGGTATATTACTTTTAGTAGCATAATTGATGTTCCTCAATAAGAAGGAGATCATTATTGGATCTCTTGTTGCTCTTGCCTTTTTGAACTCAAGGGTGCTCAAAAATTCCAACGTTGCCCTAGAGCATGTTGGCCATCTTCCGTTCATGAGCTGCTCGTTCCACCCAATCTGACTAAAGAGTCAGTTCACATCTTCTTCAATTCCAATGCTTGCATACACTTGGAGTTAGCATACTTTGTTGCTCGGACTCCTAACAAGCTAAGTCTATCCCTTTTATTTCAGATTTCAAGAGAGGGTAAGTGAATACCTGGGTTAAAAATATACGCATCTTTTTCTTCGGATGAGTGTTGAGGAGATGATTGTGGTGACAAGGTCGACTCCCATATTTGAAGTGCTTGGGGGGGATTGCCTCCTCGTCGATTCCTTGCTTTTCATGTAGCGATTTTATACAAAAATGCTTCAAATAGATTTGACTCCATGTACCAAAAGTCGATCATTGATCAATCATTTTCATAAACTCCCGTTGGACTAAATCATCAAATATTTTACTCAAACATGTAAAATATGCATATTCCACTTAAAGTTCAAATATTCAAGACCAATTTATCATATTTTCAACGATTATCTCTCAAAACATCAAAATATTCAATCTCAAGGCCACAATATCAAGGAGTTCATATTTTAATGAATCGGTAATCATCATAGTATGCGTTAATCATGTGAAAATCCATCAACATTGAAGGACTAATCATACATATTTGGTGTTCGACAAAATTCCACAATGAAAAGCTCAAGTTCAAATTTTGAAGTAGCTCATACATTAAATCGCTCAAAATCATCATCATATACAATTCTAAGAATCAACTAACAAGTATACATATATAATTTGAACCAATTCTTCAAAACCCCAAAATTCAATAACCACTAATAAAAAAAAGGCCTTTTACTATAGGCAATTAACAACGGTGGTTAAATAATCATTATAAAAAAGCGACCTAGTGACATTTACATTGGTTATTATCAAACTATGAAAATTCATAGGATACTCCCTTGTCCGTAAACAACTGTCGAATTCTATGTTGTCTACAGATAAGCCTCCATGTATATCAATACAATGCCCAAAATACTGCTTTAAGATTGTCAAGCAATCAAAACATAAATCTAAGCATTGCATGATATGCACAAGGCTACCATCTCAAGTCAAAGAATTAATCATGTACTATTTCAATATGAAAATTCTTATTCGACAGATAAATCTTCCAGCTAAGAATTTTCATCGGGTCATGTTCAATGTACTTGTTCTCCAACAAGCATCCACATATATGCACTCGCGTCACAATGCTGATATTAATGGAATGCAGCATCCTCGTCTTACAAGCATGCATCATATGCGCAAGTCTTACTGGGCTAAAATTCAATGTCCTATCTCGAAAAGCCCATTGACATAGAACATGTTTACGACCAAAATCTTAAAGACATATTCCATGATTGCCATCGCATGCGCAACCATATCTCATATATTAAATTTGTCTAATAACTTTATCATACGTGAATTTATAATAAAAGCGAAAATATAAATTAAAAAAAGATACATTTATATAATTCCCAATAAAATCATTATACAAGTAAAATAAAATCTAATTAATTGAAACGTCTGGTACACTACTCTAACATAGTTCTGCATCACCAATTATATGTTATGATATGTATAAGTTTAAGATTAACTTTAGAAGTCATGAGTTCCAATGCAAAATGGTTGTAGATCTTTTTAGACTACTTACTTTTCAAAAGAAATGGGAATCTGACAATTGGATTTCTATGTTTTGCCGGCGGCTTATTTGGACACAGAGGCGGATTTAGGATTCTTCGTTTGGGGAGGTCGCGTACTAAAAGACAAAAATAGTTTGGTGAAACGACTAGAATCGACTCGTGTTATATCAAAGGAAAATATATTTTTAACCTTTTTGGTGTTATGATAAATTAGAGAGGATATGAAATAAAAAATAAGATGGAAAATAAAAAGGAGGTAGAGAGGGGTGAAGGAAAATAGGAAAGATATGTTTTTACTTCTAAGTTGGTACCGTTAATTTGTGAAAATATGAATAAAAAAGAAAGGTGAGGAAAAAAGAGAGAAATTTGCGATATTTTTTTTAGTTTTATATTGTTATTTTTTAAGGTAAATAACGAGAAAGAGAAAAATAAAAAGAAAGAGAGAGGGGTGATGTTTTTAATTCCAAATTTATGTTTTTAAATTTAATTAATGAAAAAGAGGGAAAAAAAAAAGGAAAATGAAGGATAATGAATATATGACTTAATGGATAAAAAGAAAGAAAAGAGAAGGAAACTAAAAAAAAAAAAATGATAAAGAGGAATATAAAAAGAAAGATAAAAAAAGAAATAAAAATAAGAGATAAAAAAGAAATAAAAATGGGTAGGAGTAAGATACAAAGAAAGAAAAATGGTAAGGAGAAAAAAGAAAGAAAAATGGGCGGGAGATAAAAAAGGGTAGGATTAAGAGTTGAACCATGATCCATTTGAGAAGAGATTAAGCCACAAACCACCAGACCAAGCAACAAATTTGTAAGATTTGGAAGGCCAATATATACATAACTACAAATACCCAACAAATTATAAATAGTATTAGGGTAAATCCGCCCCTGTTTGGACATGACTTTTTTATAATTATTTTAGCTGTTATTTAAGAGTTTTGGGATTGTTAAATTGTGATTTGTATGTTTTGTGGTGGCATACTAACTTTTTATGAGATATAAATTATAAAATTTTAATTTAGATTGTTTTAATATTATGAAGGTATAGTTGTTTTAAATGAGTTAATATTGTTTTAATAAGACATTACATCTACTGGACTGACTATAAATTAGAGATTTTTTTATATGAGTCACAAATTATATCAACTATATTATAATATGCCAATACATTAATTGGAACAACTGTATCATTATACTTTCTATGTTAGTTAAAAATTATAGATTTTCAATTTAAAATCCTATTAATTTAGATTGTTTTAATATTAGGAAAAAGTTATTTATACATTATTTATTACCTTTTTAAATAAAAATGAGATTTATTGTATTAATCCTAACGGTTTTCTTTCCTTCACTTTTTCGAATTTCATTAATTATTTTAATTTTTTAAAAATTACAACATTATAAATTATTTCAAGGATATCTATAACACCTTCTAAAATTAGGATACATTCAAATTTTAGCGAACACGTATTTCACAATGATTTCTTATGCGATTAGTATAAACAATAGTCAAAGTCAATCCCTTTGGAATGTTTGCGTTTATTTGAAAAACCTCTTGTTCAATCATAATCAATTATATGTTATTATTTTGCGCGCCACCAACTTTGAAGATATTAGTGTGACATGACGATGAATCAAGACTGAACATGACTAATAATGTCGTGTACATATAAGTGCTCCATAATATATAAATTTAACGTTTATTTTTAGCGTGTATTTTTAATTTATAAATATTTGCTCCGTACACTACACTAGTAAAAAAACTAGTTGTTCGTGAAAGTATAAATGTCCTAGAGGCAATCAGATTTAAAGACATTATACTTGATCACAATTATTATATATATCGCTATATAAATGACAATACATTTATTTAATTATTGTTTTGATTGTTTGTGATTATACATATAAATATATCCGTAAAGTTAATGTTGTCATTGATATGGTGAGATGTCAGTGATAGAATATTACTCTTAAAATAGCCCCGACTAATGATTATGAAGATTGAGATATTGATGATATAATATATGTTCGCATGTGGTCTGCATCACATTCTTAGAGAATGCAGTTAGTCTCACGACTACAAATAATATTTATTCGTGATGGACATATGAACACTTTAGAGAGTATTGGTAAACCCTAATGATAAGTCATTTATGTCTATAAACTTATCAGTGTATAAAGCGTGTGATAATCCTTTGACTTGAGGTCAATACACACCTTGTTTATTGAATGGTGTACTTTGACCATGACCAATGTTTGCACTCCTTTTCGGGGTAGGTATGGCTTGTGTTGGGTTCATCATGATGTAAATGAAAGAGACATATTCAATATAGTAGTTGAGTATGGTCTAGTTGTATATTAATAAAGATGAGATAAATTGATTAAGCCATTGATATAGACTCTTGATAAATTTTAAGATTAATCGAGTGATTCGAAATGAAAGGAATTTCACCAAAACTTTGTATAAAGGTTATAATTCACTGAGTTCAAGTGAATGTTTTGAATATATTGAGTTCGTCCAAGTAAGCCATCTAAAAGTCTTGTTTGTATCATCATTAGATTGATGTCATATATAAGGCCAATAGGGTCACACTATATGCGATTACTTTTCCAATTTAAAAGTGTATCAAGAAAGTAATAAATATTCAATTTGGAATTGTAATATTTAATTGTTATTAATTATGATGTTAATTTCTACTTGATAGAAATTACTTAATTAAATTAAATTAGATTTGTATTTAATTATCTATGTTATATTAATAAAGGTACTTGGGCCAAAATTATTTTGGGCCCATGTCTTGGACAGTCCAATCCTTTTTAGGATTAAAGTTCTCTTATGTACCTAGTATAAATATAACATAAAGTCATAAGTTGACTAGAGAGAGTTTTTATAAAATATCATAACAAATCCCGATTTTGAGATTGCGGAGTTCTTGAGCTTTCGTGAAATTTCCTAGCTTTCACGATAACAATATACTGAAGTTGGATCTTGCAGTCGAATAATTAATTGTGTGGATACCTTAGTATTGGACTCGAATCTAGATTTACTGTAAGATTTTCATGCTTTATCTCTTTTATTTATTGTATAAATATATTAATTCACAGTATGGATCTGTTGTATCTAAATTTTTTAAAACTTTCGCTGCACTAGCATGGTGTTTGTCTCTACGAATTCCAACAGCTCGGCTATTTGAGTTCTACACATCATCATAAAGATTTTTATATAGACATTGCAAATTTCTTGCCGTTGTTAAACTCACGTTGTCAAATACTGGCGGCTTTTAGACGAAATCAGCCATTAGATGGCAAACAGAGAAAAAACATGTAACTTAAGAAATATTTTAATAGAAAAAAGTAGTTCAAAAAGTAAAGCAAAGAAAAAAAACTCCATATTCTGGATGGCGAATATTTTATTTACCTCTTCTTAATTTGTATAAGGCAAACACTTGTGTTAGGCCAGATTAATTGGTCATGATCCGTTAGGCCATTTCACCCGATACTATAATGTGTTCATTTTTGTAATGTGGTGTATTGATTTTTTATTTTAAAGTATTAGTTTTTCATAAATCTCTGACCCGTGCTATAATTTATTGGTTTTTGTACTGTAATTTTTTTTTCTTATGATGTATTGATTTTTTATTATAATGTATTGGTTTTTGCACTATAATGTATTGGTGTGAAATTTTGGCCTAACGGATGACCCGTTAGTCCAGCTTAACAAGAGTGTTGCCCGTTGTATAAACTACCGAATAATTTTCTTCCCTTATACTAATTTGTATAAAATAAACTACAATCAGTATTCTAAAAAAGGGCATAAGGCATCGCCTAGAAGTGAGAAAAATGTCTTGCCTAGTATATAGGCATATAAAAAAACAATCAACTTACTAGGCGTGAGAAAAATGTCTTGCCTAGTTTATAGACATATAAAAAAACAATCAACTTATTTTGTTGACAGCTTAGCCGTGTTTAGGAACGCGTGAAAAGGCGTATGGCTTTTAAAACTTAGTTTTTTTTTTTAATTTAGTCAAATATCACAAATTAAAGATTAAACCCAAAAAGGATCAAATAATTATTTTTTCATAAAAATTATTGCGAGAGCATCTTATGTTTATGAAACATAAGACGATCATACATTTACAATGAAATATCTTAATTATTATTATGAAACTTATACTTGCAATAAAATTGAGTAGTTATTTTAAAAAGTATGATTTTATAAATTAAAATTATAATTTTTAATTTGAAAAGTATAATCATCTTACATGAAACATTAAATAGTACGTTGATATGTATAAATAATTAGTATTTTGCTAACTAAATTAAAATATATGTATAACATATTTATTAAATATATAATTCTTTTTACTTGTTATAACAATATAATAATAAAGTAATAAAAATATATTTTTTTCGTCTAAACTTCAACTAACCTAAACACGCCTAAACCTCCAACACTTCGAAACTCTGTCGCCACGCTTTAAGCCTTTTTACCTTGACTACAACACAGAATGAGACGTCTAAGCAATAAACATACCCTTTCTACGATCTAGCATCTACAACTGCCACGTACTTAGGGAAAGCAAACATTATGGACGGTGGCCCCAAAGATGAGCGTCTTTGTGGTGAGTTTCAAAGTTAAAAAGTATGACTAAAGCAAAATTCTCCACGGAAAAACGATTGAAAAGATATCCACGCACGAGGACCATGACTATGATTAGTCTGAATTGGAGTCGCTATCACCACTAGACACTGTCGTTAGAAGGGCCATACTTTGTTAGGTAAGATTGAAGGAAATATCTTGAGGTCAAAATTAACAGTTGGTAATATAACCATTAATAATTATAATGTAAAAATTAATATATTATAATAATATCAATATATGATAATATTATAATTAATATACTCTATTTTTTTAATTACCGTTTTAGAGTGTATATTTATAATTAAAAAAATATTCATATTTGATTAATACACTTTTAATTAATAATAATTAGTTTAATATTCGTCTATTATGCATAATTTATCGAAAGACATATATATAAAAAGTATTTATGATAATTAAAAAGTTTCAATTTAAAAAAAAATCAAATGATGTATTATCAATACGTGTCTTTTACATATTTAGCCACTTTATTAATTACTGTAATTATTAAATAAGCTTATATTTTAATTTACATATTCACAAAAATTTAAAAATATCACATTATCAACCCGTGTCTAATCTTATTTATTTATTTAGTATTATTATTATTATTATTATTATTATTAAATAGAAAAGTCTTATTTACATACTTCGAAAAAATCAAAAGATGTCACATTCTCAACATGTGTCTAATCTCCATTTATTAGTTATATTAAATTATTTTATATTTTAATATTTATATTAAATTCGTCAATAATTATTAGTTACATGCTTTGAGAAATTCAAAATAAGTCATACTCTCAAGTGTTTTTATTGTATCGGTGTCAAATAAATATTTATTATTATATAATTTTATATTTTTAGGTTTAGATTGAATTAATTACTAATATTTAGCTATATACTTGATTATTAAAAATAACTCATAATGTAGCTATATAGAATATATGAAATTTAAAAAATAAAATTATTTTAACTTTTATTATAAATACAATATATTAAAATATCTTTAGTATTAATGTTATTTGTAATTGATATTATTTCAGATGTAATGTGTCTTAATTAAAATAATTAATTTAGAATTTTTTTATTAATTATATGTGACTTATTTATTATGGGAAAAATGGCCAATAAATACACACCGAAAGTATTTGCCCACTAGATCATATATTTTTTGGGCTTGGATATACGCACCCCAAAATCTTATTAGTTGACCCCAACTGATAAGGACACCCCAAAATTTAAAACATTTATTTTTACTAAATCAACCCCACAAACACCTCATTTTACCCCCATATAATATAAAAATAAAAATAAAATAAAAAGAATAATAATAGAATAAAATTAAAACAAAAAAGAAAGAAAAGAAAAGTAAGGAGAAAGAGAGAAAGAAATTGGCGGACGAGAAGAAGAACGAGAAAAACGCAGAACAAAGGGAAAAAAAGAGAAGAAGTTATCCAAGTAACAATCCACAACAATATATTGAGAGGATCTATGGAAAGGGGTCAGCCATCAAACGTAAGGGGTAAATTTCTCATTGCGGTTTGATTCAATTATTTAGGTTAGGCTTTAAAGTCTTGCCAAAAGATCTCTTGTTCGACTCTGGTTCTACGAACCAGAGCAATATGTTCAGACAAATATTTTGAACATCCTGGCCATGTTCATGAATAACAACCGAATAATCTTCTGCCAGATATGTTGAAAACGCAGGCATTCGAAATATTAATTCGATCACACTGCCTGTGTTCGAAAATATTTTTCAAACAAACATTATGTTCGAATTTTTTTTTCTAACAGAGGTAGTATGTTCGAATTAATATTTTGAACACACTTGTGTTCGAGGTTATTTCGAACACATTACTTTGCACAACTTGCGTCTGTTCTGATATTATTAGAACCTATATATGTGTGAAATAATACATGTCTTGTATTTAAATTGTATTTTTTTTATCCAACCATCTATTGATGAAGGAGATGTGTAAGGATTCAGAACAAGACCAACGACATCGATTAGGAAGCAACGAGGTCGGGGCCCATCAAATCGTGGGCAAAGAAATATAGATTCTAAAAATATAGAAGAGCCACCTATATCGAATGAAGAGATTGGAGAAAGTGAAAGAGATCTTCGTGCAACTATTCTTCGTGCAACTATTCCTGCTAAGAATGAGATACTCAAGGCTCCCCATCCTGGAGGTCCTGAGGTTATCACTTTGTTTTCTAGTTGTTCGATACATATTGCCTCGATAATGTAGGTTGGCTTCGAATGAGATAATTTGAGATTTTAGTGCCATTTATTAAAATTCTCTCATTGGGAAGTTCCGGAACTCGAGACTGAACAGTTCAAAAGATTAATTAGGTGCTCCAAGCTTCTTCCCTTATGAGATATGTTATATCACGTTCCAAATAGAACTTTGATAAGTGCGTTTGTTGAACGTTGGCATCCAGAGACCAACACATTTCGCATGCCGTTCAGGGAGATGACCATCACATTGGATGACGTTTATTATTTGACTGGTTTAATGGTTTCAGGAAATCCTGTGGATCTTATAGGAGAAAATTTGGAGAAAGTCGATGCTTTGATTGAGCAGTTGTTAGGAAATGAACAATTTGATGCCTACATGGAAATAGCTAATAGTAGAGGTAGCTATGTGTGACTTGAGTGGCTAAATGATCAATTTTGTGAGGATATTAAGTCTGAAGATCCAGAGTAATTGAAATATGCAATGCGAGCGTACATTTTGTATTTACGGACAAGATTAGCAACAAAGTAATGACCACGTATCTAAGATTGTTGGAAAATCTTAATCAGATATATATATCTATGCATGGGGCACCGCTGCTTTGGCTTTCTTGTATAGGCAGCTAGGACACGCATCATGATGCGAGGTCAAACTGTCTGTGGACACTTGACATTACTTGAAGTATGATTTTATTTACTATCTTTCAATAAACTCGCTATTAGGCGTGTATATATGCAATAAACTCATACTTACTATAATGCAATTTTACAAGTGTGGATATATGCATATTTTCCTTGTATGCAACCCCAAGACAACACACAGTATGATGTATGCCAACCTTTTGCATTTAGGTGGTCACATCATCATTCTCAAAAGGACGACTAGAAGGTATTGTGGCACATAGAGAGACACTAGACTCACGAATGCTGACGGTATCGGATGTAAGTCTCAATAACTTCCTCATATTTAGTTTCCTTGAATTGATACTCATATTAGTTTTTTATACAATAATTGAGGGAGTCAAAATATGCAGGTTTATTGGTCCCCATTCGACAACATTCGTGCTAAGTATGAATTCTGCAAGGTCGCTTTATTTCAAGGGTGCATTAGGTGTTTTTCCATTATTGAGCCCTACCATCTGGATCATGTTTTAAGACAGTTTGGTTATGTTCATAGAATTTCGAATGCCCCTCTTGGTCCAAGGGTTATAATAAGACCTTAAAATAGTACTCGATAAAAGGTAGAGTGGGCATCTTCGCTTGCAAGCTATTTTGTGCAATGGATTCTCATTTACTGTCTAGCCCTCGACTTGGGCACGAGGTGAGCGTTCCAGGGGAGACTGCATCTGGATACATGCAATGTTACGTCAAGCATTCTCACCTATTGTGCGGAATCCAGAATGATGTTCGAATAATCTTAGTTGCTCTTTGACGAAAAATGCGTGGGAGAAGAGAAGGCTTGCACGAGATCTACTTGAAATAGTGGTGCAACGATGGAGGCGTCGGGAAGAAGATTTTGCGGAAGACTATATCACAGTCGAAGATGTATACAAAGCCTTAGAAGGAGGGGATAGTGATAGTGATGATGTGCCTGAGTCGTCCGGTGGTAGACGTGTGGGTCGAGGATGAGGTTTTAGGAACTGTTGGGATTTATTTATGTTGAATTGTTATTTGTGTTTATTAGTTTTTGATATTTGGTAGTTTCTCACTTGTGTTTTGGATGTTCAGTAGTTTTAACTTGTTATTTGTTTTGTTGAATTGTTATTTGTGTTCAGTAATATTTTTATTTATTTTGTTGAATTGTTATTTGTGTTCTATAGTTTTGGTTGTTTGGTAGTTTCTAACTTGTTTTTTTGGATGTTTGGTATTTTCCAACTTGTGTTTTGGATGTTAAGTTGTTTGAACTTGTACCAAACAGAGAGGTAGTTTCTGAAGAAATTTGGACCAAACAGAGAGTGTTCGAAATATGCATTCAAACATAACATATATGTTCAAGTGTAAGTTTCAAACAGATTAAAAATATGTTCGTATAGAAATAATGAACAGTTCATGTTCGAAGTTTCTAATCGAATAATGATAGTATTTTCGACTGTAAATCTAAAACACCCTATCCTTACGCCAAGTGAAGAATGCTTTCTATTTTGAGTTGAACCTGACAGAGAGGTGTTTGAAAAATGCAATCGAACACAACATATATGTTCAAGTAGTTAGTTTGAACATAGTTGTTATGTTTGGTTCAAAATTCCAAACGGTTCATGTTCGACTGTAATTTTCAAACACCCTATCCTTTCGTCCAGTGCAGAATGCTCTCTGTTTTGAGCTAAACCTTATAGAGTGGTGTTCAAAAATGAAATCAAACACGACATATATGTTTTAGTGGTTATTTTGAACATAATTTTTATGTTCGGATCAAAATTTCGAATGGTTCATGTTCGACTGTAATTATAGAATACCCTATCCTTGCCTCCAATGTAGAATGCTCTCTGTTTTGAGCTGAACACAATAGAGAGGTATTCGAAAAATGCAATCGAACACAACATATATGTTCGAGTTTTTGTTTCGAACATAGTGATTATGTTCGGTTAAGAATTCTGAACATGTCTTATTTGTTCGAGTTTTGTTTCTGAACACCATATGTTTGGGTCCAAAATTAACTATTTTAACATAAAAAAAACATTCAAAACTCATAATATAAATTCAAAATATATCATAATATAAGTTCAACATTCTACTAATCATAATATAAGTTCGATACATAGTTGAATGAACTTATAAGCACTAGTGCAGAAACAGCATTCTAGAACAGAACATCCTGGTGTATCTAGAAGGGTATTTAAAATATTATTCTGGATTAGACTTTCCAGAACGGTATTTAAAGTTACCGTTCTGGATAGACGATTTTCCAGAACGGTATTCAAATACCGTTCTGTAATGTAGACATTCCAGAACGGTTATTGAAAAACCGTTCTGGATTATGAGTCAATCCAAAACGGTATTTAAATAACGTTCTGGAAAGTGCACAATCCAAAACGGTATTGTAAAACCCTTCTGGAAAGTGTGTATTCCAGAACGTTATTTGAATACCATTCTGGAATATAAGCCAATAAAGAATGGTATTTATAAACCCGTTCTCAAATGTCTTGGTCAGTTTAATACCGCGTAAATAAAAAAATTTTGCCGCCCATATTTTTACTTTCCAGAACGGTATATTTAAAACCCTTCTGGATGTAATCGCCGATACAGAACGGTAACAAAATAATGTTCTCGAAAGTTCCCGATACAGAACGGTATTTAAAATACCGTTCTTGAAATTCTGCGGAAACAGAACGGCAAATAATATACCGTTCTCAATACTAATTTAACTAAACTTACAATTTTCAATTACATTTCAGCCCATTTTTTAAACAAAAAAAAAAAAAAAAATGAAATTGTCAAACACATTTTCACCCCCTTTTTTTCAATTTTCTCCCCTCACCAGAAATTTTCCGCCGTTCCCACCTCGCTCCGGCAAGCCGCCGCTCCCAACTCAAACCTGAGGAAGACGGAGTTTAATTGAGTCCATCGTCGGTGTTTTTCTCAAGTAAATCAAACCCATTGCTGATTTGGGAAGGCGACCCTCACTTAGGTTTTCTTTCTTCTTCTAGGGTTTATGGTTTGGTTCATAATTTTTTTTAAATACTTGTATAATTGAGTCGAATCTACTTGTGGTAATTGAGTGCCATTCTTTCTTCTTCTTCTTCTAGGGATTTATTGATTCGAAACCCATTTTTTTTTGTTTTCTTCGGTCTCTGTCAGATTCTTAGTTCTCGTGTTTGTTTAATTTTTATTTTTTTCGGACAATTTTTAGGATGAGAAAGTTTGTAATTTGAGATATCATTCCAGGAATAAGGTGCCTCTGAAAGTCAGATACAATAAAATGTTAGCCTCCTGCCCAAAAATTTGATTATATTGCAGAGTCATTTTTTTATAATTTAAAAAAAAAAACCCTTCCTTTCAATAAAGTCTTGAGTTCCTATATTTACAACAGTACATCCAATTGCCTTAACAGAGATAAGTCACACTGTATGATTTTCATTCCTCTCCCACGGATTAAGCATCCTCTTTGTATTTATCGCCCGTTCATTGATTGTCCCCGGCCAACAACATTGATAAGCTTACTATATATATCCAATAAACACAATTCTTGAGCCAACCCCGGCACGTCGGCCAACCTGGAACGTGATAATGTTGATCTGAGCCTAATGGTTAACTACCCTGATTACGTGTGTTGACCTCTGACCTGATATGAACTCGCCCTGAAGTTTCTGATAGAAGCATAAACACAACTGACTCGAAATCAGTACGATTTGATACACAATTTGTCTTAAAATGTAATTATCTGAGTTTTATCTAATTTTGATCCATATTCAAATAAATTTGCAGAAAAGAATAAAAAAAATATGATCACTTGATGCGGTCTAGAGCCCTAATTGGATGGAAATAGATAAGCACATGTTTTACTTAGTAATTTCTAAAACAAATTAGGTAATCCCACATAATTTACACTGTTCGATTATCATTATCTAAAAACAAGTGGCTATTAATCATAAAACTTCATAAAGTAAAACTCAATAGTTTTTCATTACAAGGAGATTAACATTACATTACATCAAAGGATCAGTATCCCAATAAACAGTATATTACACTTGTCCATCTTCTCATTATTAAGTGGGATAACAAGAAAGTATGGAGAAGTAAAGAAAACAATAATTTGAACATCTTTAGTTATTGTAACAATTAGTTAGTGGTCAATCCTATTGGGAGGAATGTGAGATTTTATATGATAACTTTTATATTTGTGATATTCATGTACGTGTTAAAATAAGAAATGAAACATTATTTTATAACATAGAATTCAGTTATATAAAATCAAAATTTAAGAAACTAAACTCAATTGTTACAATGGTATGTATGTAGGCATGAGAGCTCTTGACCTACACAGAGAAACTGGAATTTTGAAATTTCGTAGAGGTAGTATAATTTAATGTCAAATTTATACAAAATGATTGATAATAAAATCATATATGCATCACAATAGAGTATATATTCAGTGTCAAGGGTTAATTCCTCCTTGTCATTGTCTTTTATATTTTAGCTTTGTTAACAGTTATAAATAATTCTTATTAATAATTTTCCCATTAATTATAATTCATCCCCAATTTCTACAATATTTGCTAATCAAACCTAAAACTAGTAATGGTTAAAAATAGTAATTATTAACAATAGTAATAATTATAATTCTTATTATTAGCAAAAATAGTTATTATAATTCTACTAATTATTTAGAACTAACATATTATAATTATTTTTGTAGGGAATTTTTCAAAGGGAACTATTTCCAAAACCTCAGTCTGCATCCAAGACTCAAAGTGTGTGCTGTAAACTTTGTGGTTTGCGGCAGCCGATATTAATCAACCGAAGTATGTATGTATTGAAGCCGGGGTTGTGAGTCTGAATACAGTCGAAGTGTACATAAATCAAGAGGACATCATGGGGATGTTAGTAACTCGGAAGATTTCGATTTCGGTCATGCAATTTTACAACAAGTATTATTTTGCCTCTAAATTTTATAATTAATTTTTTGGAACCTAGAAACAATATCAAACTCCATACAAACTTTTTAAACAATTACAATATTGTAGGTATCTGTATAACGAATTAAGATCATCACAGAGAAACGATAAATTTGGATTGATAAGTCCATTGAATCTTCAGCATGGCAATATCGAAGAAACGATATAAGAAAGAATTGGAGAAAGGGATTTGAGTGCTTCCTTTCACCTATCTATGAGTAAGAAGTTTCTTTAATTAATAATTATTTATTTCTTGATCTAATAAATTATGTCTTATTTCACATTTTGTAGGACTCATTGGCAATTGATGGTTCTTTGCCCCAAGTACAATTATGTGGCCTGGTTTTGCTGTTTTCAAAGAAAACCAAAAAAGAAATATTTTCTCTAAGATTGAGACGTATGTTTTTTTTAGAATTTTCTTTGAATTAATTTTATTTGTCATTTACTTGATGTTTTTCTAATTTATTTTGATATAGAGCATTCAATGCATACCAATTAATGAAAGGGACGCACTCACAACAATTCAAGAAGCTTGAGTGGGTTTATCCAAAGGTAATTTATGTTGATGTATAGTAAATCTTAAGATTCGAAAAAATGTTTGAAATACAGCCGAAAGCGTTTCAGATTATGTTGATTTATATGTTGAATATTAATTGATTTATTTACTTATTTCCAGTGTTGCAAACAAGGTGAGGCTGATGAATGCGAGCTCTTTGTTATGCGACATATGCTTGAGATCATCAAACTAGATATTGTTGACTCATTCGAAAAGGTAATTTTAATAAATCAAAATTATTATCATTTTGGTGTAGAAGTCAAATCGTATCCCGATCAATTTACATTAATTCAAAACTTGTCAATTGATATCTCTTGATGAGTTGTGCGTATTGCGTGAGTTGTACGTATTTCCTGAATTATGTGTATTGCGTGTAGGTATACAATATGGAGGGACCTTATTCGGAAGATGACATTGACGTAGTTCGTAGACGTTGAGCCGAGTGTTTTCTAGAGGTCATTACTTGAGGGTGCGAATGCATTTTATTTTGGTTTGAAAAACAAATATCTCCAATGAAACCTTTTTTTGTATGTGAATTGTAGTGATTATTGTCTTGAACACTTGATGAATAGTGTGTTTTTTTTTTGTTATTTTGGGGTGCTTTGAATTGATTGAGATATTGTAGTTGGTGTTTTGGGGTGCTTTGAATGGATTGATGAATATTGTAGTTGGTGTTTTCTGGTTCTTTGAATGGATTGATGAATAGTTTAGTATACTTTCAATTGAGATTTGGTATTTTTAATATTCTATATATGTGAAATATATATATTTGTTCGATTTATTTGAGGAATATATATCAACGGGTTCTTGGCTTGGTATTATCGGAGTTCGATTTAATTGAGGAATCTATGTGTTTCAACCTTGGAAAAGTGAAGAAAAATGAAAATAAAGCAATTAACTATCTAAACTAAGCTAAGAATGGAAATAGCAAATGGGTAGAATGCCTCGTCGGATGCCTTAATTGAAAATGCAAGCAAGTAATGGAAATAAGCAAGAAAATGCAATGTTTCACCAAGTACAAGCATGCAAGCACAAGGTACAACTGTGAATAAAAACTCAAATAATGCAAATTAGCGAAAATTGAATGCATGGATATAAAGATCAATGAAAGTTGACATGAAAGCTTAAAACTTTATGAAAAATAACAAGTAACAAAGAGTAGATCTAATATTCAACCTAAAACTATGCATGAAAATAAGATTCAAAATAAAGCATATAAAAGACTTGAAATCAAGACGATCTAAGACTCGATCTATGATCTAGATGTGTCACTCATCTAGATTCCATATCCAATTCTTAAGATCTAACATGAATTCAAGGTGCTAAGACAAAAAACATAAAATGAAGAACAAGCATGAAAATGAAGAACAAAGCATATAAATAAATCATAAAACATGTAATTGAAGGAAACTTACTTGAATTATGAAATGAAACAAAGATTGAATGTAATTGCATCAAAAGAAACAATCCAAGGGAGTACTTGGTTTCTTCTTAGGCTTACAAACCCAAGGAGGTGTTTGAAATTAAATCTAATCTAGGAAAAGAAATTACATCAAAACTTGAAATTAAATCTAAAACCTAAGAAAGAGAGAATTATCTAATAGTTTGAGAGTAATTTTGATCCCAAACCCAAGTTAGGGTTGGGAGGGAAGTGTTTTTACAAAATGAGAGTTAGATTCTATTTATACTAGATTAAATTGGGTTAAATGGGCCAAATTGGCCTTAAAAGGCTTGATTTTCCCATGTTTGACCCATTGGCGTTGCTGTTGGCGAGCAGCTTGGCAAACGCCAGGCGCTGCTGGGAGGGGGCGCTGGTTCAGGACTTGTCGAGCAGTTTGGCAAGCTCCAGGCGCTGCTGGAAGGGGGCACTGGTGCAGGATTTGGCAAGCAGTTTGGCAAGCGCAGTGCTGGGAGGAGGCCCTGGCGCCTGCTGTGGTGAGCAGTTTGGCAAGTGCTGGGCGCTGGCGCCCACTTCGGTGAGAGATTTGGCAAGCGCGCGACGCCTGGCGCCTATTGTGGCGAGTTGTGTCTAGTATTCCAGAATGTTGGGTGTTTTGAAGCCTCCCTTGGCCTATAAAAATAGGAATTTTTGCACATAAAAATCCAAGAATTTCACCAACTTTAAATCAATTAAAACCACTTAACCCATTTTTACATGAAATCAAAAGAAGAACACAAAAACCCAAAAATAAGAAAAACAACCTAGAAAACTTAGCTAAACTAATCAAGAACCACTAAAAATAATATAAAATCCTAATTAAAACAATAGGAAAAGCACAACAATTACATGCAAAACAGCCTTTCATGAAGTCTTACAGGGAACTCAGGCGGAATCAAATACATTATGTCAGGTTTTAAAATTTCTCTCAACCTTTTCAACATTAACAGCTGCTCAGATTGATTAACCAAATAAAACTTGTTCAAGTATTCCACAATAGTTTCACTGAAAGAGTAGTTTAGTGGTGATGAATATATCAAGGGGTTCTAGGGATTGGTATTATCAGAATTCGATTGCTTATAGAGATCTATGTGGTTTTAGCTTGTGAAAATAAAAATAAAATAGAAATAAAGCAATTAAAGGAAGTAAAGCAAGTAACTACGACTAACTATGAAGATCTATGGAAATAAACTAACTAGGAAATGTAAATTCAAGCTGGTCGAATGCCTCGAGCGTATGCCGAAATTGAAATAGAAAGCAAGAAAAAAAACAATCAACAAAAAGCAAAGTTTCACTTAGTACAAGTATGAAAGCCTAAGGAACGACTATGCGAGCATGATCATAGAATTGAAAAAAAATGCAAATTGGCAAAAATTGAAAACACCAATGTAAAGAGCAACAAAAGTTGACGTGAAAGTTCAAAACTTTACGAGACATAACAAAAAACAAAGAGTACATCTAGAATTTAACTTAAAACTATGCATGAAAACAAAATCCAAAATAAAGCATATGAAATACTCAAAATAAAATAATCAAGGACTCGATCTACGATCTAGATGTGTCACTCATATAGATTCCATGGACAAATCACAAGATCTAAACAAGAAATCTAAGAGCTAAGGCAAAATTCATAAATGAAGAACAAGCATGAAAATTGAAGAACAAGGAAGGAGATAAAGGAAAACTTACTTGAATTAAAAAGAGAATCCAAAAGCTTGAATGAAAATACAAAGCAAAATTAAATCTAACGGAGTACTTGAATTCTTCTTGAGCTTACAAACCCAAGGAAGTGCTTGAAATTAAAATCTAAGAACTAGAGAGAGAGAGAGAGAGAAATTAATCTCAAACCCATGCTTGGGTTGGGAGGAGGTGTTTTTACAAAATGAGAGTTGGGTTCTATTTATACTATGTTTAATTGGGGTTAAATGGGTCAAATTGGGCTTTAAGGATTGAAATTCCTGGGTTTGACCAAAATTGACCCATGTTGACCTTCCTAGCCACTTAGCTTGACCCTAGGGTTGATTTGGCTCGAGGCGGCTCGGCATTGGCCGAGCCGGGGCGAGTTTGTCTCGGCCGGTGGGCGCTGGCTCGGCAGGGATGGCACTGGCCATGGCGTGGGGCTTGCGCTGGCTGGCAATGCTTTTGGCGTGAGGCATGGCATGGAAGTTGGCAAGCGCCAATGGGCGTGGCGTCAATGTTGGCGATGCCTGGCGCGAGGTGTGGCGGGAGATGTGGCGGTAAGGATGGCGACACCTGGCGCGGGCGGATGCACGCAGGCGCTGGGCGCTTGCGAGCGGGCGAGTGTGGAAGGCGTCTGCAGCTGGCAGGAGCTGCTGGGAGCTTGCGAGAGCTGCCGAGAGCGTGTAGGCGCTGCGTGCACTGCGTGCGCGGGGGCGTGCTTGGCGCTGCCTGGCGCGAGTTTTGGCTCGGGTTTTGGCGTGCCTTTACTAGCATTCATGAATGTTAGCCACTTGGAGCTTCTTCTTGACACCGAATCTGGCATGCCTTAGCACGGCTTGGCTTGAACTTTGGTCCTCAATGCCTTTACCTATGAAAATAGAATTTTGAACATAAAAACCCAAGAACTTCATTAAACCTCAAAATAATTGAACCCACTAAACCATGTTAAGTATAAAATAAAAAAGAAACATGAAAAATAATAAAAAAAAGAAAAAAAAAACCTTAGAAAACTAACTAATCGACTCAAAATAATATAAACAACATTAAACCCTAATCAAAAACACGAGAAATATACCACAATTACATGCAAAACAACCACCCCACACTTATTGGTTTGTTCGTCCTCGAACAACGAAAAGAATCGAAAATGTACATGCAATGAACATTATGCAAAAAGAGAAATCATTGTGCTTATCCATATTTGAATGATAAAAATATCAACATAAACTCGTTATCGCCAAGCATTGCTCGTATTACTCTTTCTCAATTGAAAACCAACTCGATGACTTTATCTCAAATGGAATTTTGAGGGTGTTCGCTCAATTCGCTCAAGTGTTTGTTATATGAGACGTGTATATACTGAAGTCGGACAATGCATGCACCTTGTCAAGATTTCACAAATTGAAAACTCAAAATCACCCATTGTACATGATCAAACAAGAATCAAAAGAGGTAATTATTTTGGGTTGTAATGTTGGCTCTTTGGTAAGGTATGGAGTATTTGGATATAGTGGCTAACACACGATTAAACGTGATCAATAACACATAAAACCCTAAATCACCAAAATTTCATTCGAAACCCTTTTGTACACTCACACACTTTTCTGACTTTATTTCACAACACTTAGAAGCTTTTTGAATTTGCTTCTTTTTACTAAACTTAGCCTTTTTGAATTAGGTTTTTCACTTGAACGCACGCTTTATCAGTTTTTGTGATTTATGTTGGAGTTTATTTGTTGTTCTCCTTCTTTTTTTATTTATCTCTTTTTTTATGTATATAAGTAACTCAAAACCTGAAACCCACAATTGATTTACCACACATTCTTAGTCAACTAACAACACACTCTCTCACCTCACAACTTATGAAGATAAAATAGCTAAAATCGAGCTCGGCTAACAAGAAATGAGGCATAGGCTCAAGGGGGCTCATTTGGGATTTTTAAATAGTTTATATATTTGGATATGGCCGGAATAAGGGTGATATATGTGCCTCAAGGTCATTTCCAAATTCAATCATGTATTATCAAAATCAAGCCTCCTCAATGCAATTACCATAAAATACAAGCAAAACCGATAATTCACATAAGACTACCTACTGTTTTGCACCGAGTTTTGGAAACAAAATCAAAAGAGCTTTTAGAACTCTGCAATCTTTTCAAAAGTAGATGTTGATTAAATATATATATATAGGCGGGTTTTGGACGAACCACAAAAATTCAACTCCTTGCACAAGAGGTCATAAGCACGTAAAAACTCGACAAGTAAACTGTTCCAACCCAAAAAGTGAGCAACCCGAACCACACCTGAAAACTCAAGAGCTTCCTAAACCTACACCACAAAAAACAAATTAGAAAGGACCACCGGTGGTTTTTTGGTGGAAACCTCTCCGATGCTTAAGTCGGTAAGCATTTGAGGTGTTTTTCCAGAAAGAAAGTAAGAATGCTCCATAGAATGACATACCTCCCTCAGCCTTGGGGCTGAGATATTTATAACTTATTCCCATGGGGACTCCAACCGGGATCCCAGGAACACGTGCCGCGAATCATGGGCCGTTTGGGAAATAGTTTCTGAACAAGTGGTCCCACTTGTTCCTTCTCAAGTAAACCAAAGGCCAGGTCTGACCAAGCCAGCGAATCCTTTATTATTTTCAGGGTTGCCTAGCCAGGAGTACTTCTTAAGTGGGCAGATCGGCCTAGTCTCCCCTTCCGCAATCACTATTGATTTCAGCTCTTTCCCAATTCAGATCTGGCTGGAATATCTAGAAGTTCCCTGGTGGGGACCCTTATCCGGGATCTTGGGAACAAGGCCCGTAAATCAAGGATCATCCATGTAACGAATGGTCCCCCATTTGCCTTTTCCTGTTAACAAACTACCAGGTCTATCTAAGGCCACCTCTCTCCCAAGAGAGATTTGACCATACTTTTTTACACGCAAGTCAATCAACTCTCACCACCTTTACTACTAAATTCAGGTCTACCTCAATACAGGTCTTTCCAATACTGCCCTATCAACTCCTCCCCCCCAAAACGGGTTGAGGTAGAGTGGCTAGGTGCACGGGCCCTTAGTAATAAATGAGTTCCCACGTCTTTTAGTGCTTCTCGTACTGGTACAAATCCCAAGGGACACGCTAAACTTCCAGGGCTAATTATTGGCATTTAGCGGTGTCGCACATTTCCAAACGGTTACTGTACTCCCACGTCCTTCCAGGTACTGCCTCGTCAGCCCTAGTTTAGAGTCCTAGCCATTTCAACTCACCTTTTAAATGCGCAAATCCCATAAAATCCCACCTTTCTTGGTTTTCGTATTTTGAAATCATTCACTTTGTCTTTTATTCCCGCTGGTTTCCTTTCTCTATTTCACTTTTCATCTTCTGCTTTCTCCTTCCTTTTTTTTTCTCGAACTTTCGCAAATCCGTCTCTCTCAATATTCCGGCGAACTTCTCCTCACCAACTCTCAATTATTCCGACGATCTTTACGAACCAGGTACCCTTCTTCACTCTTACCTTTTTTTTTCTTCTTCTTTTTTCAATTTTTATAATGTCATCCTCTCCAGAAATTAGGGTTACCCTTCCTCTGCTGTCCGCCCTCCCTGAGGCGGCGGTGACTCTCTCCTCTCCGCCACATGCGATATCAAAGGTGGCGGAAATTCCTTCCACTTCTACATCCACTACCTTAGAGGGGGCCGAGGTCTCTCCATCTTCATCACCTGACCCTCCAGAGATAGCAGCGGCCCTCTCACCACCGCCTGATATTCCGGCGACGGTCGCCACCTCTTCTTCAGGCGGTGTAGCGTATCCTCCGCCACTCCCCGATCACCCCAAAATTACCTCCATCCTTAGTCAAAATACGAGAGATGAGATTCGTTATAAATATAATATTAAAGACCCTTATGATCCCTATGCCCCTCCAGCCTGCACCCTGGCCTGCCAAGCTCCAGCAAGCAGGGTGACCTTTTATGTTGACCAGTTCCAGGCAGGCCTGCGCCTGCCTGTCAACCCCATGATGCTAGAGATTGCCAAAATTTACCAAATCCCTATTTTTACATTTTCCCCTAACTCTTTTAGGATCATGGTGTGTTATAACCTAGCCATGCGCTACGCAGGCCAGGACCCGACGACCCTGGTCTTCTATCAGCTCTTCCAGGCGAAGAGTCTTCCCCCCAATTGCTTTTACCTCGCGGCCAGACCCGGGGTCCACTTCATACACAAAATCCCGTCCTCCAATAAATCCTGGCGCAAAAAATTCTTTTTTGTTCATTGTGATGGGGATTGGGGTTTTGACCCCGTCCCCATAGATGCCTTGCCCTCCTATCCTCCCTTGACAGCGGTGGCCAGGCCTTCCCGTATTCAGAAGATAGTGGCAACTCTGAATGCAAACCCTGTTAACGTGAATGACCTTCTTACCCCTTCAGTCTTAGAAACTTTTAATGATACTTGTGAGATAGGTCCACTGCCGTCTGAGATTGGTAAAAAAGCTTTCTCATTCTGACCTTATTATATCATATTTTTATGTTTTATGTGTTTGATTTTCTTATTCCCCCTTTTTTCAGAAAATTGATGCGATTGCTGTTCGAGGCTTCTGACAGAGAAGGCCCAGGGGCTGACTCAGCAATGCCGGCTCAGGAAGCGGGCGCTTCCAGTGCTCCTTGAGCCCAGGGCTCTCTTCGTGCTGCGCCGTCCGTGCGCCCCCGATCAGTAAGGCATGTCGTCTCCGATTCGGAGGAAGAAGACATGCCTCTCACGAAGAAGCCTCGATCCGGCCGAGGACAAGGTGTGGTCATTTCAAACAATCTCGCCCCAGCACCTGCCGCAGCTCCCGTGGCCCCCACTGTGCGCAGTTCTGGTCCCCCTCGGCGGACTTCAGTTCTAAACTGCTCAGGAGACGTGGAAGTTCACCACGTGAGTGGCCAATGCTCCCCTGAAGATCTGCGAGCCCTCGAGCAGATGAGTGACAGGGATCTGTTAGAGTTGTGGTGCAAAGATGAGGCCCGGGTAAGCCAACCTTTCTTTACTTTCTTTCCTTTTCTATTACACCTTCCAAGTCTTTAACAATTTTCTGGTTTGCTTCCAGGCTGAGGCGAAGAGGGCCCTTCTGGCCATCAGGGCGACCCGGTCCCTGGGCCAAGCCAGCCTTACCAAGGAGATTGAAGACCTCAAGGAAAAGATGCAGCGGCTGCGAGCCTTGTCTAAGGATAAGATAAAAGAGGCTAAAAAGCTGCAGGAGGAGGTGGACGGGATGAAGAAAGCCCAGAAGAAAGTGGTAGAAACAGCTCGGGTGGAGGCTCGGGACGAGGCCATCGATGAGGCAAGGAGCTTGGCTGATGAGGCTCTTGCCAAGGCCAAGGGCGAGTGGAAGGCGGAGTTCCTCAACTCGGAAGAAGGGTTGAGGCTAGTTCAAGTGGCCAGGGATGAGGCCAAGAAGGCCTTCCTGGGATCCAAGGCTCTTTTCTCCCTACTCTTCCCAGAAGCCGTGGTATATTACAACTATGGCTTGGATGAGCAGGCCAAGTGGGTCCAGGCCAATCCTGACGTCCCTTTCGACCGAAAGATGCCATTGAAAAACCCTCCAGAGTCGACCTCCTTTTCTTATGACCCTGCCAAGGATTGCCTCCACACGATCGGGTCAGTGGAGTTTGCCGAGCATGTTCATGCTATTCTCTGTTCTCCTGAACCTGATCAAGCTCAACCAGACCTGACCCTCTCCGTGGTTCCCCCAACTTCATCTCCCTCCCCAACCTTCGCAGGTCTGGGTGAGCTGCCTGGGGGTGCTTCTCCAGGAGTTCTGTCGGAGGGCGTGTTAGAGCAGCTGCCCATGGAGCTGAGAACGGATATGGAGGTCGAGCCGTAGGCTGTAAAGAGTTTCATTTCACAGCAGACCTTGTAGGATGCATGTGTGGCTGGTCTGATTGTATTTCTGCTAAGCGTATGTAATGCCGAACAAGTTAAAATTTTTTAATGATGAATGCTTTTCTTTTTGTCCGTAGCGACTCTTGAACTTTCTAGGGTTTCCTGAATATCCGGAAACCCTAGTACTTTTTGATTCCTCTCACGTGCCTCCGATTTCAATATATATTCGTATGTATGCTTTATCTTTTTCATTATCCATCTGCAAAATGTCTTCATCTCCTCTGATCGAAGAACTTAATACGGTGAAGAGAAAAAACATTTCCCTGGTTGTGGAGAAATTCAAGCTCTCCGACCAGCTGGTCTTACTCAAAGAAAAAACTGGTTCTCTTTATCTCCTTTTGGAGAGGAAAAGGCAGAAGAAGCGTCACTACAAAAGTGAATGGGCCGAACTCCGATAAATCAACCGTCAGCTGCAAGAGGAGAAGGCGGACTTGGTTGACTCGGTGAATCGCCTGACCATTGCTGCTGGCGAAGCTCATGTTCTTGCAGGACGGTCTGACCAGTATCGCCGCCGTCTGCATGAGACAGAGCGGGAGATTTGGCGCATTCGCCGAGCCTTAGTCTCCGACCGAAGTTCTTCACCCAGATAGGCGTCTGGGTTTTATCTTCATTTATTTCCTGCCATTTTAATGTAATCAAAGTTTCCAACCCTCCGGGGAAGGTGTGCAACCTGCGCTTGTTCTGTTGAATGGTCAGTAATATATATGAGCTTTGTGCCTTTCATGTGTGTCACAGTTTTACTCGAATAAGTTTTGAATCGGATCGTTTTTGCTTATTCAAATCGTTCAAACTTGTGTGTTATGTCAGTGCCTTAGTAATTCAGCAATTACCTCATAAGATATCTTATTTCGCTTGTGTGGTCTAGCTGACGATCAAGTCAGGTAGATCGGTGCATTCGCCTTTAGTTTTTCTTGACCTGAGCTGTCAATCAGGTCGGGAAAATTATTGGCAACCGTCCTGGCCAAACCTGGATTTATCAATCAATCAGGTCGGGCGAAATCTAGGACATCGGTCCTTAGCCAATCCTGGCTTTAACCGAAAATCAGGTCGGGGAAAATCTAGGACATCCATCCTTAGCCAATCCTGGCTTTAACCGACAATCAGGTGGTGAAATCTAGGACATCGATCCTCAGCCAATCATGGCTTTAACCGACAATCAGGTCGGGCAAAATCTAGGACATCCGTCCTTAGCCAATCCTGGTTTTAACCGACAATCAGGTCGGGCGAAATCTAGGACATCGGTCCTCAGCCAATCCTGGCTTTAACCGACAATCAGGTCGGGCAAAATCTAGGACATCCGTCCTTAGCCAATCCTGGTTTTAACCGACAATCAGGTCGGGCAAAATCTAGGATATCCGTCCTTAGCCAATCCTGGCTTTAACTGTCAATCAGGTCGGGCAAAATCTAGGACAACGGTCCTCAGCTAATCCTATATTTAACCGACAATCAGGTCGGGCAAAATCTAGAACATCCGTCCTTAACCAATCCTGGATTTAACCGATAATTAGGTCGGGCAAAATCTACGACATCGGTCCTTAGCCAGTCCTGGCTTTAACCGACAATCAGGTCGGGCGAAATCTAGGACATCCGTCCTTAGCCAATCCTGGCTTTAACCGATAATCAGGTCGGGCAAAATCTAGGACATCGGTCCTCAGCCAATCCTGGCTTTAACCGACAATTAGGTCGGGCAAAATCTAGGACATCCGTCCTTATCCAATCCTGGCTTTAACCGACAATCAGGTCGGCTGAAATCTAGGACATCGGTCC
This sequence comes from Phtheirospermum japonicum, assembly GCA_014905375.1. Lineage (NCBI taxonomy): Eukaryota > Viridiplantae > Streptophyta > Magnoliopsida > Lamiales > Orobanchaceae > Phtheirospermum > Phtheirospermum japonicum. The sequence continues at coordinate 626,058 of BMAC01000244.1, forward strand.
TCAGACAATCCTGGCTTTATTCGTACACAAACTGGTGCATGGGATAAAACCTGCAATTTTATTCAAGAAAGACAAAGAAGCATTTAAAAATTACAACTACGTATAAAATTTTCGTAAGTTAGTGATGTTCCAAGCGCGAGGGATCTCAGTCCCATCTAGCTCTTCCAGTTTATAAGCGCCTCCTGCTAAGACCTGAATGACTCAAAATGGCCCTTGCCAAGATACATCCAGCTTCCCTTTTGCCTTTCCTAGGTCAGCTCTTCTTAGGACCATGTCTCCTACCCAAAATTGCCTTTTGACTACGGATTTGTCATACATGGCCTTTATCCTTCCCTTAATATGCGCCATCCTTGCTACGGCTTGCTCTCTTTTCTCCTCAATCAAATCCAGAGCATCTTGCCTCAACAGCTCATTCTGCTCTTCACTGAAATTCTGGATCCGGTGTGTTTCTAAGCTGACTTTTGAAGGTACTACAGCGTCCATGCCGTACACAAGGCTAAAGGGGGTTTCACCTGTACTTTCCTTTGGATTTGTGCGATACGCCCAAAGGACTGCACTCAGCTCTTCCACCCATTTGCCCCCAGATCTTTCTAAGCGTGACTTAAGTCCCTGGATAAGAATGCGATTAGTTACTTCAACTTGACCATTCGCTTGTGGATGATATACAGACGTGAAATGTTGTTGGATATTCATCTTAGTACACCAGGCCTTAATTTTGGCTCCCATGAAGTGGGTTCCATTGTCTGATATCAATATCCTTGGCACACCAAAGCGACATACCACATTTTTCCATATGAATCCCATCACCACCTCTTCTGTTATCTTGGCCAAAGCTTCTGCCTCCACCCATTTGCTAAAGTAGTCTATAGCTACAATTAAGAATCTTTTCTGAGCTGGAGCCATCGGGAATGGGCCGACCAGGCCGATTCCCCACTTCGCAAAAGGGCAGGGGGAGCTCATTGTTAACAGTTCTTCCGCAGGATGATGGATCAAAGGAGCCATTTTCTGACACTTTTCACATTTTTGCACGAAGACCTCAGCCTCCTTCCTCAATAAAGGCCGAAAATAACCAGCCCTTAACACCTTGCTAGCTAGAGCTCTGGCCCCCATGTGATTGCCGCAACACCCTTCATGAATCTCACGCAGTACCAGAGCTCCTTCTTCTTGACTCAGGCATCCCAATAAGAGCTGGCCAAATCCTCGTTTAAACAACTCTCCCTTAATTAGGCAAAACCTTGCAGCCCTGGATCGTATTTTCGCCGCCTCCTTCCTATCCTCCGGCAAGACCTCCTGTTCTAAGTATGTCTTTATAGGAGAGCGCCAGTCCTCCCCTTCAATGATTGAGCATATCTGTTCTGTTCCAAATTCTCCGTCCGCCTGTAGTAGAGTAATCACTCTTTCTTGACAATCCGCAGCCGAGCTGGCCACCTTTGCCAAGAAATCAGCTCTTCCATTTTCCTCTCTAGGGATCTGCAGGACCGTTAGGTTTTTCATACCTCTTGCGAGCTCTCTATACCTGGCCAAATATCTCTGCATATTTTCTTCTCTCATTTCAAACTCTCCGCTGATCTGCTTGCAAACAAGCTGAGAATCTACCCTGGCGCACACTTGCTCTGCACCCAGGTCTTTCGCCATCTGAATTCCTCTTAGAAGGGCCTCATACTCAGCAGAGTTATTAGAAAATGTTGTGCTCAGCCGAATGGCGAACTCAGTGGATGTGCCTGCTGGATCCGTTAATACAATTCCAGCCCCACAGCCCTGGTTACAGACAGAGCCATCCGTGAAAATCGTCCATTCCTTCAACTCTCCCGGAGGACCGATCATTTCTTGCATGAAATCAGCTAGGGCCTGGGATTTAATTGCCGTTCTGGCCTCAAAGCTAATATCAAATTCGCTTAGCTCAATTATCCACTTGACCAGTCTCCCCGACGCCTCTGGCTTATCCATGACGGCTTTCAACGACAGGTTCGTCCGTACGACTATACTATATGAGAGGAAATATGGGCGCAATTTCCGGGCTGTGCCTACTAGAGCTAGTACTGCCCGCTCTACCTCTACATACCTTACTTCTGCATTGTGTAAGACCAAACTCCAGTGGTAGACTGGTTTCTGTACCTTTCCTTCTTCTCGAATCAAGACAGAGCTAACTGCTTGCTGTCCGACCGATAGGTACAAGATAAGTGGTTCTCCTAGAACATGCTTTGTTAGCAAGGTCATGCCAGCCAAGTGTTCTTTCGACATTTTAAACGCATCATCACATTCTCTAGTCCACTCAAAACGGGCTTTTTTATGCAAAGCTTGGAAGAAAGGGAGGCTCTTCTCTGCCGAGCGCGAGACAAATTGGCTCAAGGCATTAATACGTCCCACTAAACATTGCATTTCTTTAACATTCCTGGGTGCCTGCATCTCCATAATTGCTCGTACCTTTTCCAGGTTGGCCTCAATCCCCCTTTCCATAACCATGTACCCAAGGAACTTGCCAGCTCTTACCCCAAACGCGCATTTTTTAGGGTTAAGCTTCATTCGGTATTTTCTCAGTGTAGCGAAGGTCTCTTTCAAATCATTCACATAGGAGGTTGCCTTGATGCTCTTGACTAGCATATCATCCACGTATACCTCCATGTTTCTCCGAAGCTGATTTTTAAAAATTTTATCTGCTAACCTCTGGTATGTGGCGCCGGCATTCTTTAGCCCGAAAGGCATGACCACATAACAGTAGGTACCCTTCGGGGTGATAAAGCTGACTCTCTTCCAATCCTCTTTCGCCAGCCTGATCTGATGGTAACCCTGTGAGGCGTCCATCATACTCAGGAGCTCACATCCAGCAGTAGAATCAACTAATTGATCAATCCTCGGAAGTGGGTATTGATCTTTCGGACAATCTCGGTTAAGGTCACAGAAATCAATGCACATTCTCCAATCTTCTTTGGTTTTGGAAACTAATACAACATTGGAGAGCCATTCTGGGAATTGGATTTCCTGGATATACTTTGCATTAAGTAGTTTTTCCACCTCTGCTTCAATTATGGCCTCTTTCTCAGGTCCGAAATTCCACTTTTTCTGCTTTACCGGCTTCACATCTAGGCTGATGTTTAGGCGATGCTCCATCACTTCCGGATCAATCCCCACTAAGTCCTGAGGGGACCATGCGAACACATCTGCATTCTCTCTTAATAAAGCTACCAGGGCTGTCAAGACTTCTGGGCTAAGCCTCGTCCCCACGCGTAGAATTCTACTCTCATCACCCGGAACAACCTCTACAAGCATCAATCCCTCCTCACCTCGAGTCTGAGCTATCCGCGGCTGCTCTATCCGAGCCTTCTTGGTCTGCCTCTCATCCTCGGTGTTCCTCTTGATGCACTCAACATAGGTCTGTCTTGAGGCATATTGGTCACCTCTGACCTCTCCCGTTCCGTCTTCCGCCGGGAACTTCATCTTCATATGAAAGACTGATATGACAGCCTGGAATTTGCTCAAAGATGGACGACCCAACATGACATTATAGGAGGAGGGTGCGTCCACCACCAATAAATGCGCCGTCCTTGTCACCCTATACGGCTCTTCTCCCAATGTCACAAGGAGCCTCACTGCTCCCAAGGGCTTCAGGGCTCCTCCTGAGAATCCAACTAAGGAGGTGGTGACCTCTTCCAGCTCAACATCCAGTTTCAATTGCCGAAACCAATCATAAAACAAAATGTCGGTGGAACTTCCGGTATCCACAAAAATTCTCCGCACATTATAATTGGCGATAGTTGCAGTTATAACCAGAGCATCCATGTGTGGAGCTAAGATGACATCGCCATCTTCGGACCCGAAACAAATGTTAGGGGTAGAGGTCATCTGTCCTACATCACGTGATTTGCGAACTAAGTCTCTTGCAACTCTGACATAACTGTGCTGCGTTCGCTTAGAATGCTCCTCCATTTCCCCTCCAGTAATCATCTGGATTTCTCCGTGGATAACCTGGGCTTGATCAGATCTTCTTATCCCAGTGAGTATCCAATCCTGGCCTCCCTTACCTGGCAGAGATCGATCATAATTCTTACTACCAGACCTAGCTTCCTCTCTCCTCATCCGGACATACTCCTTCAGATGTACGGCCTGAACCATCCTTTCCAACTCATCTTTTAGATGCGTGAACTAGTCAGTGTCGTGCCTATACTCGTTGTGGAAGCGACAGAAGCGATCAGATATTTCCCTCCTAGGCCTCTGCGAGTAGGTCTTCGGCCACTTCAGGTCTGGATGCTTCTCTATTGCCTGCAGGATTTCACCCTGTGGGGTTGCCAAAGGTGTGTATCTATCAAAACGAGGCCTCCCTCCAGGCAGGTCTGGCCTAGGCTTTTTCACAACTCCTCTTTCTTCACGATCAGGCCTCTCTCTCTTCCTCTCTCCATCGTCCTTGATCTTCAAGGCCTCCTCCAAGTGGATATACTTCTCAGCTCGCTCCAAAAGCTCTCCAAACTTCACCGCTGGCTTAACAACCAATGATTGGAAGAATTCTCCTCTTCTCAAACCCTGTGCCAGAGCATTCACCAACAGCTCTTCAGAGGCAGAGGGCACCTCTAACTTAGCGGTTGTAAACCTGTTGATGTAGGAACGAAGGCTCTCATTCTCTTTCTGCTTCAAACTGAAAATCCCAAGCGGCATTTTCTGGTACTTCCTGCAGCTCGTGAACTGGTGCAGGAAGGCCGAGCTGAATTCGTCAAAGTTACTAATAGATCTCGGCGGCAGCTAGCTGAACCAGAGCTGAGCTGATTTAGTAAAAATCATCGGGAACACCCGACACATGACCGCGTCTGAAAATTTGTGTACAGCGGCCGCAATTTCAAATCTACTCAAATGGTCCCACGGATCCGTGGTCCTATTATATTCAAAACCCAGGGACCTGTATGAAGCCGGCACTTCGTCACGCATCACCTCTACCGTGAACGGGGTGCCTCGCCATATCGGAACTGCGCTAGTGCTCGCCATCTTCTTCTCAAACTCCCGCACCTCTTTCTGCAGGATCTGCATCTGCTCAGCTAGGCCTGGATTGGTCTGGCCTGAGGTTTCTCCATAGGAAGTGGAGAGAAGCTCTTCCCTATCCTGAACAGGAGTCCGATCCATGCGCTGGTTGCGTGGTGGCTCTGTTCCCGCCGCTGGAATCGCTCGATCTGGTTGTGCGTCAGGCGGTGGCGTCGAGACCGCAACAAACTTTTTCTCGACTGCCGCCTCTACAGCTTTGCTTATTAGCTCCGATAGCTTCCTGAGCAACGGGTCGTTCAGCAAACCGCTAGCAATAGGTACTGAACCACTGGCAGAGGATGGAGCAGCACCTGCAGGGATCCCTGTCGATTGCTCGGCTCCCTCAGGCCTTGCTTGAGGCGTCTCTGCTGATCTTGGCATTCCCCACGGCACGGCGGAGCTGGGAGTTCTGCTGAGCTCTCCCACCAAGTTTCGTAGTAATTCGTCGGAGGCCATGGAAAAGGAACTCACGTCTTAGCCTAGTTCGGTTCCAACAAGCGGTGCCAATTTGTTCTAACCCAAAAAGTGAGCAACCCGAACCACACCTGAAAACTCAAGAGCTTCCTGAACCTACACCACAAAAACAGATTAGAAAGGACCACCGGTGGTTTTCCGGTGAAAACCTCTCCGATGCTTAAGTCAGTAAGCGTTTGAGGTGTTTTTCCAGAAAGAAAGCAAGAATGCTCCAGAGAATGACATACCTCCCTCAGCCTTGGGGCTAAGATATTTATAGCTTATTCCCGTGGGGACCCCAGCCGGGATCCCAGGAACATGTGCTGCGAATCATGGGCCATTTGGGAAACAGTTTCTGAACAAGTGGTCCCACTTGTTCCTTCTCAAGTAAACCGAAGGCCAGGTCTGACCAAGCCAGTGAATCCTTTATTATTTTCAGGGTTACCTAGCCAGGAGTACTTCTTAATTTGGCAGATCGGCCTAGTCTCCCCATCTGCAATCACTATTGATTTCAGCTCTTTCCCAATTCAGATCTGGCTGGAATATCTAGAAGTTCCCCTGTGGGGACCCTTCTCCGGGATCTTGGGAACAAGGCCCGTAAATGAAGGATCATCCAGGTAACGAATGGTCCCCCATTTGCCTATTCCTGTTAACAAACTACCAGGTCTGTCTAAGGCCACCTCTCTCCCAAGAGAGATTTGACCATACTTTTTTACACGCAAGTCAATCAACTCTCACCACCTTTACTACTAAATTTAGGTCCACCTCAATCCAGGTCTTTCCAATACTGCCCTATCATAAACTATTCAAACTTCCAAGCATATGATGATTTCTTAACAATGCAATAAAGACACAAAAATGACTCAACCATATAAATGCATAATTAGTAAGCGTCACTTTGCCAAGAATGCGTCACTTCGCCAAGGCTCGAGTTAAGAAAGACAAATCATGCTTTTCGACACCCGGACCCTAAGCACATACCCACACCACACTTAAACCATGCGATTCCCTCATTTCATTTTAATGAAAAACAAGTAAGAGAAGGGTTAGATAGAAGCCTTTTAAACCGAGCGGGTTTTGGGCCGAGCTCGGTGGGGTCCACTTGAGCATCAAAGCAATCCGAGCAAAAAACGAGCATAGATTGTGTCTTCCGGCTCCATGAATGCTACTAGTTTATCAAATCCACCAAGGCTGGAGTCGGGAAATAACTCCTATAAAAGAAAATTACACAAAAATCAAAAACACAAAAAATATGTACATAAATCAAAACAAAACGAAACAAGGGTTAAAAAGAACTAAAAGACAACACACATTTTTTTTTTCAATTTTCTTGAATGTTTTTAGATTTTTAAAATAAGAAAGAAATGTATAAATAAAAGAAATAAACAAAAAGAACATGGGTTGCCTCCCAAGAAGCGCTTGTTTTACGTTCTTAGCTTGACTATCTCCCTTCTTGGTTATGTGGAGGTTGAGATGGGATGATTCACCAAAGTAAAAACCTCCTTGTTGGGTGGGTCCATTCTTCGGAGCATTCTTAGGGCATCGTGTAGCCCAAGTAAAGAACGCCGAGAAGCAACCGTTCTGAATGTCATCTTGGCTCGATCTTTGGGAGGAATTGTGGTTTTGAAATGGCCCGACAACTCATCTGGAATCAAATATGAATAATGGCCGGCTAGTGTTCCAAATGGGCAAGTAGGAGTCGTCATGGGTAGATCCTCGGGTAGAATTATTGTTTTGAAGTGACCCGATTACTCATCCTAAAAGCAAAAGGAGTAATGGCCGGCTAACTTTTCCAACATGTGGTCGATAAACGGGGGAGGGAAATAATCTTTCTTGGTGGCCGCATGAAACTTCTTAAACTCGATCAACATCCTCCATCCTGTTTTAGCCCTCGTGGCCAATAACCCTCATTTCTTGTTCTCGGTCAATTTCTCATCTTCCACTATCTCCTTAAAATTCGGATTCAGATGCCTTTGGAATTCTCAAGGTGGTTTGGCATCATCCTCTAAGTCGATTTTATGGATGTAAGTCCAAGGGGTAGTTCCCTTAATAACTCCGGGTCTCCAACCAATAGCACCCTTATGAATTTTAATCGCTTCAATCGACCCCTCCTCTTCCTCTCGGTTCAAATTTGCAAAGATGATAATCGGCTTGCTCTCCTCTTCCTCCAAATATACACGCTTTATTGGATATAGAGGAGGCTTAGGCTCGGGCTTGTGCCTCCTCTCGGTCTCGTTGGGGATTAACTCGAGCAATTCACTGATCCCCTCAAGATACTCTTCAAGCTTATCGATGTGATCGACTCCCAACCCGTCATCAACAATCTCCAACTCCCCCTCCAAAATTGTGTCGTTGCCCTCAACGAAACAATCATGATCTCTCTCACTCAAGTCATGGGCACATTGAAGCATAAATGAATCATCGGTACGATCAAGGGGCTGATCATCCTCACCACAACCCTCAACATAAGCTCCCGAGTCAAACTCATCCTAAATGCTCATTTCCTCCATATAAACTTGTTCGACCAAATCTCGGATCACATCCATATGTAACCACTCTTCAAAAGATATTTTTGAAGGAGAAGGCATAGGGGATTTAGAGGTTGGTTCCTTGTACGGGTTCGAAGACTTGTGAAGGCCATTGATAAGGTCCTTTGCCAACGTGGGGCCCATGGGGGTGGAATCAAGAGGAGTAAGAACACTCATAATAGAAGCCACTTCCTCGACGGACGGCGGGACAACCGTATCATCAACCACCCCACACTTATCAAGGATCGCGGCCATATGAGTATGCGAAGGTGGACTTGGCAATTGCCGCATAATGACCAAGAGATCCAGATCAGAAGGTGGAGTAGGAGCATGCACTGGTACAAGTGAACCCATGTGAGGAGTAACACCCGCATATTTATTGGCATAACTTAAATCAGTTTGCATGCGATTTCCAGGATGAGAATGAGGATTATGAGTCGGCGGTGGAGCAAAAGATGGTTTAGCAAAACCGGGTCCCGCTTTATATCCATGACCCCCATACACTTCCTCCGAATGAGGCATCGACATATTGAACGAGGGAGTTGAGGGACAAGACGTGGTATCGTGACCAAACATTCCTCACGATGCGCACGGGGGATCTAGTTTTGGGCGAGATAACATAGCAATACGAGCCTTCATAGCCGCTACTTCCTTTCCAACTCAAGCACCCTAGAGGAAGGAAATTCACTCACTTCATTAGCACTATAAGACATTGATTGATCGGGAGGAAATGATACGCAAGGTGGAGTAAACATATCCAAAAATGATTTGTTAACATCTTTCATAGTGCGGATGGAGTGGGGGGGTGGGGCATAGGAGCTCAATCCTCCAAACAACTCATACGGATTGGGATTTTGAGCACTATTGATGGCACTAATCGGGGTATGATTGACATTGTAAGTAAGAGGACTTCCATACGGGTCGAGATTCAAAAATTGGCCACCCACATTCCCATTTGGACTCTCATAACCACCATTATACATATTTGGATAGGTATTGGGAGCAATATAACCTCCATACGGATTGGGATTCGGATATTGCATATTCGAAATTTGATTGGAAGCACCATAACCCCCATATAAACCATTTATATACATGAAAGCGTTATACCCAACATGGTTTGCACCATGCCCTCCCATGTTAGGTTGTCCATAGTCGATTTCACCATTGGCAACGTGGTTTGCACTATGCCCTCCCACGTTTCCAAAACCATTATACATCGCTCCATTCCCAACATGGTTTGCACCATGCCCTCCCATTTTGGAAATGTATCCTCCATTTCCATAAGGTCCTTGCATACTTAACAAAAACGTCAAATACAAAAGAAAGCTAGAAACACAAAGAAACTACAAGCAAATCGAAAACCTTAACCAAGCCGAGCTGCAACAGCGCCATTTTGAAATAGTAGTTTTAGTGGTGATGAATATATCAAGGGGTTCTATGGCTTTGTATTATCCCAAATTCGATTGATTATAGAGATCTATGTGTTTTTAGCTTGTGAAAATAAAAGGAAAATGGAAATAAAAGGAAATAAAGTAATTAAAGGAAGTAAAACAAGTAACTAAGACTACCTATGAAGATCTATGGAAATAAACTAAATAAGAACGTAAATGCAAGTTGGTCTGATGCCTCAAGCGTATGCCGAAATTGAAATAGCAAGCAAGAACGAAAACAAGCAACAAAAAAGCAAAGTTTCACTAAGTACAAGCATGAAAGCCTAAGGTACAACTATGTAAAGATTAAAAATTAGCAAAAATTAAAAACACCAATGTAAAGAGCAACAAAAGTTGACGTGAAAGTTTGAAACTTTACGAGAAATAATAAGAAACAAAGAGTATATATAGGATTCAACTTAGAACTATGCATGAAAACAAAATCCAAAATAAAGCATATGAAATACTCAAAATAAAAATGATCAAGGACTCGATCTATGGTCTAGATGTGACACTCATCTGGATTCCATGGACAAATCACAGGATCTAACAAGAAATCTAAGAGCTAAGATAAATGAAGAACAAGCATGAAAATTGAAGAACAATGAAGGAAATAAAGGAAAACTTACTTGAATTAAAAAGAGAATCCAAAAGCTTGAATGAAATTACAAAAAAAATAAAAAAATCCAAGGGAGTACTTGAATTCTTATTGAGCTTACAAACCTAATGAGGTGCTTGTAATTAAAATCGAAGAACTGGAGAGAGAAAATAGATCTAAAAACTAAAGAGAGAGAGAGAAATTAATCCCAAACCCATGCTTGGATTAGGAGGTGGTGTTTTTAAAAAATGAGAGTTGGGTTCTATTTATATTAAGTTTAATTGGGACTAAATGGGTTAAATAGGGCTTTAAGGCTTGAAATTCCCGGGTTTGACAAAAATTGACCCGCGTTGACCTTCCTAGCCACTTGGCACGACCCTAGGCTTGAATTGGATAGATTGGCTCGAGCAGGCTCGACATTGGCTGAGCCTGGGCGAGTTTGGCTCGACCAGTGGGCACTATCTCAGCATGGATGGTGCTGGCCTTGGCGCGGGGCTTGGCGTTGGCTGGCAATGCTTTTGGCGTGAGGCGTGGCATCAATGTTGGCGACGCCTGGCGCAAGGTGTGGTGGGAGATGTGGCGCTGAGGCTGGCGACGCCTGGCGGTGGGCGCGGGTGGATGTGCACAGGCACTGGGCGCGTGCAGGAAGCATCGGCAGCTGGCGGAAGCTTGCGGGCGGGAGATGCCGGGAACTTGCGAGAGCTGCAGCGCACGTGCGGGCGCGCGCGGGGGCGTGCTGGGCACTGCCTTTTGCGAGTTTTGGCTTGGGTTTTGGCGTGCTCCAAGGGGCCAGGCGTCAGGTTTGGCGAGGTGTGGCATGCGTTTGCTAGCATTCCAGAATGTTAGCCACTTTCTAGCTTCTTCTTGGCACCGAATTTGGCATGCCTTGGCACGGCTTGGATTGAACTTTGGTCCTCAATGCCTTTACTCATAAAAATCGAATTTTGAACGTAAAAATCCAAGAATCTCATAATTATCCATGACTGTTTATGTCTTTAGCATGACCACTTGATGAAATTGGAGGGAAGTGGAATAAATGGCCGATACTATTGGAAGGATTCCTCTTTGGATAATAGGTACTGTAGCTTGTATTCTTGTGATTTCACCAAACCTCAAATTAATTGAACCCATTAAACCATATTAAGTATAAAATCAAAAAGATACACGAAAAATAATAAAACAAGAAAAACAACCTAGAAAACTAACAAATCGACTCAAAAACTAATATAAAAAACATTAAACCCTAATCAAAAATACTAGAAAAATACCATAATTACATACAAAACACTCAGATTGATTAACCAAATTAAACTTGTTCAAGTAGTCCACAATACTATCTTCTGCCTGATTTTGAATATCATTTCCAACATTCGCATCATCCTATTGAGTTGGTTCCATGTCTAATTTCTTCAAAAATTTATCGACATTATCTAATGGTATTTACATCCCTAATCGCTTGAATTCACAAATCTCATGTGCACAAGGCAAACACATGCCTTTATTAGCAAACAACCACAAAGTCATGAGTCGATGCAAATGTCATTTATAACCTTCATTTTATTTACGATTTTAACCAATGCCGAAATAGAAATCTCACCATGTAGAATCTTGAAAATAGTTGGTTGATAACTATGTTGGGCTACATGAATAGTCTTTTTAAATGAAGTCTTAATTGCAATGTGTGAAATCTCGAGAAGAGAATGTATTTTGTCCAACATGTCTCAAAGTTTTCCATACTCGATCCCAAGTGTCTTTTAAACTTGGAATGCGCACTCTCCACCCTAAAAACGAGTAAAGTCTTACGGTGGATACCTAGGCACCTAGAGATTTATTTCATCTATTCCATGACCGAAACTTTCAGTTTTATGTCCTGCTTTAAACGAAGCCTGTGAGTGAGTTTCTAGGAGAAATTGTTTTAGTTTAGGTTTATTCTGTAAAATAAAATAAAAAGAATGAAATGAGTTCTAAAGACATTACAAAAATTAATCAAAATTAAAATTAAAAATAAATAAGTGTTAAAAAGTAAACATAAAATATTTTTAAGTACCTATTAGTTGTCGTATTATTGAAATGCATAATATTATTTATCCATGCAGATATAAAGCGATCTTTGTAGGGATTCACCCATTGATTAATACAATTGATGTGCCCTGAATAAATCCTGGTTTGAAATACAGACCTGGTTGGGCTAGACCTGACCGAATATCACCCTGATCTGAAATAATGTTACTAAAGTGGTGAGGTTCAGCCCAAGAACCGGAGAGGATGATTCTTTATCTGATTTGCTTTGAACACTTTCCTGAACTAACCTCTCCTAGAGGAAGAGGGAATGATCTGGCACCTTCCCGACCTAACCTCTCCTAGAGGAAGAGGGGATGATCTTGCATTTTCCCAATCTCACCTCTCCTAGAGGAAGAGGGGATGATCCGAGCATTCTGTATAATGGCCCGAGATTCACAGAATTCTATTTTCGGGATCTCGAAAGGGCTCCACTTGATAAGAAACTATAAATACATAAGCCTCAAAGCTGAGAGGTACGCAATCTCAAACATTCTTCTTGCTTTCCCGAATTTGAGAATTTACAGCTTAACTAACTAAAGCATCGGAGAGGTTTCCACCGAAAATCCTCTAGTGGTTCTTTCTAACGTGTTATTGTGGAGAGCAGGTCAGGAAATTCTCAGGCGAAGGTGTAGGTTCTCCTGGGAAAATTTTTCGGACGAAACAATTGGTGTCGTCTTTGGGAATCGAACCCACGACCATTTTCCTGATGTGATTGTCAGTAATGCCAGGATTGGCTAAGAGAGGATACCCCATTTTCTTGACCTGATTGTCAGTAACGCCAGGATTGGATAAGGGAGGATGCCCCATTTTACTGACCTGATTGTCAGTAAAGCCAGGATTGTCTAAGGGCGGATGCCCTATTTTCCTAACCTGATTGTCAGTTACGCCAGGATTGGCAAAGGGCGGATGCCCCATTTTCCTGACCTAATTGTCAGTAAAGTCAGGATTGGCTAAGGGAGGATGCCCCATTTTCCTGACCATATTGTCAGTAACGCCAGTATTGGCTAAGGGAGGATGCCCATTTTCCTGATCTGATTATCAGTAAGCCAGGGTGGATGCCCCATTTTTTTTCCTGACCTGATTGTTTGTAGAGCCAGGATTGGCTAAGGGCGGATGCCCAAAATTTTTTGTCCTGATTGTTATTGAAATTTATAAGCTAAGGTTGGCTTAAGGCGGACGCTCCAATATTCTGGACCTGATTGTTAATAAAGCCAAGATTGGCTAAAGGCTACCCTGAGGAGCCCGATCTAATTGTTGGAAAAGATTTTTCTAGAAAAGATCATTCATTACAACTTAAATGGAAATTTTATTAAAACACAAAAAAAGCAAAAAACACGGAAAAGGCTGGAAAATACATTAAAAATGGAAATTAAAATCAGCCACGGGATGAAGACCTCTTGTCAGATGCCAGAATTCGGTGAATGTGCCACAGCTCGAGCTCGGTTTCATGGAGGCGCTGGCGTTACCTATCCGCCCACCCGGAAACAGCATGAGCCTCGCTGGTGGCGGTGGTCAGCCGACTTACCAATTCGAGTAAATCGGCTTTCTCCTCCTGCAGTTGGCGGTTGAGCTGGCGGAGCTCAGCCTATTCACGCTTGTAATAGCATTTCTTCTGCCTTTTCATGTCAAGAAGCCGGCATACTTGAGAAATTTTTTCAAAAAAGATAAAAAGTTTGTCAGAAAGTTTGAAGTTCTCTGTTAAATGAAAGAGGTTTTTCCTCTTGACAGTATCGATTTCTTCAAGCAAAGAAGAAGATGAAGAAGCTATAATGGAATAAACAAGAGAAAAGGCATGTACATAAAGGAAAGCAAAGCACCTGATCAAGAGAAAATAGTACTAGGGTTTCCTTAAATCAAGAAAACCCTAAAAAGATTACTAAATGACAAAATTATTTAGAGTAGAGACAACAGTGTTCAAAAAATAAATCAGTCACACAGGGAAAACAAACAGATTTGGCTACGAGCAGAGAAGGAAAATATAAAACATGCTATTCTATGCCTAACTCTCAGCATCTAACTCTTCGGCAAGCTGATCCACTACATCTGCCGCATTCGGGGCTCTAGGTGATGCCCCTTCAGGCAGCTCACCCAAACCGGTGAAGGTTGGGGACGGAGTGGATGTAGTAAGAGAAAGAGTCATAGATTGGTCTGGATGAAGCAGCTCTGAGGCCGAGATGGGAGCATGGAAAGCGGTGAGGACGTGCTCAGCAAACTTGTGAGCATCTAGCCTATGCAGGCGATCCTGCTCTGGCACATAAGAGAATGAGGTGGGCTCAGGTGGCGTCTTGAGCGGCTCTTTTCGGTTGAAAGGAAGAGAAGGTTGATTCTGGACCCATTTAACTTGGGCGTCCAAACCAAAGTGGTAGTACACCTCGTCCTCAGGGACAAGCAATAGACAGAGCTCTTCATATCCCAGAAAGGCTCTACGAGTAACCTCCCTGGATAACTGAATCAATCTCAGCCCCTCCTCAGAGTTAAGGAACTCCATCTTCCCCTTCTCGCGCGCCTGATCCAGGGCCTCATTCGCCAAACTCCTAGACTCAGCCAAGGCCTCGTCACGTGCCTCAGCTCTGGCCATCTCCAGAACTTTCTTCTCAGCCTTCCTCATTTCCACTAGCTCCAACTTAAGCCTCTTCAGCTCGGCCCCCCTTTCCTTGCATGAATTATACAACTTCCTCTCTTTCTCCTGCAGCTTCTTATGCTCTTTCGCAAGATCGGCATTCATCAAAGAACCCCTATCCTTGGCAACCAGAATGGACCTCTTGGCCTCCGCAAAATAAGAATAAGAGAGAGGAAAAAGAAGTTAAAAGGGCATAAAAAGGAGAAAGGAGAGAGAAAAGGAAAGGGAATGTGAGGAAAGAAAAATCACCCTTGCCTCATCCTGACACAGGGACTCGATGAGTTCAGGACCAGAACACTTCTCCAGGGTGGGTTGGTCAGCATTAGGGCATTGCCCCTGGATGAACTGAACTACTATTGCCCCAAAACAGTTCAGAATAGATGCGTTGGTGAACCAAGTAGCGTTGGGGTGGCTACCTTGACCCCAGAGACGGATGCGCCATCCTTGCCAGCTCGGGCCCTCTTCATGGGTGGGCGAGTCTTCTCCTTTCCAGAATCGGAAGAGGGAACAATCACATCACCCTCTGGACGAGGAGAGTCCTTGGAGGTACCAGATCCCCCTTCTCCCATCGTGGGAAGACCTGACTCTGAAGGTCGCTTCTCTGGGCTGCCGTTGCCCCTTTAAGACGTGCGAGTTTCTGCATCATGTTTGCTAAAGAGGTGAAATGGTCAGATCATTACGAAACACGATTCAACTAGATAAGTAGATAAAGGGTGTCAGGTCGGGAAAAGTTTCTTTACCAATCTCACGGGTTAAGGGACCCGTCTCCTCCTGGTTGTTGAAAAAGTCTAGAACAAAGGGAAGAAGAAGTTGGGAGAGATGGAGAATGTTCTCGTTTAAAGTTGAAATTATTTTTTGTATCTGAGGAGATCTGTTCCCTACGGATAGATGTGGATGGGCAGGCAACTGCTCGATGGACTGGGGAGGGAAGACCCGATCCCCTGAGCAGTGTAGAAAGAAATTTTTTTTCCTCCAAGCCTTGTTGGAGGAAGGGATGCCGGTAAGAAAATGCACGCCAGCTCTAGCGCACAAGTAGAAGTAACCTGGGGAAGAACTCTTGACCTTGAAGAGCTGGTAAAAGGTTTGAGCTGTAGGATTGAGACCAGCATTCGCATGGCCAGGTTATAACCTACGATGATCCTAAACGAGTTCGGAACAAATTGAAGCACCGGGTTTTATACAGCCGGGCTATTTCTAGTATTAAAGGGTTTGCTGGAAGGCGCAACCCTGCCTGAAATTGGTTAACAAAGAAAGTCAGGTGGTCGGCCGGCTCTTGATATGCCATCACCCGCGGCGGGGGTTGACAAACGAGAATTCCTCAGGCACTTATTATTTATACCTTAAATTCTCTACATTCTATCATTATGGATGGATAAGATATATCACTACTACAGAAACAGGATACGAAGGCGGCTTATTAATGGCGGTTCTGGAAAAACTGCCGTTAAATATGTTTTAACGGCGGTTTTTTGGAAAACTACCGTTAAATCTGTATTTTTACGGCGGTTTTTTAAGAACCGACGTTAAATATATAATTTAACGACGTTTTTCTAACAACCGCCGTCAATTTCTCTTATTCCACGGCGGTTTTATATGAAATGCCGTAAAAGCTTACCTGATACTACGGCGGTTATATAAAAACCGCCGTAAAACATTTTCTAATACAAGCTTTAATGTAGGTTCTATTAAAACTGCCTTGAATAAGATGACATTTTATGCCAGTTTTATTAGAACCTCCATATAATAGAAAGCCGCCATGTCACCGATCCTCGTCCTTATCAAACAAAAACCTTGGGCCGTTGATCCGTGTCTCATCCGATGATCTGCATTCGCCACGTCATCAATCCGTGTAAACACATCCATGCCTTCATCTTCATCCTCTTCATTCATCTTCATCACTTCATCTTCATCATGGACCAAGGGCTGCCGACGTCGCCGAAGATCTTCATCTACATTCGCCAGCTGCCGACATCACCGGAGGTTGACTGCTGTCATTGGACCAAGGGCAACCACGTCGGAGTTTGCCTAGACGCTTGGACGATGCTCCGGAGATCTCCTGGACGCCTAGAACTTCTCAAGGATACCCTTGGACGTCAGAGCTTGCCGGAACTCGCATGGAATGTGGAGTGGAGATCGTCGGCGCTGGCTGCTGCGAAGTGTGTGCCGGTGGGGATGCAGTGAGTTGATGCAGCAGCATGGATAATGGTTGTGGGAGAGACATCAAGGGTGGGTGTAGTGTGTAGATTGCCGGCGCCGGTTGATGCATTGAGTGCATCGGCGGGGAAGCAAAGGGTTGTTGCTGGTGAGCTAATCGAGCTAGACTCGTTGAGCTCACCCGTAAATTTTTTTAAATTTATATTAAACAACGGCAGTTCTGGAAATTGCCGTTAATTAGTTGGATTTAACGGCGGTTGTAGAACCGCGGTAAAACATGCCTACATTCAACGGCGTTGGCTACAACGGCGGTTCGAAAACTTCCGTTAAATCCCTTAAAGAACCGTCGTTAACTCTGTATTCTGCAGTAGTGTATGGCCGTCCGGGAATATATGGAGGATATTCAAAGGATGATGGTGATGATGGAGATGATGATACATGAGAGGGAGTTGCAGTAATAGAATTGGCGGAGGAAGAAGACGACTGTGTAGACATTATTGAAAGGAGAAGGGATTGGAGAAGTACCTGGTGATGTAGGTGGTTAGAAAATGCTGAACTCGGAAGAGAGTATTGGAATGCTATTTCTGAGAGAAAAATAGAGAACAAAAGTATTTGATTAAGAGAGAAAGATAAAAGTGAGGAAGAAAGAGTGAGCCGCGAGGGAAAAAGGAAAGGGGTTTTTCAAAAAATGAATTTCGAGGAAAAAGTGGGGATTTTTGATGGGATTCCCGCATTTAATGCCATTCAAAGGAGCGGTACACGAGGAGACATGTTGGGGTTGGCAACCATTGCTGACCTATCAATGTAACAGTACCCGAAGAAACGTGCTGGGATGTTAACCGTTCCTGAATATGAAACGTTAAAGGTAAACCCTAATGATTCGACTTGATCAAAAAGGCGGATATTTTGGGATTTATACAGATACGGGGCTTGGAGAGGCATGTGGGGCCCCAGTGGTCCCAGGAGAAACCATAAAGGCATACATGTCTACCCCCAACCATTGCAGGGGGGCTGGTTGATGTGCCCTGAATAAGTCCTGGTTTGAAATCCAGACCTGGTTGGGCTAGACCTGATCAAATATCACCCTGATCTGAAATAATGTTACTAAAGTGGTGAAGTTCAGTCCAAGAACCAGAGAGGAGGAATCCTGATCTGATTTGCTTTGAACACTTTCCTAATCTAACCTCTCCTAGAGGAAGAGGGAATGATTTGGCACCTTCCCGACCAAACCTCTCCTAGAGGAAGAGGGGACTATCTAGTATTTTCCCAATCTCACCTTTCCTAGAGGAAGAGGGGATGATATGAGCATTCTGTATAACGGACCGAGATTCGCGAAATTCTGTTCCTAGGATCTCGGAAGGGCCCCGCTTAATGAGAAACTATAATTACCTAAGCCTCAATGCTGAGAGGTACGCAATCTCAAGCATTCTTCTTGCTTTCTCGAATTTGAGAATTTACAGCTTAACTGACTTAAGCATCAGAGAGGTTTCCACCAGAAATCCTCCGGTGGTCCTTTCTAACGTGTTTTTGTGGAGAGCAGGTCAGGAAATTCTCAGGCGAAGGTGTAGGATCTCTTGGGGAAATTTTCTAGATGAAACAATAATATTGTACGACTATTGGATGATCAGAATAGTAAGACTCAAATCTCCTAAGTTGTTAGTTGATATCAACTTCATTATCTGGAAGCATCAAATTAATGCATGAACTATTAGAAGTTTCAAAGTGTTCCTCTGTGCGGAACATTTTCTTACAGTATTCCAAAATATTTTTACCAATGTGCCAACGACATAAAAATTGTCCCGCATTTAGAAAGTAGCCAACACCGCATTAAATAACGCATTTTCCTTATCAGTGACAATAACTATGGGTAAACACATGGGATTCACCAGCGATTTGAGGATAGAGCATGCCCACATGTAGTTTTCCTCACGCTCATGCTCCATATACGCACAAGCAACCTTAAACGTCCTATATATCGAAGTCACTCCAACTATCTCCAATAAAGACATTTTATAACGATTGGTCTCGTATTTATAATCCATCGACAAGACAGTTTGAAATGCAAGAAGAAAATCAATCGAAGTTGGATGAGCAATAAAATATCTTTAACTTGGTTAGTTGTACTACAACGATTCACGTGGAAAAAATAATGATTTTCCTCCAATTTTGACATGAGAAATCGCAGTTGTGATCTGCCTGAATGCTCTATAGCTCTGTGCTTTGCTTGAGAATTGTAAATAGTTCTCATTGTTGACACATTTCCAGGATGTTTAGTTTTAAATCGTTACAATATATATATTGGTCGACGGTTACTTCTTATCATATCAACAAAAAATGCATTTTCCTTAGCAGTTAAGCGACCAACATAAGAATGACCTTCAAAGTGTTTGGCAAGATGATGATTATGCATGCCACATGTTATTTCTAATGACCACTTCTCATCACCATCAACAAGCATTTCAGAGCCGTTTAAAAGGATTGGGAATCCGCACTTCTTTGTCCGAGTTTGCCTCTTTTTGGATTTTTTTCCTTCGATCTCCATCTTTGATTCGTCAGGTTGTGAAGTTTATCCAACTATGCCACGATATTCTCCACTTCGTTTGCATGCTAAAAAAATCAAGCTCGCCTCCCAATCTCTCCACTGTATGATCTTTTAACTACTATCACCATACGATTTTCAATTCCTTTCGAAAGAACCCAATTTCCTAATTCATCTCTAGATTCAATATAACTTACTGTGTTGAATAAATAAGAGTAGTCTGCAATCGTATCATTTCTAATTGAACTAGCAATACTATTTTCGGTTGACATTGTGTTCAATTCTTGAAAAAAAAAGTGTTAGCAAAAAATTATTGAACAAACACATTATGTTCGAAAAATATAATCAAACAAAAGACTTGTGTTCGAACATTACATCCGAAGATAATTGAACGTATTATTTCGAATAATTTTTAAAAATAACATTCTGAAAATATATTCAAACATATATACAATGTTCGGTCAGAAATTTTAAACATACCACAATTTTTTATCAGAACTAGATTGAACATATTCATGATTTTCAACCCAATGAATAGTAATAGACCCAAAAAAAAGAGAGAGAAAAAATGACTAAAACAGATAAATGTCATGAACACTAACATTATTCATCTTGTGCGTATCATTATTCTCCATTCTTGAGGTTTTAATGTGAATTTTGGTTAGGTAATGATAGATGTTTTGGGATGAAGAAGAAGATACGAGGGTTTTATATTTTGGTTTTATTATTATATATATAAAATACGTCTATAATTGCAAAAATTTATTTTTTCAGTTTTAATTAAATATTTTGGTAAGGTTATTTTAGTCTTTTCATTCATGACTATTTTCGTCCAAAATATCTTTGGGTCATATAATAAGATTTTGGGGTGTGTATATCTGGACTCTATTTATTTTTTTGCCAACTAGGTACAGTTTTTCCATTTTTTCCCATTAACTCTTGTGTCCCAAAATTAGGACAATTTGCCCTTATGGTTTTTGACGTTCACCAAAAACTTCTCTCTAAATCTGTGAGTTGAGCAAAGAAGAAATGGCAGACCAAAGCAGTGGAGAACCATCCAAATCAATGGCGGATCACCAGCTCTGCCGCTCACCCGCCGCCATCTAAGGGTAAGAGAAGTTAGTTCTCAATTCATGTCCCACTTAATCTTATCGAATTCATCCCCAACTTTAAACCCTATAAGCTTGCCGCGCTCGAGATCCTCTCGCAACCACCCACCACTGATATCCAACGAGAATCACATGCCAAAGTTAAACAATAGCTTCAAAATGCTGAAATTGAGAATTAGAGACAAATAGAATTATTGAATATTGTGATTCCAAAGATGATGAATTATTTATAGAGAATCGGTATTTAACCCTTCCAATCAAATTCACCAATCGGCCAGTTTGCCAACTGCAGTTAACAACAACTAAAAATAATTAGTTAACCCTACAAGTAATTATTTAGATTCTAACAACTTCCTAACTGCTTTTGACACGTCACTAAATAGTAAACTAGAGTTAGCTAAAATTAAAAGGAAACTATTAATACGTGCCAATGGAAGCTCGAAGATATAGCCATTGACTTAAGAAATGCCAGCGATTAACGGATAATCCTTAGGTGAGTATGTCTGATATATGAAACTCAGTAGGCACATACCGAACACCCAATTCTTTGTTTTGAACCTTCTCTCTCAAAAAATGTACATCAACTTTATGTTGTGGAACAAGGATTATCTGTGGATAATATAGTAACAGGTGGCATTTTGGAGGTTAACAGGAAGGAGTGAGCTGGCGGACGGGGTTTAGAAGTTGGCGTGTTGGCAAGGAGCGGGCTGGGTTTGAAAATTGGAAGCTGGAGCATGCCGTGGAACTGGCGAGCTGGGTTTAGAATTTGGCAAGCTAGGAAGGAGCGAGCTGGGTTTAGAAGTTGGAGCAAGCCGTGGAACTGGCGAGCTGGGTTTAGAATTTGGAGCAGGTCGGGAGGGTTAATGGGCCGGAACAATTAATGTACACTGGTTCATCCTAATTAGTAACAAAAAGAAGGAAATGGGACTAACACATTGCAAGATATTTACTCAACATTAATTTCATTTTTGTCATTTAGTTAAGGTGTTTAGCACATGGTTGTAAGAGATTGTGGTCCCCTTATTCCTATTTAAACAGGAAGGGAGAATGGAAGAAAAATAATAAATGCAACCATTAAAGTTCTCTCTCTAATTTACTCTAAATATCTACTTCTCTCATCCCTCTATCCCTTTCTTCTTTCCCAAGCAACTCATCGTTACCAGAATTACAAAAAATTTACATTAATAAACATCAACACAACCATAATTATACTGAAATCATATTTCTATATATCAAAACACAATTGGTAATCAGAGACTCGGATCCTTGGAGATGGGAGAAGGAACTCATATCAAGGACCTACAAGAAGCATAAAGGAAAATATATCAAAACCTGCAAATAGAAGCCATGAAAAGAGAAGCTAGTGAACTAAAGCTTCAAAAGAAGATATTAGGAATTCGTTCAAACTTGCAGGTATTAATAGCCTTAAACATGAAGTACGACCATATGACCCAGACATTAGCTGCTATGCAATTGCAATTACTCAACATGAACAAAGGAAAAGGCCAAGCAGATGAAGAATCTCTCCTCGGTGGGACTCATCCAAGCTATGGCACTGAAAGGCCTAACTACAGAACAAATAATTCTTCTAAGACTCGGGCTATCACAGAAACACAGAACCTGGGTATCATCAACCTTATTCCCAGGCTAAAATTTCCCAAGTTTGATGACACCTCCCCTAGATCTTGGATCCTAAAATGTAAAGGTTATTTCAAATTAGTCCCTAATATTACTGATCATCAGAGGGTTATTTTAGATTCCATGCACTTTGAAGGGAGTGATTCTCAATGGTACCAAAACCTGGGCACATCACATATGGATTTAACCTGGCAACAGTTAATTGAGGTAGTTTCTACTAGGTTCGAGGAGCTGAAAGAGGCTGGGATCATAGCAGAATTCAACAAACTCAAGCAAAATGATTGTCATGTTGAGTATGTTGACAGGTTTGAAGAGTTGAAAGCATGCATGATTATTCTAAATAATTACACTAAAGAATATTTCATATATAATTTTATAAGTGGTCTGAGTGAGGAACTACAGGCCTTTATCAACATGTTCAAACCCACTACATTGCAGTAAACCATAGATTTGAGCAGAAATTAGATATTAACCCTTGATGCTATTGAAAGAAAGTTTAAACAACACCCTTATCCATTCTCACCCACTTACCATAACAAGAAACCAGAAAGTACCTATAAACAGATTCCCAAACAAAATGCAAACACTAACCCTAAACCACCTATTAAAATGATAACTTCTGAGATGGCAGCAAGGAGGGAGAAGGTCTTATGTTAAAACTTTGATGAGAGGTTCACCTATGACCACAAGTTTAAACAGAGAATAAACTACATGATAATGATAGAAGAAGAAGAAGATTTTACTGCCTGCAGGTCACTAATACCCAACCACCAGAACTAGTGACACCAACAGACAATATGGAGGAGATACAGATGTCAATGAATGCTTTATCATGAGAGGATGGTATCTCTACCACAAGGGTGTGTGGAAAGAGTGAGAACAACAAGCTACAGATACTCATAGACTCTAGCAGTACACTCAGTTTTATTTAGGAGTCAACTGCTACTAAGCTAGGGTGCTATGTGGAGGAGGCTAAACCTATATTGGTCAGAGTGGTAAATGGCAAAGGTTAGTCAGCACAAAGATAGCCAAGGGATTTAGTTGGGAAATGCAGGGGCATACTTTTACCTATTCCTTGAGGTTATTGAAGAACAAGGGTTATGATCTTATCCTTGGTGGGGATTAGTTGAAATCATGCACCCCTATAGAATTAGATTATGAGCTTATGACTTTTAAAGTGACATTCCATGGCCAAAGGGTGAAAATACAAGCCCTAACTTCTACTGCAGGTTGAGGAGTTGTTTGTACTATCTGTATAAAAGGGGGACCATGGGGACAACACTCAAATGACACAACTATTAGAGAGTTATAATGATGTTTTTTGAAGAGCCCAAGGGGCTACCACCTTTGAGGGGAACAAAACATCAAATAATTCTGAAACTTGGGAGCACACCCAAACACCGATTCCCGTAATGAGCATCACATGACCAGAAGGATGAGATAGAGAGGATAGTCAAGTATTTGCTAATTAGTGGGGTCATTCAACCTAGTCAGATTCCTTTTGCATCTCCAGTGCTCCTAGTGAAGAAGAAAGATGCCACCTGGAAACTCTATGTGGACTACAAATACCTAAATGATCTAACTGTCAAGCATGAATATCCTATTCCAGTAATTGATGAGCTTTTGGATGAGATACATGGGGCCATATATTTCTAAAAGATTGATCTGAGGTCACGCTACTTCCAGATACTAATGAAACCTGAGCACAGGTATCTAATTGCCTTCAATACTCACCATGGTCAGTTTGAATATCTGGTCATGCCTTTTGGGCTATGTAATGCACCAGCCACCTTTCAGTGCTTGATGAACCAGGTATTCAGTAGTGGCCTAAGGAGGTATGCCTTGGTGTTTTTTGATGATATCCTAATCTATAGTAAAGAATGGGATGAGCTTCTCCAGCATGTAGATAATATTGGGAATGCTCAGGAGTAACCATCTATTTGCAAAGAGGAGCAAATGCCATTTTGGTCAGACACAGATAGAGTACCTGGGACACATAATTAACCAAAAAAGAGGGACTACTGACCCCCAGAATATATAATGCATGGTCAATTAGCCAGTGCCCAAGACAGTCAAACAATTGAGGGGTTTCCTGGGGCTGACTGGTTATTATAGGAAATTTGTCAAGGGATATGGCCTTTTGAGCAAGCCACTTACTAATCTACTCAAGAAAGAGAAATTTGTATTGAATGATGAGTCTTATGCAGCTTTTCAGAACTTGAAGGAAGCTATGACAACTACCCCTATCTTAGCTCTACCTGATTTTTTCCTACCCTTTCATTATAGAGACTAATGCCAGTGACTATGGGATTATGGCAGTCCTTATGCAACTGGGGATACCTATAACTTACATGAGTAAAATCTTATGTCCCAGAAACCAGGGTCTATCCATATATGAGAAAGAGTTCCTAGCTGTGTTTGGCTATACAAAGGTGGATGTACTATTTACAGGGGCACAGATTCATCATAAGGACAGATCAACAAGCCCTCAAGCATCTACTAGACCAGAGGGTTATGAAGCCTACACAACAGAAGTGGATCACTAAATTATTGGGTTTGGATTATGAAATTCAGTATAAAAAGGAAAAGGAGAATAGGCAGTTGATGCTCTGTCTAGGGTCAAAGAGCCAGAACGTGTTAGTTTTTCCTTAACAACTATAGAACCTGTGTGGGTACAAAGGGTGATCAAGAGTTATAAAGATGAACTTTTTGTTGGTAGAATTCATGCAGCTAAGAGCATAGATGACACCACGTATCCAGAATTTGAGATAATTAATAGATTTATCAGATACAAGGGTAGGCTAGTAGTAGGGGAGGATAATAAACTCAGGAAGAGGATCCTAGATGCCATGCATAGCTCTAGATATGGGGGGTATTCAAGAATGGGGGGGTACATACATGATGGAAAATTGGGTCTTTTACTGGCCAAACATGAAGGCTAACATTATCAAGATGATTCAGGGATGTGACACATGAAGCATGAGTAAAACAAACCATGAACCCTATCCAGGATTGCTACAGCCCTTACCTATACCAGAACAAGCTTGGACATATATAAGTATGGACTTTATAGAAGGTTTACCCAAGGTTAATGGCAAGAGTGTTATATTGGTGGTGATAGATAGTTTCACAAAGTATGGACATTTCTTGGCCCTAGCACACCCCTATACTACTCAATCAGTAGCTCAGTTATTCATGGACCAGACATACAAGCTACATGGTCTTCCCCTCAGTATGGTGACTTACAGAGACAAGGTATTTACTAGCATGTTTTGGAATGAGGAGTTCAAACTCAAGGGGGTGAAGCTTAATATGTCACCAACTTATCACCCCCAAACTGATGGGCAAATAGATCATTTGAATCAGTGCTTGGAAAGTTACCTAAGGTGAATGGTGCATAAGAACTCTAGAGCCTGGATTAAATGGTTTAATCTAACTGAATACTGGTATAATACCAATAACCACACTAGTTTAAAATCTACCCCATTTCAAGCTTTATATGGGTACCCACCGCCCCTACTATCTACCCAACCCTATGTGAAAACTGGAGACACCGAAGCAATTCAGTTTGTAAAAGACAGGCAAGACATGATTAAACAGTTAAAAGAGAACCTTTTTAAATCACAAAATAGGATGAAAATTTATGCAGATAAGTCTAGAACTGAGAGATCTTATGTAGTAGGATATGAGGTTTACCTGAAACTTCAGTCGTACCGCCAAAATTCTGTACAACTATGGAAGAACTTGAAGTTGTCCTCGCATTATTTCGTCCCCTATCGAATTACGGAGAGGATTGGGGAGGTCGCTTACAAACTAGATTTGTCGGCCAACTCACGGATACACCCAAGTTTCCATATCTCCTTTCTGAAGAAGAAGTTACACCAGGAGGAGATTCCTTCCAGTGAGTTGTTGGCCATCACATCGGAGGGGATTTTTAAGTTGGATCCACAAAGGATTTTGGGAAATCGGTGGGTAAAAAGGGGTAGGATTACTATAAACAAGTGTTAGTCAAGTTAAGCGATAACCCTCGAATTAAGCCTACTTGGGAGGATATCAAATTCATCAAAAAGAAATTCCCACGATTCTATCCTTGGGGACAAGGATCTCAACTACAGGGGGGTTATGTTGTGGAACAAGGATTACTTGTTGATAATATAGTAACAGGTAGCATTTTTGAAGTCAACGGGAAGGAGCGAGCTGGCGGACGTGGTTTAGAAGTTGGTGAGCTTGCAAGGAGCGGGCTGGGTTTAGAAGTTGGAGAAAGCCGTGGAACTAGCAAGCCGGGTTTAAAAGTTGGCAAGCTGGGTTTAAAAGTTTGAGCGGTCTGGGATGGTTAATGAGCTGGAACAAGTAATGGCCGCTGGTTCATTTTAATTAGTAACAAAAAGAAGTAAATGGGCTCAACACATTGCAAGATATTTATTCAACTTTCATTTCATTTTTGTCATTTAGTTAATGTGTTTAGCACATGGTTGTAACAAATTGTGGTCCCCTTATTCCTATTTAAACGGGAAGATAGAATGGAAGAAAAATAAGAAATGCAACTATTAAACCTCTTTCTCTAATTTCCTCTAAATATCCACTTCTCTCATCCCTCTCTCCCTTTCTTCTTTCCCGAGCAGCTCATCGTTACCAATATTACAAACAATTTACATTAATATACATCAACCCAGCCACAACTATACTGAAATCATATTTCTATACATCAAAATACAACACTTCAATGTGTCGGTTACGTGCATGAAAGGATAGATTAAAGGCAAGTGTGATTTCGCCCGTGTTATCACACTATAAAACTAGAGATAGAGGAATATACAGCTAAGGCAAGAGCTCTGTATTTGGCCTCAATGCTATTGCGAGCTACAACAGGTTGCTTTTTCGAGCTCCAATCAATAGGGTTAGATCCCAAGAATAGGAAATAGCCACTGGTGCTCCTTATGTCATCAATATAGCTGGCATAATCAGCATCAGCCAAACCATGTAAGACCATTCTGGAGATTAGTTTGAAGAGAATACCAATATTTAGAGTACCCTGAAGATATCTAAACACCCTTTTGCATTCTTTCCAATGGTGAATAGTAAGTGAAATCAAAAACTGACTAAGTTTGTTAACAATGAAGGAGATGTCAGGTCTGGTCAATGTGAGATATTGTAGAGCCCCTACAATACTCCTATATAGTGTAGGTTGATCAAATTTCCCGCTGTCATGAAGAGAAAGTTTGAGTTTGGAGCAATGAGGTGAGAGACTGGATTTGCAGGTACTGATATCAGCTTTATGCAGGAGCTCCCTAATGTACTTCGTTTGTTTGAGATGAATACCTGTTGATTCTCTTATAGCTTCTATACCCAAAAATTAGTTAAACGCTCCAAGATGTTTGAGAGAGAATTTTTGATCAAGAACTTTAATTTTATGATGAATAGCCTTAAGGGCATCACCATTCATGAGAATATCATCTACATAGATGAGAATAAGAAGTAGTGTTCCCTGATTGCTGAAGTTGAAAAAGAGAGGAGTATGAAATAGAGCTCTTGAAGCCTAACATGTTGAGAAAGTTTTCGAGTTTGTCATCTCAGGTCTTTGTTGACTTTTTGAGCCCATACAAGGACTTGACCAGTCTGCAGACAGAGTTAGGTCTAGTTTGATCAATTTACCCCTCAAGTTGTTGCATGAAAATAACCTCTTTAAGATCCCCCCCTTTAAAAAAAGAATTGTTTACATCTACTTGTTGAATTTGCCAGCCCTTTGTGATAGATAGATAGAACACAATTATGATGGTGAGTGTTTTTATTACTGGGCTTAAAGTATCAAAGTAGTTCATTCCTGCTGTTTGTTGTAAAGATCTAGCTACTAGCCTTGCCTTGCATTTGTCCAAAGAACCATCTGCCTTCTTCTTTACCTTGAATATATCCACTTGTTGCTGATTATTTTTATATCATGTGAAAAAGGAACCAAGGTCCATGTGTTGTTGTTAATGAAGGCCTGAAAATCATCATCCATTCATGCCTTCCGTACAGGGTGAGATAAAGCTTCACTGACTGTAAGGCGTTCTATTAAGAGTGTCTGAGGTGTGACAAAAGCTTTTAGCTTGTAGATGCCATTTTTTCCTTAGTTGCCATCGAGTGTGTTGAGGTGGACTGAGGTAGAGATTGATATGGAACTGAGATATTTTGCTGAGGTGGAGCAGGTGGTTGTGAATCTTAATTAGTTCTAGGTGGACTTGTTGAGGTTGATGAAGATGATGTAGTGGAATAAGATGAAGAGGGACTAAGAAGAGGAGTGATTAGGTTAGGTATGGGAAGGAAAGGAAGGTAAGATTATTTTTGATTAGAGGAGATAGGTGATTTTGTGGAGAATATGGAGTGATGAGGGAAATCTTGCTCGTTGAAATCCACTGTCACAGAGATGTAATTTCTACTTGATGGATGAAGCACTTGTATCCTTTGTGAATTGGAATGTAGCCCAGAAAGATGCACGTAGAACTTCTAAATTGGAGTGTCGAGGAGTTATAAGGTCTTATAAAGAGGAAACAGGCACATCCAAAAGTTTTGAGAAAATTGTAGTTAGGTGACTTGAGAAATATTTTTTGATAAGGGGATGTGTTTTCTATAACTGGTGTAAGTAGACTGTTTATGATATAAACAACAGTGATGAAGGCATCCCACCAGAGTTGGGGTGGAATATTAGCATTAGCAAAGAGAGAAAGACCAACCTCAGTGATGTGCTGGTGTTTTCTCTCAACCAAACCATTCCGTGGATGAGTATAAGGACATGAATATCTGAGTAGAATACTAGATGTTTGACAAAATTGTGTAAGAGCCCTGTAATAACCTTCTATGTCACATTGTAACGCCTTTAATGTACAAGAAAACTGTTTTTCTACCATGATCAAGAATTTTTTAAAAGTGGATGCAACTTCAGACTTTTGAACTAAAGGATAAATCCATTAAAATATTGTAAAATCATCCACAAATAGAACATAAAATCTGTAACCATCAGTGGTTAAGGTGTAAGTATGTCCCCATACATCAGCGTGAACTAGTTTCAATGTTTTATTAGTGATATGGATTACAGAAGAAAAATGCATTATATGTTGTTTTCCTAGCTTACAGACTTCACAAAATGGTACATTGTTCAAAGAACATGGTACATAAATTATTTGCATGACCTTTTTCAAAGTGTGATTACAAAGATGACCTAATCTATTGTGCCATAGAGCTTCTTTATTGCTGCAATGCAGATGAGGACACTATTTTGAAATTTTGCAAGGCCGAGGAGAGATAAATGTCTGAAAAGCCACTGGAGTTGGAGATTGATAAGTGAAAAGATGTGAGAGATCAAGTTGATAAAGTCCATCCTTAAGCCTGCCTTTTAGAAGTACATTGTGTGACTTCATATCCTTGATAAGATAGTGATTAGCATGAAATTCAATTAGGGCGTGATTTTCTTGGAGGAATTTTGAGATACTTAACAGATTATGAGTGATATCAGGAACATTTAGAACATTTTTGAGAGAACAAGAGTAGGAAGGAAGTAGAGTAGGAAACTTAGTAGTTCCAGTGTGAGATAGGAACAGATACACCTTTACCAACAGTTAACTTGGCCTTACACTTATATGGAGTATGCAGATTTAGATTTCTCAAATTTGATGTAATGAGATGAGTAGCTCCATTGTATAAGAACCATTCTAAAGCATCTTGACCATTAAATGGTACAAAAGAGGACTTAGATTGATATTGATTACGAGAAGATGAGTAGATACTGTAGGGATTGTGTGCATGAGCCTGAGACTTATTTAAAGAGAATCCTGTATTTTGAACATTGGAAAAGGATCCTAAACTTGGTGTCATTTATGTTAGGCCAGGTGTCAGTCAAGAGAAAGCAAGATTAGTCTGTGTTGAAGAATGTTGCATAGCGGAATTGTTGATAGGTCCTGAAAACTCCAAACCTTGAAAATTTACATCAAAATATTTGAAGCATTGGCTGGCAATATGATTTTTCTTTCCACACAGTTGACGGACAATTCTAGCACCTCCATGACCAAACCTATCTCACCCCCGATCTCTACTAGTGTAACCAGCTCGAGATGTACAAAAATTGTTATTTGATCGCTGAGTAGTCAAATTAGCTAAAGGATTGCCAAAGTTGGTTGATGCTGCATGAGAGAATGAGGATTACATCTAACCAAGGCGCATTTCATGCGTTCTCAAGATAAACTGAACTTCTGACAGAGATGTAGTATCACCACGAGTTGTGAGATTAACAACAACACTTTCATACTGAGATCCTAAACCACCAAGGATATACAAGATCAGATCATCATCCTTCAGCTATTGTCCTACAGCTTGAATTTAATCTCCAATATTCTACATCTGTATAACAAATTCCTCTATACTTTTATCCCCTTTTTTCTGAGTTTGAAGCTCAATACGCAAATGCATAGCTCTGGCCTTTGATTGAGACTAAACAGATTCTTAAAGGTATTCTAAACTTCAAAGTCATGTGCACAGCGACTAACATGACCAAGCATACATTCAGAGATTGAGCTTAGCATCCAGCTCATGAGAAATTGGTCATGATGATTCTAGATTGCAAAATCCGGATTGATTTCTGTACCAAACCTAGCTACCGGAATGATATATTGATTTCCGAGCAGAAATTCATCAAATACATGTGCATGAATTGTAGTCAGGATTTCGAAGCACCAATAACAGTAATTATTGCGATCTAGTCATATGGTAAGAGTGTTTAGAGTTGGCAAGTTTACCGTCACTATTGATTAAGCTCGGAGGAGCAAAGTAGAATAAGAGAGAGCAGCAAAAATTAGAAACGAGAGGAGAGGGAAGCTTGGCTTAATGATACCATACTAAAACTTAAAATTAGAGAAAAATTGTATAATTAAAGATTGTGGTTAAAGATGATGAATGATTTACAGAGAATGGGTATTTAAACCTTCCAATCGACTTCACCAATCGACTATTTTGCCAACTGCAGCTAAAAACAACTAACACCAGTTAGTTAACCCTAACAATAATTAGTTAGATTCTAAAAATTTCCTACTACTTTTGGAACATCACTAAATAGTAATCTAGGGTTAGCTAAAATTACAAGGAAACTATTAATACAAAAAATCATCGATTTCATTCCTATCAACCTTACAAGGGAAAAACCACTAGCGGAGCAAGTGAAGCAGCAAAACCGAGAACCTAAAAATCATCCCATCGAGGTATCGAAAAACCTCCTAAAACTATCTCCTGTTTAGTAGCAACAAGTGTCCACGTTCAATGTGCATAGGAGGCTCTCGAAATTAAGCCCTGAAAACTCAGATATTTTAGTGTTTGTTATTTATCTTTTGCAATTTACGCAATATTTCACGGAGGGAGGGCAACAAGCTGAAGGAGGTAGCAGAGTTTGCACATATTCTTGTTTTATCTTCATCAATCTCCTTGAATTTTATTTTTCTATGATCTTTCATAAATCTAGTCTTTTTTTGTGTGTGGTTTGGTTTACATTTTCAACTTGTAATGCCGCTCAGAAGCTATGCAAACTTTTTTCTTCGGGTGCTTAATGGAATTAAAGAATCAATCTTTGTATTCCCGATGGTATTCCATAAGCGGTAGGTGAGCTTTGCTTCATATTTTGCATCGATATTCTAAGAAGCTATTGAATTACAAGTCTCAATTGCTGGATAATGTAAGAATCTATGAACTGCTGATGTATATCATATATTTAATCTTAGATGCTTATGAATTCTTTTTTTATTTTTGTGAGATAAAAGATATACAAATTTTTTCACTTTTTTTTTTGTGTGTGTGGTTAGATTGCATTCTTGTATAGTTCTTTCATGTGATTGTTGTTCGTTGAGGATTAGACAAAGAGAGAAAGTATTCATAATTTGTTCCAGGAATTGTTATGTTAGTATTAAAAGTGAACTTTTAATTGCTTTGATATACAATTGTTGTTTAGGCATTGGTTGAAAGATTACTAAATTTATTGCAGGATGGTCCAACTTACTTCATGTTTTGAGGGACCAGAACAACTGATCGAAGATTTATTAGCACTCTAATTTGATATTGGTTTCGAGAAGTTGTCTCTGCAATAATACGAAGTCGATTGTATAGCGGTAAGTTGAATCCCGAGTTTAGGGTGTTTGGTTCGTCTCCACGATCAATCGGTTTTTGTCGAGCACTTAATCCATGATTCGGGGTTGTCAATCCTAAATTTCGATCAAGTATTGGGGTCGTCAATCTCAATTCTCGAGTTTTTCAATCCAGAGTCTCAAAAAACTCCAATTAATGGCTCTAAACAAACCTAGACCCTAAACCCATAATTTCTAAACTAGTTGCATCAATTGAAAGTTAAAATAATTAAAACATGAAGATCTTTGAAGCTTGAACACAATAACATCATTTTAAAGTTTGAAATAAACTAAGGAGGGAAAAGTTCTTTGAAAGCTACAAGCATAAGACAACAACAAACTATGAATCTAGACATGATTTATAATGATAATTAAGAAATTTCCCAATTTAGCAAAAAGCTTGAAGAACTCATAAGAGCTTCAATGGGGTTTTCCCAAAAAATAGTAAATGGTGAACATGAAGAACATGAAATGAAGAACAAACTCAACAACAAAAGAAAATCTTTAGACATTTTAGAAACCATTAATCTAGAATGATAATTAAAGAAAACAACAACAATTAACAACTACAAAGCAAGAAATCAAGAGGAATGAATTTTCATTACCAAACAAAAAGATGCAAGAACCAAATCTCCAAGAGGTGTCAAGTCCTGAAGAATATCAACACCAAATTACACTACAATTACAATGATGATTGAAACTAAACTAAAAATCTAAATCTAAGAAAATGGAAAAATAGGTTTTGAAGAGATGGAGACTTTGTAAAGGTCCCCAACTAGCCAAAAATGAGGATATCTCTTGTGGATAATGGGTGGGAAGCATATTTAGGTTGGTCAAAGGCAAAATGGTCTCTTTTTTTGCTAAAATCGCACATCCTCAGTGTTGCAGTCGATGGGGCAGTCGACACTGGGTAAGCAGTCGATTTATTCAGTCGACACTGGGTAACCCAGTGTCACACGCATACCGTTAAACTTCTGTCAAGTAATCGATTGAGACAGTCGACACTGGATAACCCGGTGTCGACTGCAGACCCAGTGTCAGCGATGCTCGCCCAGTCTTTGTCGTTTCGAAGCTGAAAAAGAAAGTAAATTAGACGGCAAATTACGAAATGAGGGATAAAAAGTGTTAAATGGGATAAAAACGAAGCGACCTACAAAAATACTAAAAAGAAGAAAAATGAGAAGAAAAGAAACCTAAAACTCGTTATATCACGCAAAACAAAATGCAAAAACACACGAAAAACACACACAAATATGTATGAATCAACTCTCCCACACTTAGCTTTTTGCTTGTCCTCATGCAAAATCAAATCTAGACGTAGACAAGAAAAAGTTAGCCACCTGATGAACTAACCACTAATGCATTCAAATGATTCAAGAAGTTAATGCATTAAATCCATTGAAAACTCAACTAAAAGGACGACACGATAATGTTGATATAAGAGATTTAGACCATCTTCCGAACACCTAAAAGTAATGAGTTACCCTCCTTCATGTCCTCCATCCATGCCTCGGCCAAAGTCTATCCATGCTCAAACCGCCAAGTCGGCACCCGACTAGCCCAGTCATCTATACTCCTCTTTAACAATAAAATTTAAAAATAAAAATAAAAAGAAGAACCTCACTTGTAAAAGGATTTCTCTTCTTGTACTTATTAATATATTTTCTTTTCTTTTTCTTTTCCCCCCTTTTTTTGGTGTTTTCTTTTTATATATATTTTTTTCTTTTCGATATGAACTTCGTATATTCACTTTATGAAAATTAGCCATTCCTCTTGGCTTTCATTTGGCATTTGATTTGTGTCTATTGAAATTTTCTTCCAAGAGTTATTAGATCCAATCTTACGTTGATAAGTGCAACTAATAACATTTTTCGCTTACGCACATGGGGTTTTTTTAACGTCTCCAAAAATAAAAAGAAAGTATTACACAATATCCTATAGAGAGTATTTGAGAACGGGGCTAGTAGAGAGTATTCGACTCTTTGGAACGAAATAAGAATAGAACAGAGGACAAAACACTTCATAGATTCTTCACACTTCATTTCCCACAATTACACTATTGTTCGAACGAAAGTCTAAATAGCCTAACTAAATCATCTAATCACGTCACTTCGTCAAGGTTCCAGTTAATATAAATACACACGACTCAAATCAAACACAAGCAATCATAAGAAAAACTTACTAACCAAGGACAAAACCCCTCACACTTAAACCATACAATGTCCACATTGTATAATAGGGAAAATTAAACGGGGTATGGTGAAAGGTAAGAGAAAGAGAGATGTCCCTGTGATCGTGCTTGTGGTGATGAGTCGAGTGTCCAATAGTATCCAACCGATTTCAATATCAAGGGGAACTTGAAACACAAAGAAATAAAAACATACAAGATAAAGAAGAAACGAAAATCTTTGGTTGCCTCCCAAGAAGCGCTTGTTTAACGTCGAAAGATCAACGACTCATACGCTCGATGTCATCCGGGATCCAAAAAAAAGTGACGATCATGCCACGCATTAGTGTTTCCAAGAGCAAGTACGGGCGATGATAATCAAGGCGGGCACGAAAAGTAAGTCCCGAGATAAGAGAGGTGAAAACTCCAGCGTGCTTTGGAGGTTGGAAACGCGAGTAATCGATCACCACGAAGATATCAAAGGGCAATTGTGGCATGGGGCGATCCTCGATCTTTGGAAAAACTAGGAAATTCGTCGAACAGACGGCATAACCATCGACCAAGCTGAGCTCCTTTATTTCTTTGGTATCCCCCTCAACTTTCTCACAAACACATAAATCCATGCCTGGGCTTATGATAGGGTAATCAGGCACCTTCTCGACTATCTCTTCCACCACCCCCATCTCAAGTTCGAACAAAGCTTCAGGGGGCATGACATGAGGTTCAATGAATTCACCCTCCTCCAAAACCAACACAACTTCATCTTTAAAAAGCACGGGAGAGGTAATGTTGACTTCCGACCCTTTCTCCTCACCCACCAATTCCACCTCCTTGCACACCCCTTTCAAGAGATCGTCAAAGCTTGAAGTTCCATCAACAAAGGTGGGATCCACCACATCAAGGACAAACATATCATCATGACAAGGTTGTTCTAGCCCGTACACTTCATTGGCAAGTTGATCTAATTGAGTCTCTTAGCGATCAAGGCGTTCATCCATTTGTCGAACCGCATCCATGAGCTCGTCTAAAAGAGATTCTAAGTCCTGGGGTTGGAACATAGACAAATCTTGAGTAACTATGGTGTAAGGATCATCGCTCGAAGTATATGAATCTGAGGTGGGTAGATTTTAAAAGTCGTACCTCGAAGAATAGGCATCATGGATTGGTGGAGCATATGAGTCAAAACTCGGGTAAGAAGAAGGCGGGGCAAGGGGAGCATATGAATCGCCAAAACCCAAATCATAAGAGTCATGAGGCGGTGCTTATGATCCATGTTCGGATTATAGAAACATGAAACTGGTGGAGAATTTGAAGGGCTTGGGCCGAAGTAATCAAAAGGGTGGGCACTTTGTCGACCGCTCGGAGAATATGGGTCATCATGAGATGGAGGAACTCGATAATCGAAAGGTGGAGCATATGGGTCATAGAAAATCAAGGGGACCCGATATCTTGGAGGAGTGGTGTACGAATTGGGGTAATCGGGAGTTTGGATATAAGGGTCATCATACGGTAAACTAGCTTGGTAGTTTGCCATCTTCAGTCAGATTAATCTCTGATCTTCAAAGATGCGGGTTGATGTTTTCAATGTATCTACAAATCACAACACTCAACAAACGAGATTAAACGTACCGGCGAGAAACAGGACAATTCAAATTATACAATAAACAGACATAAAAAGCAAACACAAAAATGCGCGACCTTTAGCCTTCCCCGACAATGGCGCCAAAAATTGATCGAATGTTTCTTAGCACTCTAATTTGAAATTAGTTTTGAGAAATTGTCTCTGCAATAATATGGAGTCGATTGTAGAGCGGTAAGTTGAATCCCGAGTCGTGTCTCTCAATGAAGGCTAATCGGAAGCTATTTCGCGTTTGATTTTCGTGAAGAAAGATAAAACTAAACTAACTATGCTAAATAAATCGTAATTCACTTTGGTTTATGTTTTTAAAAGATAATCAACTAAGACAAGACTTAAAAGTGATTTAAATGAAAATAATGAAAAATGAGGGTTTGGGGTGTTTGGTTCGTCTCCACGATCAATCGGTTTTTTCCGAGCACTTAATCCATGATTAGGGTTGTCAATACCAAATGTAGATCAAGTATTGAGGTCATCAATTCCAATTCTAGGGGTTGTCAATCCCGATTCTCAACAAACTTTGATTAATGGCTCTAAACGAACCTACACCCTAAACCCATAATTTCTAAACTAGTTGCATCAATTGAAAGTTAAAATAATTAAAACATGAAGATCTTTGAGTCTTGAACACAATCACATCATTTTAAAGTTTGAAATGAACTAAGGAGGGAAAAGTGCTTTGAAAGCTACAAGCGTAAGACAACAACAAACTATGAATCTAGACATGATTTCTAATGAAAATTAAGAAATTTCCTAATTTGTCAAAAAGCTTGAAGAACTCATAAGAGCTTCAATGGGGTTGTTCCAAAAATAGTAAATGATGAACATGAAGAACATGAAATGAAGGACACTCAACAACAAAAGAAAAGCTTTAGACAATTTAGAAATCATTAGTCTACAACAATAACTAAAGAAAACAACAACAATTAACAACTGCAAAGTAAGAAATCAAGAGGAATGAATTTTCATTACCAAACCAAAAGATACAAGAACCAAATCTCCAAGAGGTGTCAAGTCTTGAAAAATATCAACACCAAATGACACTACAATTACATTGATGATTGAAACTAAACAACAAATCTAAATCTAAGAAAATGGAAAAATAGGTTTTGAAGAGATTGAGACTTTGTCAAGGTCCCCAACTAGCCAAAATTGGGTGGGAAGCATATATAGGTTGGTCAAAGGCAAAATGGTCTCCTTTTTCCGCCAAAATCACACATCCTCAGCGTTGCAGTCGATGGGGCAGTCAACACTTGGTAAGCAGTCGATTTAGTCAGTCGACACTGGGTAACCTAACCCAGTGTCGACTACAGACCCAGTGTTAGCGTCGCTCGCCCAGCCTTCATCGTTTCGAAGCTGGAAAAGAAAGTAAAGCGTAATTAGATGGCAACTTAAAAAATGAGGGATAAAAAGTGTTAAACGGGAGAAAAACGAAGCAACCTACAAAAATAATAAAAAGAATAAAAATGAGAAGAAAAGAACCTAAAACTCGTTATATCACGCAAAACAAAATGCAAAAACACACGAAACACACACACAAATATGTACAAATCAACAACATTATGTATTCAAGCAATCTTTCATGGTATTGTACATAAGGTGAATTTAATGGATTTATTGATGTTTT
The DNA here is from genome assembly GCA_014905375.1 of Phtheirospermum japonicum. Taxonomy (NCBI): domain Eukaryota; kingdom Viridiplantae; phylum Streptophyta; class Magnoliopsida; order Lamiales; family Orobanchaceae; genus Phtheirospermum; species Phtheirospermum japonicum. The sequence goes on from BMAC01000244.1 coordinate 663,761, forward strand.
AATTAATCAATTAATCGTACTTGAGAGGTTTTTATTTTTCCTTTTCCTCAATGTGGTAATTCTTAAAAAGTTGAGTTTGTATAAAACTATTCTAATATTATACTAATATGTTTTAACTCATAATGCACATAGTCGTAGGTTATGGCTGAGTGATTGAAATGTTTAGTACAAGAGAAGTACAACAACTCGGAGGATAGGCAAGCGAATGCAGAGGCAAAACTTCAAGAACAAGTTTGCTGAGTACCCACCTCTTGGTCATTTTTCCATTCGGAAAATGAGGCAGTCAGTTGCTATTGGTGTCATATAGAGTGTGGAGAAAACTGATCCAATAGGTGAAAAGGTGACCAAGGCTTCTGCTAAGAAGGGTGACAAGATGCACTTGAAGTTGCTACAGATCCTGTCTACAAATTTGAGTTGGCCGTATAGCTTGTCAAACTAGATATTGCAAAGGTATAAACATTTAGCTTGTTTCTTGAAGTATTATAACTATCAAGAGTTTTCTAATTTGCTAGGTTCAAGTTTGTTTTCTAGGGGTATTCAAATAGATATTCATCGGCTTTTGATAATGGTGTTGACGAGGGCCATTACCTACCGATGGAACATTTTTCTAATTTAATTTATGAATATACAATATTTTGAAGAATTATTGATACCATCAATTTTCTTTAATTTATATTTTTAATATTAATCTTACTATTTTTATTATAAGTTCAAATATGGCCTAAACTGAGTTAGTGTATGTTTTATATTAGTTTTGAATTGAATATCAAACGAAAGGACAAGATTGATAGAGCTCTGGCCTCAAACCTCGTCAACATCAAGCTAGGTCAAAAGAGAATCGCTTGATTCAGGGCCGACTGTCTAAAATGTTGTTTCTTTCTGCATTGGATCGATGATGAATGTGAAAATGTCAAAGTTAGCATTCTGCTAGCCAGATTAGTTGACAGTTTGTTCAATAAATACTTGTAATGAGTTTGTTTGTACCATCAAGATTCTTGTACGTACATTGTAAAAGAAAAGGTGTTATAAATGCCTTCAAAGAAACCCATTATTTTATACTTTGTGCATGTACCAAACTGAATTTCAATTTCTTACACAATTTTCAAGAATGTCTTGCTTCTGCTTCATCATTGGCATTTCATTATATAGTTATAGTTAGCATAATTCTCAAAAGGCGAAATTGCAAAATACCCCCACATGCATATAGGTGGTGGCAATTTAATATCATTAAGTGTATGTGGTTCTTGTTTTCTTTACAACAAAGATCAATAGTAGTTTCCTACGATAATATGATTACAACCATTATATTGGTACTGATAATATGATTACTACGCTAATTATTGGTATATATAATAAGATTTATGATATTAGTGATAAGATTAATTGTGCTGGTAATAAGATTACTAGTACTAATAATATGATTACAATCACTGGTTATAAAATTACTAGTACTAGTAACAAGTTTACTAGTACCAGTAATTGATTATCGGTTTTAGTAATCTTAGATTATTGGTTGTGCTAATCTTATCGTAATCGTTAATAATCTCATTACAGTATGCGGTAATCTTAGTATTATTGGTTGTGATAATTTATTAATATGATAACGTGATTACTAATCATGGTAATCTTAAAGTACTAGGATAATGTGATTACTACTTGTGGTAATCTAATTGTTTCAACAATTATATTTTCATATTTTAAATTATTGATTGTTGTAGTCGTATGTAAATGGGTAATAATCTCATTATTATATGAAATAATCTTAATATTATTTATTGTGATAATTAATTTTAGATTACATTATTGAATGCGGTTGGTTGTGGTAATCTATTATCGTTTGTGGTAGTTTTTAGATTAATGGTTGTGGGTATTGAACTTGTCATGAATAAGTTGTATATAAGTTGTCTTTGTTGACATATTTTTGTAAATCTTTATTTTATGTTTTTTTATGAGTGGGGATAGGTATATATCCTCATGAGTTGATGATCATTTGAAAATAGTTTCGACGGTTTGATCATGAAATTACTAGTTTTGATACTATTATTATTGGATATGGTAATCTTATTACAAGACGTGATTACTATTTGTGGTAATCTTAGATTGTTGGGATAATGTGGTTACTACTTGTGGCAATGTAATTATTGAAACAATTAATTACATTTTCGTTTTTCAGATTACTGGTTGTGGTAATTTTAGACGGCAATCTTAGTATTATTAGTTGTGGTAATTTACTGCGTATTTTTATAATTTTAGATGGACCAAATGAAGTCCAACTTACCTGAGATTTTGTAGTTATACTCAAAATTATAACAGAAAATAATGGAAAGATGGTCGAAATCGATACCAAAAGTTCCTGATTTTCTGTGTAAAAATCGAAACTTTGACTGGTGATTTAATGGAATAAATGAAATCCAATTGATCAAAAATCTCGCAGGTAGACTCAAAATGATAGTATAAATAAATTTAAAAAGTTTAAGGTCAAATGAACATCAGAGTAGGTCGAAATCAATGCCGAAAGTTTCTGATTTGTTTGTTAAAAAACTTTAAAAATCAAAACTTTTGCAGGCGATTCAACGGAGCAAACATAATCCGATTAACTTGAAATTTTTCAAGTAGACTTGAAATGATAACAAAAATCCATTGTAAATGTTTTAGGTTAAACGGACATTGGATATGGTTGGAATTATGCCAAAAATCTTTGATTTTCTGTGTGAAAAATTGGTGAAGTTCAAAAGTTTGACCGGCGAATCAATAAGGCAGACGAACTCCGATTGGCTTAAAATTTTACAGGTAAACTTTGAATAGAAATAGAATCAATGGTAAAAAAAATTCAAATTAAAAAATCGGAAGAGGAGAGAAGGTCGGTTGGTTATATGAAGGTTATTTTTGACAGATTGATACAAATTATAATTAGTGGATGAAAAAAAAGATAGGAGATCTAGTGGGCAAAAATACTTTATGTTTATACTTATTGGTCAATCCCCCTTTATATTTCTATATTAGGAGAATAAAACTATTGAATTAAATAAAAGGAGAATATTGAATTAGATAAAATATTCTAAAAGAAGATTATTAAATGTAATAAAAGAAAAGGATTAAATTAGGCAGAATACATTAAAAGAAAAAAAATATTAAATTAGGTATATATTAGCTCAGATGACTTATTAGCAAGCGAAACACAAGAATTTTTTATTTGTGAAACGAAGCATGCAAAGTAGACACATAGATTAAGAGAATTTTGCATTAATATATAGGGGGTAATATTGATATCTTATTATTCCCTCTCGTTCCTTACAATTGTTTACCATAAGTTTAATTGAGTCTTTTAAAATAATTTGGGGATAAAATTGCAATAAAGTGTTAAAAAGTCCTTAAACGATATTTAGTTTGTAAGAAATATTATTATTTTAAATGATAATTAATATGAATCAGAGTGACTATATCATAATATCGAGTTAGAGATGTATGAAAAATCAATACTTTTGAGTGGAAAGATCAATACATCATAATACAAATACCAATACATCATATTACGTGGTCAGATACGTCATGACCCATCAATCTGGCATGACACAAGTGTTTGAGCAAATTATTAAGTACACTATACTTTATATCATACATTCGAAAATAAAGAATATTTTCAATGTGATAAATGTTTATTTTGTCAGAATAAATTTTTATTTTTTTAAATAAGATCTTATTTATGGTTATAAAGGTTTACTATAAAATGTAAATACATAAATGGAAAACACATTCTCTTCGTTCTAATGAATTTGGAAAAGTTTGAATGCATACTAAATCTGGTCGAATATGTAATTTATGCTGGAAAATTATGAAGAGAATTATAATTTTCTTGGACCTTTTATCTAAAGTGATGCTTGGATAGCTTATAAAAAATAGTAATAAGACTTGTAACTCCTAGAATAATGGAGGTGTTGGCGGTGTGTAACACCCAATTCAATATGTATTGAATTGTGTAATTTTCCCCATCATGAGTCATAATATGCAAGTTTGAAAGGTCATATATTTAGTTATATAAGGAGACAAAAGCAACAATCACAAAACAACCCATACATCCACACATTTTGCATAAGAATAAACAATGCATGTTGATCAAAAGTTTCTTGGTCTCTTGCATTTTTGGTGATAAAATTAAGGCATGATTATAAGTTTATCGGAGATAATTGGTAATCCAGTTTATCCGTCTTATTCTGGAAAATAGACATCCTTAATAAGAGACGAATATGTTTTAAGGAAAATATGTTAAACGCGTGATTCAAATTTTATATATAAGCATTTTGATTTCGACTTATGCATTGTAAAAATAATTGACGATTGTATCAGAAGATATCCTATTGAATTATCATTATTATTTTTTGAATTTCTCATACAACTTATCCGGCACATGCTACCATTGAATTTGGCAACATTATGGATACCATAGTTTTTGAGCAACCCCCCACCCCCTAAAATTATGGATATTGTAAAAGTAAAAGTATAAGGAGAAGACATAAAAGAGAGACGAAAGACGATAGAAATTAGGGTTCTCTTATTCATCAAAGACTCCCTTTATATAGGGTATCAAAGTACATGTTTCCATAATACATAAAGATAACAAATACCTAAACTATCCTTCATCAGTTACTTATTGACGAAGGCACACTAATTGTGTTTTACCTTCAACAGATACCATGTTTTTTGAGCTTATATATGAATGGGGATAGTGCTGACATGTTCACAACCGGTGGATTGCCAATGAGGATAGCCCTTTTTCCTATTTTATTTTCTTCCATCAAAAACACTCATTTGGGAAATCTGCAATTAAGATAATGAAAAATTAAAAAACTGAAAGTTGTGTTACTATATCTTTCTCTATATATATTAATTTAACACTCATGTATAATATACGAGACTTATTAAAAGATAAATATAAATAAATTATGATAATTACAAATTTTAAATATAAAATATAAAATAAAAAATTGTTTTCTAACAATGCCTTGTACATTAATTTCTAATCTATTTATTAATTATAATAATCATGAAATAATTTTTATTTTAATATTTACATTAGATTCGTTAATAATTTTTTTTTTTGCATATTAAGAAAAACTTAAAAGATGTTAAACCCATGCCTAATCTCTATCAATTAACTATTTTTATTAAATTATATGTATATTTAATATTTATATTAAATTTATTATCAATTATTAGTTTCGAACTTTAAAAACTCAGAAGGTAACATACTCTCAATCCATGTCATTGTACCGGAGTTAATTAATATAATAATAATAATTATTATTATTTAATTATTTAATTTGATATTTTATTGAATTCATTACTAATATTTAGTTACATACTTATATTATTGCAAATAAATCTTAATTTATGTATATAGAATATTAAGAATCCCAAAAATAAAATTATTTGAACTTTTATTATAAATACAACTTATTTAATTATTTTCATAATAAATTTTTTTGAAATTAAATTTATTTCATTTTTTTTAAAATTAAAATAACTCATTTAGATCTTTTCTCCTAATTATATTTTACTTATTTATATATTTATATTAGGAGTATCAAATGAAAGCATTGAATTAAATAAAAACAAATAATGAATTAGGCAATATAATAAAAAAAAGAATTAGACAATATATAATAAAAGAAAATTACTAAATTAGGTAGATATTGGCTCAGTTGACACATAAGCAACCGAAGCACCATAATCTTTTATTTGTCAAATGAGACATGCAGACACATAAGTTAGGAGGGTTTCATCAATGTATAGTGGTGATATATCTTTGTCTATGTATCTATCTATCTATCTATCTATCTATCTATATATATAAGGCATAGCCATTCCAAATTTGTTTTTCAAATTTTTCCCGCCAACTTCACTTACTATTTGAAGTAATATATATTTATTATTTATGTAATTGTTTTCTGGGGATTATGATTTCTGAAGTTAAAAAATACAATAATAATAATAATAATAATAATAATAATAATAATAATAATAATAATAATAAATTCTGAAGTGATAGTAAGCTTTTAAAGATAATTGTAAAATGAGAATAAATAATAAAAAAAAACTATTAAGTAAATTTAAGATCTATAAATAATTTTAGTAATTATAAAAATTAAAAAACTAAATTTAAAATAAAAAAAATTATATTTTATAAAAAATCTGAACAAAGAAATATAAAGATTAAAAAAAATACAAAATAACTCTTTGGAAATTATGAAATAAATTTAAGAATTTAAATAAAATCTCAAGTAATAATAAGCATTTTAAAAAATAAAATAAATAAATTATGAAATAAAATTTTCTATAAATAAGTTTTAACAATTCTGAAAGTTAATAAATAAAAATAATAACATAAATATTATAAGAAATCTGAAAATAAATATTACAAAAATATATAATAAATCTTAAGGAGATATGAAATAAATGTAAGAACTTATAAATAAGCTTAACATTTAAGTTGAGGAAAAATATTTACCCCAAATACTAGAGTTTATTTTATATATTTTATGATTTTATGATTTTTTTTTTAATTTTGTGTTCTTGTTTCTTATAATGTTTTTTTGTTTTGTTTCTTTTGTGTTTTATTAACTTTCAAATATAAGAAATAGTTTAATTATAAATTTTTATATTTTTTATGTCATTATATAATTTATTTTTAGTATTATTTTATATCATTTGATAATAAATATGTTTTATTTTATGTTTATAGGTCTTTCAATATTTTAAATAATTATTTTAATTTTTTAAATGACTTTCTTCAATAATTTCATATCTTTTTTAGATTGATTTCATATTATTTATATATTTTGATTTTTTAATTTTTAGATTTATTAAATAAGTATTGATAATTAATTAATTAATTATATTCTGTACTCCAAAACCAGATGAGATGTCATAAAAAACACTAAAATTCTAGTATTGGGGGTAAACTGAAAATCACGTGTTCGTATGACGGTTTGACACAAATAATAATTTGTATGATAAACTATTTTTTTGGGGCCAAAAAGTAATTACCCCTTGGACTAATTTTATGCCCTATTAATATGTATATTTTTTTATGTTTAGATTTCATGACGACACGCCTTTTGTAGTTTACATCCACAAACCTATCTATAATCATAATCATAATTTTTGTAGTAAATTTAAAATTATAAATTTCAAACGTGGGAACAATCATTTCTACACAAAACTTAATTTTTGTTCCCTCCGTCAATAAGAGATAAACATCCTTTCCATTTTTGTCTGTCCATAAAAAATATGCATGTTTACTTTTTGAGAATCTGAATATTACAAAAAAGACTAAAACACCCCTATTTAGTTTACTTTATTTATTGTAATGCCAAAAATTAAGGGTAAATTAGGAAATATAGCAAAAAAATTACAATCACAATCACAACTATTTTGTCTTCTTAACCTCCGTATTTTTCCTACTCGCCTATCTTTTGTGTACATGGGGAGTAATTATTTTTGTTAGAAAAATATAATCTACCTTTGACTTTAATTGACATTTTTTTTGTCGGCTTGATCCCTTTTTTAGTTCACGTCAATCAAAATATATAACTAAAATAAATCATTTTATAAAGTTTAATAAATTATGTGATTAACAATTTCAAGTGACTATTTATATTCAAATAGTGAAATTACACATATCATTAATGTAATCATTTATTTTGATTCATATGTTTCACTTTTCATAAATAAGTTTGGTTTGCTTAGTTGATATTTTCTAATTTGATTAGTATAAACGGGTTCCATTACATTGCGAAGGGGTTCATTTGAGTGACTTGGACTGTGTCACAACCCATTTTTAGAAATGAAAAATATATTATTATGTTGAGTTTTTAGAAATGAGAAATATATTTTTAACTAGTTTTAATAGTAATAGCACTGATAAATCTCTTTGAACTAGTAACTTCTAGGCCTATTTGAAAACGTAGACTTTTAGACCACCTTTATTACTTTTCAAAAACCCACCACACATTTTCAAAATTACACAGTAATCCAAAACTAGCAATATAAAGAGAGGATACTAATTTAAATAAAAAGCATGAATAACAAAATATATAAAGTCATCGTCCACTATTCTATTGTTCTAGTTTGATATATAATTTTAATAGAAAAGCGTAAATATTTAAATAAATACTAAATTTGAAACTAGACATTCCAATTCTTATTAAAAAGTCATACAATTCAAAATATCAAATAAGAAACAACTCGACATGAATTAATTTACTTGAAATTATATTTAGATTATCATTCACTACCACCTTCATTTGTCGCTTGGTCACCTCAACCTAAAGATATTAATGAACATTAGGGTGAGCTCTCAACTCGCTCGTAGGAACCCAATTGTCAACACTTAACACAATAATCATAACACACAACCAGATTTCATGGAAAACTCTGTTACACAATTGCAAGAATCATGAACAAATGAAGAAAAGAAAAAGAAGCGGCAAGAGAGAATGATACATATGCCTGGCCTGCAGATGGTTCCCTCCCCTTCTTGGCCCTCGTACACGGCCGGTTTGGTTGTTACGACAACCGTTGCTCATCCGGGAGCCGAGCCTCCTCCCCCGGAGACTTCCTGCCGGCCGCTGTCCCAACTTGTTGACGTCTCCGCCTGATTCTCAGGCGGCCATACTCTACCGGCCATTATGGCTCCTTGGCCTTACTTGCATCTACCGGCCATTACGGCTCCTTGGCCTTACCTGCATCACGCTCTTCAACCTTCTCCGGCCATCTCGACGCTCAACCAAACTGTTTCTCCATCTCCAATCGGGCTACCTCCGGTCGCCTTCCTGCCGTCGGCCACTCGCAACAATGCTCGGTTCCTTAATCCTGCCGCCATATCTTTTGGCTCCTTGCCGGCGGTTAAGGTTTTCGACCAGTTACTTTCCGCACAAGGCAACTTCTTGTTCCCCGGGACAACGACGCCTCCTTCCCGCACCGGTGCTGACCCGTCTCCTCCCCTCCTGATCCACGGCCCGTTGCCCTTTGCTGCGATTGATCCACCCCTTCCCCGCGAGCCGACGCCTCCAATTTACCGCTGTAATTTTTCTTCCTCTGACGTCATGCCAATGCCACCACCTGCAGTCAACCCTTCATCGCTTTTGGCTACACCCTTGACCACGACAGCACGTGGGCTTTCTCCAACAATTTCAAGATGTCACACTCATCCCCTTTTGAATTATGTTGCCCTTATTCCTCCGGGCTATTCAAACACCTTGAGCCAGCCTTTCCAGCCCAGCACCTTCATTGGGCCCCTCCATACTACACCCACACCTCCCCAAGCCCACTCATCCCTCACACCCCCTCAAGCCCACACAACACCCACACCTCCCAAAGCCCAATCTACAGCCCACCATGCCCCATCATTTTCAGCTCCCTCTTTTTGGGCCCACTGTTCGAACCCGGCGGGCCCATCACTCCCCCTTCCAGTGACCCAGCGTCCCCTTACCTCTTACAATGGGGGACGCTCCTTTACTCGGGCTCGAATGCCCAGCCGGCTTCCCTTCGCGCTCATCCACCCATGACGGACCTCAACTTGGGTGGCCCCCCGCTAAAAAAAGGGGATTTTTTCTCTGTCACTATAGATGAATCCCTATATAAAAGTCGCGTCTCGAATTTTCGTGACTCCTTCATAGGCTGTCTCCTTCAGCCTAAAGGCTCTAAACCCCTTTCGCTCGACGATTGCAAAGTCGCCTTGACAACTACTTAGGAGACCACAGAGTCATGGAGTTTTGTCCCACTTGGGATGGGTTTTTTAAGAATTTATTTCTCCTCGGCCAACGATAGGGCACTTGCGGTTGACAGATCTACTTGGAAGTTCGGCTCAAATTCTATCCGGATCTTCCCCTGGATCCCAAATTTCAACCCCTACAAGGCCCCCTCGGCCTCGTCTCAGGTATGGATTCGCATCAACGAATTACCTATTGAATACTAGGATCACTCTTTCATCTTTAATATTGCTAGAGTCATTGGAACCCCTTTACAAATCGATGAGCGATCTATTAATGGCTCGGTAGGCCATTTTGTTCGTGTTTTGGTTGAGCTTAACCTCGAGAACACCCTGTACGAGACAGTTATGATCGAGCGTGAGGGATACTGCGGGTATATCTCTATTGGGTATGAGAACCTGCCGAATTTCTGCTCCTTTTGCAAAATGGTTGGACACTTGGTTGGTTCCTGTCCCTCCCAAAAATCCTGTAACGCGCAGTTTATGGGGATGATTGGCATACGGTTAACAACAGAAGTTGTCGACATTCAGACCCTACAAAGGTTAATGCCCGTACTCGCTTGGATCCTCGCCCGACTACCGACCCCATTCAGCCCCCCATTGGCGAACTCTAATGCTTTTAATGCTTTACAATCCAATGGAGATTTGGAGACTCCGTCTCCCCCATGTTCGGTGCCTCCCTTAGGCCCCATTTCCGGAAACCCTACTACTCAACCCACTGTTGCTCCTACTTACTCTTCTGCCTCGGTTGAGAAGAGGCAACCCTTGCCTCTCCCCTCGTCTTGGGTACCTGGTAACCCTAACAATGGCTCAGACAATGGTGAGAAACTAACTGCATAACTTTGTAGGAAGAACCAACCGACCATTTGCAGATCGGCTTATGCTTTATGAGGAACCTGCTTCTTCGAGCAAGATTTATGTTGATCAAGTGGTTATGGGTTCTTCGGATAAGGTCTCTCCTTCATCGCAACATACTCCAACAGCCTTGCCGTGAACAAGGTATTACAGTGGATGAGTCGGATATGGGAAGCCAACATCACACCCCTCTTTTTCGAAAACCTGCCAATGATCGGGAATTAATTGATATAATTATAAAATTACAACAGGAGTCTTCTACTTCTTTCATTGTCGATGATCCAAAATCCTCTCGTGCCCTTCATCTTATGGATATCGATTCTAGACATTCTTGGGTGGATATGGCTGAAGACAAAGTTTCTAGTCCTTTACGCAAAGCTTCAAGGAGTTCTCTTAAGCAGGGATTTCTTATGAAGCGCTAGTTTCTTTGTTTTCGTTTTCTTTTCATTGTTTGCTATGTACTTGGACACTTTTCTCCTTTTTTAATAAAATCACCGCAACTTATTAAAAAAAAATCATAACACACAACCATGAATAATCAAAATGACTGGTAATGGGCCTGACCAGAATGAGATAACACATTGGGTGAATCCCAAGGACCATAATAATGGTCTCGGATTGTTCGGATATAATCCATGGTTATATTGACTAATAAAAAATGATAACACAATCTAGGTGGTTGGCCTGTGGGTTAGGGCTCGATGAGATGATGGGCTCGGGTTGGAAGGCGGTCCTAAATTGATGACTAGGTTGCGATTCGAAGGTGGAGATATGGTTTCTACAACTTTTCTGAGGGTATGATGGTTCGGATTGGTTTACATAATGTGGTTGCGGGTTCACGATACCCTTTTTAATTGGTTTGCTGATGGTGTCGGATTGACGGCTTGACCAGAAAGGTGAAGCTGGAGTTCGAGATGGAATGAGGGGTTCGTAGGGATTCGGGGTTCTTTTCGCGTTGTCGTTCGGGTTGATTGACCTTCAAATTTTGTGGTAGTTGAAGGATGTTGTGGTTTGAGGATGATGGTGGTTTACGGTGGAGCGAAGCCATTGTGGCCCCGATGAACTATCGGGTTTTGGTCGCTATAGGTTTGATGTTTCTGGTTTCTATTGTTTGTTTTGATGAGTTCCAATGAGATTAAGGCGGAGGAGATGGCTGGGCTTGATTTTGTCTCCTCAGGTTTGAGAGATTGAGATGCATTTTTGGGACTGTTAGGTTTATACAACTCCATACTTGTTTTTCTGATGTTTGGAAATTGTTTTGTTGTTCACGATGGCAGTGGTTATACATTGAGCAAAGATTTCTTGGTTTAGGAGTATGGAATAAAGAAGAGGTTTTGTGTATTTTGTGATTTGTATAAACTTAGTTTAAAAGATATAAGAGTGACTAGAGATTATCCTATTGGATCATAGATTTAAGGATCGTGTGTGTTATGCTGCTGATTAACATGAATTTGTCTTGATTTTAGTTAGTATTTTAGTTCATTTTTGTTATTATTTTCGGTGAAAGTTGGATAGATTGAGCATATTTTCATATTTTCTTATCTCCAACTTGTTTTACCGTATTTTAATTATAATTAATTAATTTTATGTTTATTTTAGGTATTTTGAGGTATTTAGGTTTGGACGTAGTCAAGAATGGGCAAACGAGTAGAGTTTCAGCGAAAACGGGCCGCGATATGAAGAAATGACAGTTTTGGGCCTTCTAGAAGGGCTGTCGCTGGGCCCTACCAGTATAGAAAGCTGGGCTGGCAGCACCTCCTGATGCTGGGCCTTCTAGAAGGGATGTCTCTGGGCCCAACAGGCATGGAAAGTGTTGAACGTCCTAGAAGGGGCGGAAACCCAATTTTGACCCCTTTTCTAAGCCACCTACACCTATAGATACCCCCCACCCCTCACATTTGAAAATACACATTATTCCTAGGGTTTCTAAGGCCTTTTGGGGGTTGACAACCCCAAGAGTGCCATTTTATTTTCTTTGTTTCTCTTTAAATTTCTTAGTTTTAAATCTCTAGCTTAAGGTTAGTTTAGATTAGTTCTTAGATAGTTTAGATAGCTTAGATTCAAGATCTCGACACCGAAACGCTGATGTTCGTCATAGTTTAATTAGTAAGTCTTTAATTACGTTCGTTTTAATATAGTTTAATTAGTTCTTATGCTTCCGTTTAATTAGATTAATTAAATTCTTATGCTTGCTAGTTAATTTAGAATAATTCAACTCCAACAAACAAACCCCCCCATGTATGATGATTTGTATGGATCTTGAGTATGATGATGATTGTGTTGGGTTTACGATGATATTGATGAGATTGATTGGCTAGATCTACGGGTTTAGAGCCTAGAATCGTCGTGAACCATCAATTGGGTTTATCCCAATAGATCGTGGAAACGATTCGAAGCTCTAGAACCCCTGTTTTCAAAATCTTTTCAAAAACCTTAAATTTAATTGTTCTACGTTTAAATTTAATTCTCGATTTCATGTGTTTAGATTAGGATTTTATTTTATTTCGTATTCGTAAACAAACAAACACAAAAGGAACTTGCGAGCCTAGTTTTCCTTGAGAGATGATTCAGTTAAACTTACCAACCTACATGCGAACTCGTACTCTTGCGAGCGAGCTTTTGAATAATTGACAAATATTTATAAAGTAGGAATACAAAAGTTCGAATCAAAATTTTGGCGCCGTTGCCGGGGAAAACCAAAGGTTGTGAATTTTGTGTTTGCTCTTCGTTATCGTTATTTGTGTTTTTATTTTATTTTCGTTTCGTTTATCTTTAATATTTAATTGTGATTTTTCGTTTTATTTGTTTTTATTATTTTCCACCGGTGCGTTTAATCTTGTGCGTTGAGTGCTGTGTTTGCAAGGTACGTCTACAATCAAAACCCAAGATTTATCAAACCGTTTTTCGTAAAAAAAAAAAAAAAATTCTTTTTAAAATAAAAAAAAGTCGAAAATAATATTTTTAATTTAAAAATATTTATTTTTCGAAAAAAAAATTTAAAAAAATCAAAAATATTAATTTTTCTTAATTTTTTTTAAAAAACAATGTATTATCCGTACGATGAACCACCGTTCAATTGGCGTCATGCACTTCGATCGCCCATTCCATTGAGTAACGCGATGAATTATTACTTTCCCGACAAATACGACCAATTGAATCTCCCGATTTTTCATGGGCGTCCAAACGAAGATGCGCTAAAATTCATTCAAAAATACGAGTTCATCACTGATAGTTCTCCTCTTCACGATCTTACAAGGGATCAAGTGAAGATGCGACTCTTCACTTTTGCGCTGAAGGAAGAAGCAATGAAATGGTTTGAAAGGCTAGAACCTAATTCTTTGCGTACATGGTATGAAGTAGGTGATAAATTCATGAGGATGTTCTACGTACCTAATGTAATATGTGATCGTTGTGGATGCCAAGGACATATGAAGCATGAATGTTCGGTAACATTTGATGATGAGCCAAAGGAGGGTGTTGTCGCCTTCCAAGATTGTACGAGCCATGAAGAATATAAACTAGACAATCAACTTTTGGCGGGGCAGCAAGATCAAGAATCTAAGACCATGAGTTTTCAAGACGAACTCGAAGATGACCCTTTTGAGTCTATGCATCGAAGTTGTGAGTTTTTGACCCTTTTAGAGGAATTGTCAAACGAGGAGGAGGTGTTGCCATTGGAGAACCTAATCGACGATGGAGATTCATGCCCAATCGAGCTCAATAGGAATGGAGATGATGCGATGCCCGATGTAGAAAAGGTGGTGGATGAATTTATCGAGAATGATGCGATGATCAAGCCTCTTATCGAGCCACCCATGATCGAGGATGAGAATGAGATGGTGGTTGAGGTAATCAAGCAAAATTTCCCTCCCCTATGTCATTATATAGATTTTAATATTTTTCAGGGTGTTGAGGGAAATGCTAAAGATTTGAAGAAGTTCGGAGTGTACGAGGGATTTGCCATTTGTTCGATGGATTCCCTAGTTTTTAAGGAAGTAGAGGATCACCCTATGCCGCAATTTACTTTTGATATGTTTGTGGTGATCAATTATTCGCTTTTTCGACCTCCGAAGTGAATTGAAGTTTTTGTTCTACGACTTGCTTTCCATGCTCGCCTTGGTGATTTAAATTGCCTAAACGTACTCTTGGAGAACACTAAGGCGTGGCACGATCGTCACTTATTTCTGGATCCGGGATAGCATCGTTCGTAGAAGACGTCGAGCTTTCGACGTCAAACAAGCGCTTCTTGTGAGGCAACCCAAGTATTGGTTTTCTTTTATTTTTACTAGTTATTTTTTTTGTTCGTTTGTTTTGTCTTTATAGGTTTTATTCAAGATATTTTAGTTCACGCGATTGGAGACGAAAGATGATTACACAAGTGCTTTTTGGAGAAGCTCAACTATTTTCAAGGATGTTTTCTTATTCTTTTTCTCCCTTGCTTTTATTTTCTTATACTCGTTTATGGCAATCAGGGGATTGCCGAGTTTTTAGAGGAGGGGATGGTTGAGTATGATTTATATTTGAAAATTGTGCAATTTGAAAATTTTTTATGCGATTGATTGCTATTCCCGCGCGATATTGTGTTTGTATGGCTTGCCTGTCGAAGTTAATTAAGTTTGATTTGAGGTTCTTGTCTTGAGCGTGTATAAGTGCATAAAGTTTTCAAAATTATTATTTATATATTGTAAAATGGTACTTGGACGCAATTGATTTCACAAAACCTTAAAAGCAGCGTCAATTCAAAACTTTTTCATGCAAAAAGCCAGTGAGTAGCCTGAGTGATTATCATCATTGCATGTGCTTGAATAAGTTTTAGTCTTGATATCTCTTTGATACCGCTGTATGTAGTTGACTTTGAAAATGAGGTTAAGGCACAGAAAAAGCCCAATTTCGGCCATATCCATATATTTTAGCCACTATAAATTACGAATGAGCCAATCATAGCCAAATAATCCATTTCCTTTAGCCATAAGTGTTTTTGAGACCCTACTAACCCATTAAAAGCGTGGGGTAGGAGTTCTTTATTTTTATTGGTTGTAAGTGTCTTGGAAATTTTCTTAGGAATTTATGATTTTTATATTTTTGTAATTAAGGGCCACCATCCGAAAAAAAAAGAAAAAAAAGAAAAAAGAATACCCCATAAAAAATAATAAAGAGGGGGAAGAAAAAATAAAAAAAAAAGAAAAAAAAGAGATGGAGGATAGTGTTGATTAATTGCCTATGCGCTTTAATTAAGGCTTGAGTTTATTGTTTATTTCATAAAGCCTAATGTTTAAAAGGAAAAAGTTGTGTTTGAAAGAAGAAGCGTACTATAAGCTTCAATATTGTGATTAAGTGGTTTCTGAGTTTCAAGTCGGTTTTACGGTTTGCGAGTTGCGAAATAGTCTATATTTAAAAGGCTACGTTATGAGTGTTTAGTGAAGTTTTTCTTTTGTACGAGATGAAGCACTTTGCTTCGTGATTAGGTTAGGTTGAGTGAGTTATTTAGCCACACGACTTATATATTCCATACCCGTCCAAAAAGCCTTACATTACAAACCAAAAAGACCTTTTCCGATTCTTTGTTTTGACAGCACACTTAATTTGCGATTGAAAAGAGATTGATTTTCGGTTCTTATTTATTGTGCATGTATTTGAATGATTTGAGTGTATACACGTCCCATACAGCAATGCTTGAGTGCTTGAAGTTGCATGACATGTATCTATATTTTCAAAATTATGTACGTAGCAACGCACAACTCATTACCTGAGCTTATTTTCTTTCTTGTTATACTTTGAAATAACGTTTGTTCGAGGGCGAACAAACCAATTAAGCGTGGGGTAGTTGATTAACATGAATTTGTCTTGATTTTAGTTAGTATTTTAGATCATTTTTGTTATTGTTTTCGGTGAAAGTTGGATAGATTGAGCATATTTTCACATTTTCTTATCTCCAACTTGTTTTACCATATTTTAATTATAATTAATTAGTTGTATGTTTATTTTAGTTATTTTGAGGTATTTAGGTTTGGACGTAGTCAAGAATGGGCAAACGAGTAGAGTTTCATCGAAAACGGGCCGCGATTTGAATAAATGACAGTTTTGGGCCTTCTAGAAGGGCTGTCGGTGGGCCCAACCAGTATAGAAAGATGGGCTGGCAGCACCTCCTGATGCTGGGCCTTCTAGAAGGGATGTCTCTGGGCCCAACCGGCATGGAAAGTGCTGAACGTCCTAGAAGGGGCGAAAACCCTAATTTTGACCCTTTTCTAAGCCACCTACACCTATAAATACCCACCACCCCTCACATTCGAAAATACACATTATTCCTAGGGTTTCTAAGGCCTTTTGGGGGTTGACAACCCCAAGAGTGAGCTAAATACACATTTCATCCTTATGCTTATTTTTGTATTTTTGTACTTCCAACTTGTTTTACCATAATTTGAGATAAATTGATGCAAATAAGTGATTATTTGTGGTTTTTCACTTTATAGCTAAGTAACCGGAAGAGTTCAGCATGTTAGAGATGAATTATGATGATTGAGATTCAAAATCGAGCTTTCCAGTGAAGAAGTAGAAGAATTGAAGCTGGAAGACTTTGTAGAACGGTTGTGATGCTGAAACCATTGTCGTTGAGGCTAACGGTTACACTTAGCGGTCACAACAACCGTTAGCTGTTACCGCTAACCTTAACGGTTACTGACAACCGATGTTAACGATCAGAGTGCTGAATTCAAGGGCTAACGGTAACTTTCTATAACGGTTGCCTTATAACCGTGTTAGTCATCCCGAAATGCAAAAGAACAGAAGTTAAAGGTTGCTGCTAACGGTTGCACGAACCATTAGCGAGTAACCGTTAGCGGGACCAGGAAGCCCAGAACAGATTTTTCGTTCCAGTTTGCGAAAAAAATCTATAAATACCCTCCTTAATCCGAATTTCGGGCATCTAGGTTTGTGTGTGCGTGTGCTAACCCTAAAAACGGAGTAAATCTTGGGTTTTGGAGACGGAAAACAACAACAAGATGCGATGATCAAGGAGCAACCAAGAATCGATGACGACAAGTTCTCAAGCCGTTCAACGATGAATCATCCGTAGAAGTCCAGTCCGCTGCGTTCACTCTTCAGAATAGCCGAAGATATTGCCCTTTCCAGTAGCTTAAACGAGTACTTCGAACTTTTACTTAGTTTTCTTAGTTTTAAATCATTAGATTTCAAGTTTACGCATGTTGGATAGTTTATATTCGTATTGTTTGCTTTCGTTTAGATTCGCTGAACATATTTAGTTATTTAATCTCAGTTTATTTTCAGTCTTATATGCTTATTGTTGGAAGTCTAATATTCTGTTGGTTGGAGATTAATTCATGCCTGCAGTTTATGCTAGTTTCTGTTAAACAGTTAGTGCTAACTGTTGCTGTTAACCGTTAGTGTTAACCGTTGGACCAACCTTTAGCAGTAACCCTTACCACCAACAACAACCCTTAGTAGCAGCCCTTAGCAGCAACAGTAACCCTTAGCAGCAACAGCAACCCTTAGTAGCAACCCTTAGCATCAACAACAACCCTTAGCAGTAACCTTTAGCGTTAGTGGTTACAATAGTTAGAAGTTGAATATTTGTATGGTTAGTTTAAATTGTTGAATCTGAATTGCTTTTAGTTATTAAATTAGTTAAATTTATTAATTAGTTTAGAATAATTAGTTAATGCTTTTTAATTTCTTAGTTGATAATTTTCAAAAACAAAATTTATACAAGTTCTCGTGTTAAA